>OX235274.1:115730764-116163186 GCA_944472155.2 Trichobilharzia szidati | reverse complement strand
CTAGAAACTCTAGGAACAAGCCAATCAAGAACCGATCCCTCTACACATATATGGAGAAGAAAATGGAGATGGATTGGGCACACGCTGAGGAGACTGTCGGATGATATCATGCGTCGGGGCATCACTCGTGTAGAACCAGAATGCGAAACGACGAGCTGGGCATGCAGCCGAGGGTGAAATGGAGGAGATCATGAGAGGAAGAGATGAAAGACAATGAGTAATTGTGGAGCCCACCAAACAGGATCACAGAGAATAGAACAGAGTGGAGACGTTCTGTTGAAGCCCTATGTTCCACTCGGAACCCAAAGGAACAATAATAACATTAATAAACCAAAGACTAGTAATCTATACTTACCTGTCTAACATCATCACCCACTTTGAAAATACACGCTTGCATAAATACATGACCTAATTTTGATGTAGTTGGCTGTTTATCATCAGAGGCTAGTTGATTACTTGTACCTTGACTACCTCCAGTGACAGGCTGCCGTGATTTGACACGTGAACCGACCGTACCATGTTTACCGGAAACAGTTGTAGACAAGGCTTGTCTACTTGGACTATTCGACGGGTTTTCTTGATGGCTATTACGTCGTCGTGATTTTATGCCTGCTTGTGAAAACATTTTCCTGTTTATCGTGAAAATGGTAGTAAAGTAAAAAAATGCGAGGTAAAGAAATCGTATACAAATTACCAGGAACTGAATTCATCCAACAACAACAAAAAGAAAACTTGAATATAAAACTGCCTTTATTTCGAATACAACTTAAATAATAAGTAGAGGTTGCTTTTGAGGGTGTTTTCGTGTCTTGAGATTCTCCAAGAATATAAACTCTACAATGTCGAATCGAATGACTTCAGGGAGAAAATAAATTTATTCTGCTACCCATTTCTGGGAGTATCTTGGCTCTTATGTTAATTTAAATCACTTTTATGGGGACAGTTACTAAGATTTGCCATATTCATGAAAATTGCATAATTTAGTTAGATGAAGGCCGGTAGAAGATGAGAGACTTGGTTAAGGAATGTTTATTTGCAATTTGGTATCTCCTGTATATAGCCAAATTATGTACACCTTACCTTCACAACGCAACACTTGCACAGATTTTTTGTGTTGTGCTAGTACTCCTGGCCTTTATACTGTATTGATCTGTATTCCTTTCACGCCTCCTATGTATCTCCAAAACGCTGTATCATTTGCTTACTCTGACATCAAAATCTATCTCCCTGCTATTTGGTGCTTTTATTGCGATGAACGTCTCTTCATATATTACCATCCCGTGTGAAATGGTATATAATAGGGTGAGCAATATTGAGGTTAGGCTTCGGTCAAGTGCTAGGTAAGGAGGGGAAATCAATAGACGAGGTTGTGAAGCAGCTGCATCGATTGAGATGGTTAGGATATGTGTTACGCATGCACGCCTAGCCATCGCCTTCCTCGGCGTTCAATGTTAGCTGACATAGGGTCAGGGTGGAAAAGAGCTAGTGGTGGTCAAACCAAAACATGGTTTCATCAATCAATGAAATCCACAACAGTTAGCTTAATGCAGCCACATATGAAGATGTAGACTGGCTGGCTGACTGGTTGGGGTCCTCGGGACGGTAAAAACCAATGGCGGTTGGAGACAATTGGTGAGACAATTGGCTGTTGCAGATGCATCCACTCCTTGTAACCTATAATACCCAACAAAACTATATTGTTCTTCGATATTACCATTCTTTTTGCCTCATATTTCTGTTTACTATCTCTATTTTGCGTTTTTTTACTTTCTTCTCTGGCTTCGTGTGCTGTGTGAAGTGTGGCGACTCGAACTGCTGTACACCGGTGAAAATTTCTATGTTGAAACCAGACAGAAAGACAAACCGCCACAATGTCAGTGAAAACTTTGTGGCGATTTCGCTGTACTAAGCTCCAGTCAATGAGTCTGGAATTCAAATGTCGTCCTATAACTAACTAACTACCTAACTAATCAGCACCTCAATAGTGGCGCGTTTAACAGCTATGAAGGTGCAAGAATAATGAACACATACTGTTCCGTACTACATTGTAGCGGAAGCAATAACTAAGAAGACTTTCTGAACATATTCATATGTGTTTAAAAAGTTCACTTCTAGTCTGTTCAGCTCGCAAGGCCTTTATCCTATCTGCCAAATTGTATTACTATGATTCATCCCTTGGGTTATAAGTCCAACACAGGAATTGAGCAGCACATCGTCACTTCACTCTGTTTTCTGCAGTCTTTTTGATCTGGCTTCACGATTAGCTATAAGCCACTATTTCCACCTCTTTCACGATCTCCTCCAATTCACCCTCCGATCCACACCCAACTCATCGTTTGTCACTCATGTTCCGTTCGAGTGCCAGGCTTGTGATATTGCACAACAGTCTTCTCAGTGTATGCCAGATCCATACTCACTTCTTTCTGCGTATTCTTTTCTGGCAGTAGGCTCTTGGTTGGTTTACTGAGAGATTTCCTCTTGCTCTATACCCCAAATACGATTCCCATTCAACCTATTGTAACTGTAAACATTATCTTATTTTGTGATATTAACATTAAAAAAAAACATACTTTTAGCTAATTCCTCAAGCTTCAGTTTCACCTTCAGTCTGCCTAGAACTTCTAGAGAAACACTTCTACTTTGCCTATATGAACAGTACAGAATCTATCGAAGTCACTCTGGATACTGTTTGCCAGTTAGATAACCTACACTGTAGTTACTCAGATCAGTGATATGATACATGAGTCTTGGTAAGGTTATTTCGTTGACATAGCACGCTGACAGGTGGACAAATGGTGGTGGTTTGTAAGCATACTACTGGAAACGTCACTGAGTACAGGTAAATGGAGATTTACTATGTCATCAACACACCTGCACTTAAAATTGACGCTAACTAACTAAGTCTTTTTGATATCAAGAGGTGAATATATTTCGCTTAGCAGTAAATAGTTTAGTTTTGCAGGAGCGTGTGAGTGACTTTGAAATTCGATCACGAACTGACTTCCGTTAGAGAACCAGTGAGTACTACACAAGTTTTGCATAAGTGTTTCGTCCTAGCTTGGGACTCTTCAACAGTACGAATCTGTGATCCCATCGGGAATCGAAACGTAGGACATTCAGGTTACGAGAGCTAGTCAATTGACTACTAAGCCACTGAGACGGAATCCGATAGCGCACTGTCGAAGAGTGCACAACTAGGATGCAACAGTTGTCCAGTATTCCCTTATTTACAATGGCTCTTTTTAATGGAAATCAGCCACAAAGTTGAAAATATAAGTAGTAGCTGTAGTGGGTGATACAATCAGACTGAGAGTAAGCAATAAAGTCATTCATACATACAACTTACACAACTGAATTGAATCCATCCACTGAATCACGATGATGCTGATGTGATTGATCAGTGGTACTTGTCACTGCTGCAGGATATTGTGCTTCAGAGGCCGCGGCTATAGCTTCAGCCTCCAAATTTTGTACACCGACACGACGAACCTAGAAAAATAAAATATGGAATTAAGTGACAAGGAAAATAATGAGCTGGATTGAATAAAATATTAGACGAGGGGGGATAGTTTGGCAAGAAGTTAGGTCTGATCTATTTGTGTATTGTACTTGTAGGCACCTAAGACTTTATGAGAAATAATCTTACTCTTGGTGATTTGAACCAGGACTTCTTGGCGCTACAGTCACAGGCCACCTATCTGCTGCGGAAATGAATTGAATGTGATCACTGTCAGCAAGGTAAATTTGTTTATCTGTCACATCTCCAATACCGATTGAAATTTGTTGATCTGGCGTGCAATATAATTAATAAGTAAAATGACACTAAGTTTTCGCATGCTATTTTCTTGTTTACAGAATGATAATAAGCATGGAATTCTAGTGGGACGTGGCTTTTAATTCTCTCTGTCAGATCTGGGTCCCATTTCTCCTCGTTTCAATGCTTTACTTGATAACATTTGATTTCCAAAATACTTCATCGTATTATTCAAATACCGTTTCCAACTTGATAAACATGGTTAACTGATATGTTGGAACTATGTAACGAACTATGAGATACACTTATTGTATGTGACAGCTGATGGCACTGCCGGAATTCCCAATCATACCCACCATCACCATATCTCTAAACTTGATTTCCATGCGCATTCTTTTACATTTTTAGCAGCTGAGCTTTTGAAGTTCAGACACTACTGAGCCGAGCCAATAAAAAACACAAAAGACTGAAGTTAAAATTCTGCTGTTGTCCAAGACTTTACACATTACATGTTTACAACGACCTGATATCACATAGAGGACTATTGGAAACCGAGGAATACCGGATAGCTGTAGCGCACTAGTTCCAGAATCTCTGGTAGTGAACACGTACGACCCTACAACAAAGGGTTGAACGCAGAAAACTCATGTTGCCAGGTTGATCCATCACTAGTCAGACACTGTCTTTCTGTCAACTTGAGATATAGTGCCATCACCAATCCATTGGATATCTGTCCTCGTATCGAACTTGACGAGCCTCACCATTCCAGAAGTCCTAAATCAGTACACGTCAGGAAAGTCATCTAGAATGTTGTAGTAACTAATGCACAAGTAGACTAATACAACTAATAAATGTGAAGTGTGTTTATTAACCTCAAAATTCGCAGGAAAATGACGCTTGAATACAATTACAAAGATAAACAGGTGGACGTACTTTAAATCTGGCTAAAAATGGTGCTTTAGCTGCAGACTGCATCGGTGTCCCAGACATATAATCAATCTCTAGGACAACTGAATCAGGATTCGATGGTAAATAACAACCAGGTTTGACATTCACTTCACGTAAAGCATCTAGACAGGCTTTTTTACGTGCTTCACCTTTAGGGAATGGTCTAAACAAAATAAAAACAAAAAAAAGAAAACACAATAATAAACAGAGAAAATAGGTGGCTGTTTGATTTTACTTAAAAAAAGAAACAAAGAAAAGACGAAGAGCAGAGAGAACAAATAATTTTTAATGGATTGGATTTGATTTGATTCACGGGCAATAATAAGTCGAAGACAAGGCGGGGGCGGTTCTTCTCCTGGTAACCTCAAGGTCCTAGATCTGATCGTTGGTGAAGTCATGGGTGGATACTGCTGAAAATTGACAAACTAGTGGGAAACAGTTCAATGATCCGACTTAAAATCGAAGACAAATAGATTTAAGTCCTTCAATATTGGCAAATATGAGGTATTTAGCTGTGGCGAGATGCGGTCCACTGCCGTAAGCACCTGACTCTCTATCATTACGTCAAGGAGTTTCTTCCCTACGTCAATTATCTTACATTTAGATATATCTGTATGTTCCCATAACCTAATTAAACCCGATATATTGGTCTGGTGAGGTGTGCTACTGACGAGATTTATCAGTAGTATATAGAGAGGCATTCATTGACACAAAAATATCAAATAGTCGAGAGATAGGTCTGCGCTTCAATCCGTTGCCAACGCACACCTGATATCAATGGTCAGCCTGCATGCTGACCACATGCTGAAAATTCCATACTTGTACCAAAAATACTGTGTGGAATCAAGCTATAATCAAAAAATATTTGGTTACATTTCGTTGCCTCCAAACAATGAATACCCCGTGGTGGAAATCTTTGCGGGACTTCGATGCTGTCGCTGAGTTGCTCGGTGTCAAGGATCTGACAGCGAAATCAGTTGTGCTGGGAACACTGCTCAGAGATCGAGCAAAGGTGGTGTACAATAGTGTGGAGCGGTCAAGTGATAAAGAGGTTGGACAACTGGTGGTGGTGCCGCGAAGCCGGAACCTGATGGAGACGCGTTAGTGTTGGCGGTGAAGCTGACGAATCTATTTCATCACGCCCTCCCTACATTGGATGAAGAGTCAGAGTCGCAGTCTGACCTATGCAGTTGACCTTAGAATCACTGCAAGGATTTCCTATACAATAAAATTAATTTGTCTTCTAGCCTACAGGCGTTTATCCTTGAATGAGTTTGAGGTTTTAAATTTCACTCTATAATTCCCGCTTGACCAAGAATTCTATGTAGGCTTTCAGCTGTTACTTTCTTATACGGTAAGCACTATTGTAGATATCATAAATTCCCTCTTCTTTATGTATGTTGTGGTCGAATAGTTTCACTAATATTTTTTTCATGTGAGATGTTTTGATCTTCACTAATGAGCCTTATTCACAGAACACCAAAGCTTCGTTTTCTTCAATATCTGTTACTTAGACTTTTCGCTCGGTTGGTTAGTTGGTTAGTTAGGCAGTTAACTAAGCTTATCTTTCACAGATAACCGATGAGATAAGTTAAAGTCATAAATATATATCCACTATGTGGTGAGTGAATGAGTTGACATTTAACAAAAAAAATAAACACACTGGTGTCTATAATTTACCTATTTCTTCTTATTCTCTTCGTTTCGACTTTATAATTTAATATATCTAATTCTCTAATGTCCATTTTCTAGGTCAAGCGTAAATTTTATTCTTCCCCGTCCTCCTCCTCTTCCCATGAACTGATATCGGTTAGAAAACTATTGGAGAACCTGGGAGTACTGCATAGCTGTTTCTTCCAATCAACTAATCTAATGCTCATTAGCAAATGCTCCTATTCACGTAGTTAGGTAGTTAGCTGGGGTTCTAGTGGGAAGTTGTGACCAGTAGGCTAGAGCAGGTCGGCTGTGAGGATAAATACTCGCTAGCGATGACATTGGCCATTGGTCGCGCTATATCGTCAATTAGCAGAAGTTGGAATTCATGCGCTGGTCACTGGACCGAGTCCCAGTGTCTGAATGGTCTATGAGCTCGACTTGTCAGCCGGAAGATCCTAGGATCGAACCCTTGTGGTGGATGTGTACTGCTGAAGAGTCTCAAACTAGGACTCGGGGAACAGATGTCCAGTACTCCCTGCTGGTTTTTCAAGGTTTCTCTAACTGATGTCAGCTCATGATGAAATCCTGTAACCAATCAAACCAGTGCAAACTAAAACTTGAAGATATTTCCTATTTTTCAGACTGTGATAGTGTCATCTATATGATATATTCACCGTATCTTTGGGGTAGGACTGAATGTTTGCTGAGCTATATTTGTCAACTCGCGGGAATGAATCTTCCCCCACAGAGAATCGAGACTGTGTCTCCCTCCCTCCACCTAGTGTGCTGAAGTCGCTAGACGCTACAGGCTTCTACTGGTTTTTTGGTAGCGATTATAACCAAACGATCTCGCATCACACTTAAAGACAGAATCATTGTGACGCAACACAAAGTTATCAAGAATACATTTAAATAATATAATTTGAGAACAGTAGTAAACTTGATTAAGGGCGCCCATTGGAAACCTCAAAAAATTGATTACCGGGAAACAAGATATATTCTGGTGTCAATAACCTCTTTTCCATATCAGGTTCTACACAGTTATATATCCATCCATAATAATAATATGAAAAGATTATTGTTCTGATTGACAACATTAATGGACTGTTTTTAACAAAAAGTACCTTTGAATCATTGACATCAGAATTCTAAAAGTTAGTTACAAATAGATTGTAGTTTCAAACACTTGTGTATGTGGCAATATGCATAATTGTAATGTGGTGAGAGATGGTTGCTAGCCAAATTGGTTGACAGTAATTGAGGTCAAGGTCAAGATGGACAGGCGGATACAGTTAACATATAGATGAACTAACACAGCCACAAGAGATGCAAGGTTAACTTTGTGTGAGAAACAACCAATCAACAGACTGTATTTTCTACTAACATTAACCTACAATAATGTACATCAAAATCTATAAATACGTGTTGATTTTTCGTAATAAACGATATGTTGCCTGGCACTTGCATTCTGTTGTTACATTTGGTGTCGCTGCCTACCGACAAATGGAGAGCCTGTGCCCTGCAGCTTTCGATGGAGACATATGGATCTTCGAGCAGGACTTCGAGGCTTCTGCGCAGTTGAGTGGCATTCCAGATCTGTTCGCGATGAGGCTGTTACTTGGGACGCTGCTGGGAGGTCGGGAGAAAGCAGCATATGGAAGAGTGAGGCGAAATACCTACGAATGTGCGACAGGGTCAGGTAAACAATCTCCAAAGTGGGAAGGACCATATATGGTCACGTTGAGATGGGGTTACGCAGACACAATCGCAATGATAAACACAGAGAAACAAGTGGACATCCGCAAGCGCCGAGATTTCAGACAGCAACACAAAAGAGCAAAGCCCCAAAAACCGAGAAGACCGAACCAACTTCAGTCGCAAGTCTTTGACGGGGGAACGAGTGTGGTGAGAGATGGTTGCTAGCCAAATTGGTTGACAGTAATTGAGGTCAAGGTCAAGATGGACAGGCGGATACAGTTAACATATAGATGAACTGACACAGCCACAAGAGATGCAAGGTTAACTTTGTGTGAGAAACAACCAATCAACAGACTGTATTTTCTACTAACATTAACCTACAATAATGTACATCAAAATCTATAAATACGTGTTGATTTTCCGTAATAAACGATCTGTTGCCTGGCCTGAATTGAACACCAGAGTAAACAATTATGAATAACAACGAATATATAGTTCTCAAGAGTTGGTTTGTAAGGATTATTATTATTATTGTTTCATTTAATTCCTAGTGGAGTTTCTCCACTGCGTTCGGTTCTCTGCTAGAGTCTTCACCTGACTCCAAGCCTGCCCACACGTTTTCATCTCCCCTTCACATGACCTCCTCCAAGTCACTCTTGCACTGACGACCAACTCGCCGCTTCCCTTTCGGGTTCCACTCAAGCAATGGCTTGTCTAGTGATGTCACTTGATGGTTTCCTCACAGTATGGCCAATCCAATCCACCTCCATTTCTTCCTGCCTATTTGTTTCACAATCGGTTCCTGGTGGGTTGGTTCGCTCATTGCCAGAGATCTCTGTTGCTGACCTTTTCTGGCCATCTGATCTTGAGTAGTGAGCGAAGACAACTATTAATGAAGGTCTGTAGTTTGTTTGAGATGCTCTTTATGACGCGCAGTGCAAGTCTCTGATCCGTATAGTAGCACTGACTGACTTCACATTGCAGTTGAAAATCTGGATCTTATTTTTGATGCTGAGTGCTGTTGACCTCCACACAGACTTGAGAGTAGTGAAAGCTTGTCTTGCTTTTCCGATTGTTGCTTTGATGTCCTCATCAGTTCCGCCCAACTGTAGTTGAAACGATGCTTCCCAGTTGGGTAGGTAAAAGAGGTTGTTTCTTTGAGGTTCCTCCCATTTATGCTGATCGTTGTCTGTTGTTGTTGTTCTTGTAAGGATTAGACTTGTTTTTCGAGTCTGACCACAGATTGACATCAGTTAGAGAAACATTAGTCGTGATCGTGTTAAAATCACGAATTGATAGATTTTGGAATTCATGGGATGGTCATCCCATCGGGTCCCAGTGGATGAATAGTACTCGAGTTTGCCTTGTACCCGTAAGGTCCTGGGTTCGAACCATGGTTGTGAGTGTATACTGCCGATGAGTCTCAAGCATTAGGATGAAATAGCTGTCCAGTATTCCCTTCTGGTTTTCAATGGTTCTCCGTGAGCAAACTCGATAAAGAATATATGGTTAGTGAATTCTCATGAATCATGTTCATGTTGAATCCTATTCTTATTGATTATAAACTTAAAATCGATGAATGATAACATCAAAAACATAGAGGCTTAATGGCGGTAGAAGGTTGCGTGTTTGTTTATCTGTGTGCCAGTGTGTTATTTAATGAATATGTTTCAACGAAAAAACAAAGAGGTTAGTTTATGCAAATGTAAATAACGAAGAGTAAGGAAATTTATATGGACAGGATGGAGGGTCCTAGCAAAAAGGCTGATGTAATAAGGCGTGTATGAATTTGCAGACTGCACAGCAGGCCAAGGCAGCAATACTGATTGAGCCTGCGCACATAGCACCGGTTGTTTTAAGCGAATCGTAATAGCCTCTGCTGTTTGGAGTATTCGATAGCTGAATGCTTTCAGTAATTTATTGCGTATGCAAAAGAAACACGACCACCAGTCACTATTGTTACCTTGGCCTGCTGTGGAATTTATAGGTCTCTGCAAGTAAGGGGCTACCTTCAGAGCATATTCTTAAATGTCTCCAGAAGCAAATACAATCCTCAGAAACCCATTAATGGTGAGAACTGACAACCTATACTCTTCTATTGCGAAACATATTATGGATACGCTATGTAAAATTGATGTTTACATGTTTTTCAAACCTATATATAGAAAGTGTTCGGGGCGTATCATAAATTCTGTGGAAGCCCTGCTAGTTAGGAAGTTTAAACCACCTTTATGCGTTTAAAGCAACAAGTCGTCATTACACTAAACCTGCCTTGGTAAACTTTGTTTTGATGCGAGACAGGGTAGATGTACTAATACCTCCCTTATTTGGTTTAATGATCTTCATTGTTATTTTGACCTTCACAATATGTCATTTTAACTTGACCAAAGTCTATTTTCTCACCTCTTAACTCTGGATTAGTTTCATATATATATTCCCATGACAAGTCCGTGTGTAATCAGATTGTTCGAAATGTGTTGCGCAAACACAACATTACATGATTCAGATAAATTACATCTTATTGCTTTCCTTTAGTTGATTTGTAAGGATTAGTTTTGTTTTTACGAGTTGATCATGGATTGATTGTCTAAATTTATAAAGGGAAATAACTGTTTAAAGCAATTAGTTCCCTTTATGAATTTCGACAACACAATAAGAAGACGTAGTTTATCTGAAACGTGTAATATGGATTTGCACAACACATTTCGGACATTCTGATCACACACGTACTTGTCATACACAGTTTTTATATAATGCAAGAAGGCATGAATAATTACAATACAGGTCAGATTGTGCACAGGTCAAGGTCACAAATAATGGGTAGGGAGACACGAAAGGTGTGGGTAAGAAAGAGAAAAAGAGAAAAAAAACAAGGCAAAGAAGGAGTTGAAAATATTATGAAGTAGATTAGTCCTTGGTTCTAAATTGAATTACCAAAGTAGGTTTAAGGTGATAACAAATAATTTTTGCACACATAAGACAGGTTTAAGTCTTTTAATGGCTAAGGCTTCAATGAATTTAAGTATGTGGCCCAACCTTGTTTTATATATCGGCTTAAAGGCACTGTTGAAATCAACCTATCATATGCTTGGCTATAGATCATGTTGGACATTTATTTCCGGGTTCCTAATATTTTCAACCCCTTCTTTGCCTTATTTTTTTCTCCTTTTATCTTTCTTACCCACACCTTTTGTGTCTCTCTACCCATTATTTGTGACATTGACCTGTATTGTAATTATTCATGCCTTCTTGCATTATATAAAAACTGTGTGTGATCAGAATGTCCGAAATGTGTTGCGCCAATACATTACACTTTTCAGATAAACTACGTCTTCTTATTGTGTTGTCGGAAATAACTGTTTTAAATGCCTTACTGCGTCGGCCTTTTATGTATGGCCCTCTATCCTGCATATACAAACTCCCTACCCCCTTTTTATTACACTTGCATACACTAACCCTTTTGTTTTCTTAAATAATAGGCGCACTGACACACATACAATGCACATAACCTTCTACCCCACATTTTTTCTCTCTCCCCCGACCTTGACAGGATCATTCATCCATCTAAAGTTTTACAGTTACTGTGACTAGAATTTAATATGAATATGATTCATGAGAATTCACTAACTATATATTCTCAAGAATTGGTTGGTAAGTGTTTTTTGATTGGTTGGAAGATTTCCTCATGAGCTGGCATCAATTAGAGGCTCAATGGTCTACCAGCTCGCTTTGTAACCAGAAGGTCCTGGGTTCGAATCCCGGTGAGTGCGTACTGCTGAAGAGTCCCAAACTAGGACGAAATATGTGTCCAGTACTCCCAGGTTTTCCAGTGGTTCTCTAACTGATGTCAGCTCATGATGAAATCCTCCATGCAATCAAACAAAATCCCTACAAAACCAATACTTGAAAATTAGAGAACGATTGGAAAGCCAGCAAGGAGTACTTGACAGCTGTTTCGTCCTTCACAGTGTGCACCTACCTCCAGACTGGAAGCCAGGACCTTTTCGTTACAAGGCGAGCTCGTAGACCGTTAAAGACACTGATTCAATGGTCAGCCCATGAATTCTAGCATCTACCAATTCATGGTATTAGCGAGACCATCAATCAATGTCATCGGCAGGAGCTTCATCCTCACTCCCCACTTGATGGACCCCAGTGGTCACGACTCCTCACTAGGACGCCAGGCACCTTCCCTCTGTAGCCAATAACTAGCGAGCATCAGATTAATTTTCAAGGGTTCATCTATAGGAATTTAATTTGTTTCAACTTTGGCTGGTGACCTCGCTAAAATCACCAATTGGTAGAAGTTGGAATTCATGCAGTGGTTATTGAGTCTGGTGTCAGTGGCTGAATGGTATACGAGCTCACCTAGTAACCGAAAGGTCCTGGGTTCGAGCCCTGGCGGTGGGTGCATACTGATGAAGAGTCCAAGCCAGGATGAAACAACTGTCTGGTAGTACTCCCTGTGGCTGGTTTTCAATGGTTCTCTAACTGATGCCAATCCATGGTCTCACCTGGAACAAATAGAATCACTTATAGGTTTCCAGGCCGTAGGTGTGTTACGAACTTCCTGGAATAATTTGAGCGTCGAGTCAGATTGATTCATTATAAAGTATTTAAAGTAATCCCAGCGTGTTAAGAAAATCAAAACAAGATCTGTTTTCTGAACGTTTCACTGTGTAAGCTGCCACAGCTTCTTCAGCAGATTTATTTGGATTTTTATTAATCATCAAAATATATAGTCAAACATATTTTTTTGGCATAAATCGAAGTCAGTTTATTTGAAGGTCATTTGTCCATGGACATTGCTTTACCAATAGAAAATATGTAAGCAGTCATCACATATATTTGTAATGACTAATGTCGAATAAAAGGCGAAAGATTTATCCGCAAATGAGGAGACACCAGAGTGCGTCGGTGGCATAGCGGTTAAGACGCTCGCCAACCATGCACATGACCCGGGGTTCGAACCCCGGCCACTGACGCACTCCTTTACCTCGCTGAGCCAGAAATAATGCTGGTGAAGAGGTAAGGTTGGGGATGAGGCTAGCAACCCCATCCTATAAAATAAACACTGCTACAGAAACTTCAAGCCACTAGCTTGAAGCCCTATGTTTCACTGGGGAACGTGAAGGATAAAAAAATGTCAAGTTGTTGTTGTGTTCACTCTTCTATAGTTAATTTGTACAGGTTATGAGTGTGTGTGTGAGTGTATGTATGTTATTTGTCATATGGAAAATATGTGAATTCATATGTGATAAACATTATCCTACATGTTTTAAAAGGTCATGGAGGCTCATAGAGTGCTGATTGATTTTTTCATATATTAGATGGTTGGAGGCAATCGGCAGGAAGCCTTGGACGTAGGTTTCGTGCTAGTTGGCACTCGTCAGCAAGGCGTATCTGCAACCTTGAAGAAACTCATGTCCCCTCTGAGATTCGAACCCGCGTCACCCAGTGCTGCAGTCAGAGACGTTACCACTGAGCTATTCGGGCTCGCGATTGACCTCCTGTAGGACTGTAGTGGATATTTTTTTTTTTTGATTTGACACTAGTAACTAGTGTGATGCGTCTAGTCCTCTCTTTGGTGCAGACTGAATTCTATCAGTCAGGTTGTAATGTCTTGCTTCATAAGAGTTTGCCATTTAGGTGATAAGTCTATCCCTTCTTTCCTATTCACTGCATTCAATGAGGTTAAAATGTGCAAGGCTCCAGAGGTCAACCTTTCTTTATGTGTTGAATGAAAGCCTCTTCCAAGAATTTCGACATTGTCGAAATCAATCAATCAATGTCCGCTGTCTATAGCATGCATTGCTATAGCCGATCTTTTTTCTAGACTTTTTAGTTCTACTTCATTTCTAGGTGGACGTTTCGTGCATAGTCTATGTTCATTCACTCTAACAAAATAATTCTTGAAAATATATATAATATATAATCTATTTGCAAGTGACTTTTCGAATTCTGATGTCGATGATTCGATGTTACTTTTCTATAGAAAAAAAGTCCATTAATGTTGTCACTCAAAACAATAACTCTTTCATATTATTATTTTAATGGATGGATATATAACTGTGTAGAACCTGATATGAAGAAGAGGTTGTCGAAAACAGAATTACATGTATACTTTGCTCCCCAATAATCATCAATCTTTTGAAATCAATAATAATAATAGTAAACTTACCTAATTTTAGCTGAAACTGATGTGATTTGATCGAAAAATTCAAATTCCCTCTGATAAAAGGCTAATGTTGATCCATTGAAATTACGTTGTATAGTACTAGTTAATGCAAGGAGGTGATTGCCGATTTCATTGTCGAATTTCACTCCTTCTTCATCACGGTATATATTAGTTTTCATATTCCATAACAATTGATGCGCTAGTAATGGTGAACGTTTCGCTGAAGTGACTATTGACTCGGATAAATAACCCAACTGATAAGTAAGGAAGAAAAGCACAATAAACAACAATTATTTGTATACTTGTATGTTCAATAAAAGATTAAGAAAAAGGACTATTTCATCATATATTGAAAAAGGCTGTCTACTTTTTTATTCTGAAGGTAGCCACCGCTTCCGCATGACCATGTGCTCATAACTTCTACCACGTTAGTCCTATGGTATCACTTTTGCTCCAGTAGAGATGTTCTCTCATAAAAATGAGCGTGGAAATGTGAAAATTCAGCTGACTGACTGCATTCAACGTAAAAGCTTTCAACAGGTATGCAACAGTTCGAGTCCCACTCACCGCCTCCCCCCCCCCCAAGTAACAAACAAGAAAAGAGAAGAGAGTAAAGACAGACTCAACAGAAGAGAGATAATAAACAGGAGTGTGTGTGAGGGAAAAGGAATAGTAATATGGAATAATAATGGAATTTTATGGGAGTATTATAATTCATAAAGAGTGAATGCATTTGAGCCAGCCATTGAGAACGATCACTTTGAGCTGCATCACCAATTGCCTCCAGCTGCCATCATTGGTTGGTTGTAAGCATCCCGAGGATCTATCCCAACCAGTAAGGAAGTCTACACTTCCCTATGTGGCTGGCTTAAACTAACTGTTGTAGATTTAATTGACTGGAAAATACATGGTTTGGTTTGACCACTACTAGCTCTTTTCCAATCTCATTCTACGTTAGTCAGCTAACATTGCCCATTGTTGAGGAGGTTAATATTGTTGATTACGAAAAATAGGAGTTCTGCTTAAGTAATACATTTCCAAATCGCCCAAAACTTTGAAGATTCAAGGGGATTGTGCACCCTGGTAGTAGTAGTAGTAGTATCGCCAGTCCATATGTAAAAACGCAGGCTCATTGAGGATAAAATTAATTTTGATAAAGTCTCACAATGTTATACAGTGTAATATTTACTGATGACCACGTTTCGAGCACAACTTATTGCTCATAATCATTTAAAAAGGTACTCACACGACTTTCTAACTTCGTTTATAGAATTCCATCATTATTTTTCATCGCTTCACTTGATTGGTAGTAGTATTTTCCATATTTCTGGTATGAGTGATGAGTCATTCCTATTGCACGTGTTGGGTGTAAACTCGATGAAATAGGATCCAGTAATCAATCTCTTTCTCTTTCCACCTACCTATATTACTTCTTAGAATTTAAACCCTTTCCCACCCGTCCTATTGTGTGATTGTGTGTTAATGCATGCAGTGAAATCGCTAAGCTTTTTTCTAAATTACTTATCTTCGCAGGGTCAATCATTCTAACCTTCGCTAAATTCTTATGTTCTGATAATCTGACTACCCCCGATCTACTAGGACCCTGTTGATCCAATTAAACAAAATAATATAATTTACAAAATACCTTGCAATGACTGTGAGTTAAGTCAGCTACATAGGTCAAACTAGTAGATCAGTAGTGAGATTATCAGAACATAAGAATTTAGCGAAGGTTAGAATGATTGACCCTGCGAAGATAAGTAATTTAGAAAAAAGCTTAGCGATTTCACTGCATGCATTAACACACAATCACACAATAGGACGGGTGGGAAAGGGTTTAAATTCTAAGAAGTAATATAGGTAGGTGGAAAGAGAAAGAGATTGATTACTGGATCCTATTTCATCGAGTTTACACCCAACACACGTGCAATAGCAATGACTCATCACTCATACCAGAAATATGGAAAATACTACTACCAATCAAGTGAAGCGATGAAAAATAATGATGGAATTATATAAACGAAGTTAGAAAGTTGTGTGAGTAGTGCCCTGATACGATTATGGGTAATAAGTTGTGCTCGAAACGTGGTCATCAGTAAATATCACTGTATAACACTGTGAGACTTTATCAAAATTATTTTTTTTTCACGATGGAATTATACTCTACCACAGTGCACAAGTTCTATTCTTATAAACTCAGGTGTAGTTATTGAGGTGCATTTCCAGTTGAATTTACATCTCAGCAAATGGGTTTTTTTTAACAAAAAACGTTTACCCAACAAAAAAACTCCCGAAATCCATAAACTTAGAATGATTCTCAGAGTTACTTGTTTGTTGATGACAGTACGTTAGTAGTTAAGGCAATAGTTGTTGATTTCCAGTCTCAGTGAGAACACCACCACTCTGGGGAGGAAGTAAATCCAGTTGGAAAGCCCTAAACAAGATGGAATGCGCGTAGTTGACACTACAGATAGTCACCACCAACCAAACAAGTAACTACCAACAATATCAAGATATCTGTTCAAAGGAGAGAAAATGCACCAAAAGAAAAAAATTGCTTACTTTATCATAACGTATTCCTTGAACAAATTGAGGTACATAAAACAACATAGTATCCGGTGGATAATCAGCCAACACACGGACAGCATATTGATGTGTCAATGGATGTTGAGGATACATACGTGAGAAGAAGGATAGGGCAACTACTGGGGCAACAGGTGACCATGTCAATACATGAGACAACTGTAAAAACACAAAATAAATAAGAAGCCTTTATAAATACGACTGCAATTCAAGGGTGACGCGCCTAGTGAAACAATTTATTCAAAGAACTTTAAATGCTGGCAAACTACACGCTTAATTTCTATACGACCAATGATGACTCTTCGATTGAAAGATGTACTCAGATTAACCAGCTCTAGTTGTATCTACCAATTCAACTGCACTTGTGGGGCAAGTTATATTGACCGTTGCTCTAGGAACTTGATTTTTTGTGCTCGAGAACATCTCCCATTATGGCTAAGTAAAGGTGTAGTTAAAACCATTAACAGTTCGATATTGAACCATCTGGTGCAAACCGGCCACAAAGCCAGCGTGGAAAAATCCTTCTCTATAATCTACCGGGTGCCTGATAAATTGCCAAAAATATCCAGGTACCGCATACTTAAAGCAGCGGAGATTATCGCGATTCGCCTTAAACAACTGGTGCTCTGTATGCAGAAGAGGCAACTATACATTCATAAATTGGTAATATTATCTTTCCTAATTTTTCTGATATTCAGTGTGTAGTCGTTATGTTGATGCTATCGAGAACTGTATTCCATTGATATTATTATTATTCACTCGATATTATCTAAACAGCGTTAATGTTGTTAATAACAACAGTTCATTCACTATTATGTATGTATAACTGTGGAACCTGATAATGAAGTTATCGAAAAGAATATTATTTGCTCAGTAACCATTCTTTTGAAAAAAAATTTTTAATAGGTATTTTTAATCAGACAAAATAAATGGACAGTACACAAAAACAAATGCGATAAAAGTGTTATTAAAAACACTATTATTTGTAGACAAAACAGTTAGGTGTTAATTTCGGAATTATGTATTCTTAAATTGCCGAAACTCAATACAATGCATGAACACCATATTACTCCTATAATGTCACTTAATGTCACTCACGGAATCCTTCGAAGTGAAGACAGGAGTAAGACAGGGTTGCCTACTATCGCCAATGATTTTCCTGATTGCAGTAGATTGGATAATGCGACAAACAGCGGGCAATGAGGAAACAGGCATAAAATGGACTCACAGAAAAAAAACTTGGAGGATCTGGACTTCGCCGATGATATATGTCTGATTTCCCACAAACTGGAAGATATGCAAGTGAAAAGCAACAAGTCGGCAGAAGAATCATCAAAGAAAAGCCTTCAGGCGAACATAGATAAAACAGATGTGATGAAGATTCCTGGCCAACACCAACAGCAGCAACAACAACAACTGACAACAATCAGCACAAATGGGAGGAACCTGAAAGAAACAACCTCCTTTACCTACCCAACTGGGAAGCATCGTTTCAACTACAGGCGGAACTGACGGGGATTTCAAAGCAAGAATCGGAAAGGCAAAACAAGCTTTCACTACTCTCAAGTCTGTGTGGAGGTCAACAGCAATCAGCATCAAAAATAAGATCCGGATTTCAACTCCAATGTGAAGTCAGTGCTACTCACTATACGGATCAGAGACTTGGCGCGCCATCAAGAGCATCTCAAACAAACTACAGACCTTCATTAACAGTTGTTTTCGCTCAATACTCAAGATCAGATGGCTGGCCAGTAAAGATCAGCAACAGGGAGGTATCTCTGGCAATGAGCGAACCAACCCAGCAGGAACCGATTGTGAAACAAACAGGCAGGAAGAAATGGAGATGGATTGGCCACACTCTGAGGAAACCATCAAGTGACATCACTAGACAAGCCATTGCTCGAGTGGAACCCGAAAGGGAAGCGGCGAGTTAGTCGTCAGTGCAAGGGTGACCTGGAGGAGATCATGTGAAGAGGAGATGAAAGCATGTGGGCAGACCTGGAGCCAGGTGAAGACTCTAGCAGAGAACCGAACGCAATGGAGACGCACGGCTGAAGCCCTATGTTCCTCTAGGAACTAAAGGAAATAATAATAAATAATAATAATAATAATAAATAATAATTTCACTTAAAAGTCTATACTGACAAATTTAGTGTATTCAGGTATATTACTCATGATCACATAAGTAGTTTAAATAATTTCGCTAAACAAAATATACGCAAAGTGTTTTCATTTACCTCTGTACGTCCTTCTTCAATATTACTAGAAGTAGCTAGATATTGTAAAGCAGCAGGTACATGTGTAACATGTTGTGGATTAGCAGTGACAAGGAGTGAGATTTCACGACGTAATTCATCTGAACCAGTAAATCTGAAGTGAAAAGGAAAAAGCAAAATAAAACAATTAGTTTTTTCTTCAAGATACCGTTGTACAAGTGGAGAAGTTAAATAATCTTGAATCAAGTAAAAGAATGCCCAGGTAACAAGGCGATTATTAATAATGGATGCAGATCAAAAATGTTGGGAAATATTCCACCAGGAAAAGCTCCTAAAACTGAAAGCTAACCTATCCAATAGTTCCTAATCCAAAATCTTACCCAAACCTAAATCTAATCATAACTTAACACATTTCCCATCATCCCTTTACGTTTCGAGAGGGACATGTGACTTCATCTTTTGAAATTCAAGTGCTGTTTTATGGGGCTGTAAGTCTCAAGCACAATCTGCCCTGTTTTCCAGGCTCACTGTGTGCTGGGTGGGTGGGGCTTAAGAGTATATTGGCCAGGAACCTCACCTGGAACACGCGAGTAAATGGAGAGCATTCTACCCATAAACCATCGAAGACTATAATCTAATAGTGACCTAACGCTAACTCTATATCGAGAGAGGGTTATCATCCTAACCTGATACAACCGTCCTATGTATGAGATACTGGGGGTTGTTTTTGCAGCATTCCAAAGAAAGGTAATCTTTTCTATATTCGTACACTTATTTAAACATTCCCCCTTGAATATGTTCTGTTTTTCATCAGATTCAGTCTGATTTAATCTGAATGGCCGCCTGAAAATGATTGTCTGTGATATTTGCTCTGACTTCGTCTTCATAAAAATAAAAAAGTTCACAAAATTAGTTAGTTCAGTTACTAATATAGTCATTATATTGAGAACCAGAAAGGTGGACACCAAGTGCTGATTTTGAAAGCACTCTCTAACATCTAAATCACTGTTTTGAGATTTTTGTAATCACACAACCCTGCAATATATATGCAACTGCCAGTAATATGATAAACTTCCTTCTGTCCTGAGATTTTCATTACGCTTCTAACCATTTTTCTTGGCTTAAATCACTTCACATAGATCCTAGGGATTGTTGTATCCACAATTCTGAAATTATTTTTTAACGTAAAAACACCCCCCTTTTAACTCTTAACCGCGATTTTGATATGGGTGCGTTCTCTGGGCTAGGTGGTTCAGCAGCGAAGCTTTCATTGTCCTTTTCTAGATAACATCTTCACATTTAGGTACAGATACACAAAGATTAAACAAATGACTTAAAATGTCAAAAATATATTGACTACTACTTAACACATAATTTTTCCTTATTCACAACGTTATAAACCCGCTGAATGCTTTATCTGACTTTAGCTTATAAAAGTAAAACAACTTCATTTTGCGGTTACCACTCATTCATGGCAACTTTTATATTTCCCACCTTCTCTGAAGGCTGAACTTTCATTGTAATATATGTGTAAAAATTGGGCACTGTGGTGGTAAGTAATTCCATATTAGTTTGTTTATTAGATGTATCACACAGTGAAACAGTATTATTTACTAGATGACGTTTCGAACAAAATTTATTGTTCATAATCATATCAACTGTGATCACACGACTTCGAAACTTGAGTTTTATAGTCTTCTTTGTCTTCTCCTATTTGTCGTCGTTTGAGTAGTAGAATTTTCCAGATATCGGGGACAGGTGATGAATCATTCCTATTACACGTATTCCCTCTCAGTTGATTCGATAAACAAAGCTTCTGTCATCCATCTCTCCCTCGACCCTGTGACATTAGATTTTAAAAATGTCATCCTATCCCATCCTATTGTATGGTTGTTTGTAACTGCATGTAGTGCTATAGCTGAACTATTCTCTAGATTTCTTATCTTATTTGGATCAACCAATCTAGATTTTGCTAGGTTTTTATGCTCCACTAGTCTGACTGACTTTGTTCTACTAGTTTGACCTATGTATTTGACCTGACAATCATTTCAGACAGGGTATCAGATAAACTAAATTGTTTTGTTTTAAAGGCTCCACAGGACTGATCCTTTAACCGACAAAGATTGTTTCTAATTGAGTTTGTGGGTTTGAATGCCAGTCACTTTTATTGCTGCCTTGTTAAGAATTCTGCGTAAGGCTTCTGAGGTTCCTTCTTTGTATGGAACTTTGTATGGTGAACTTTCATTGGTTGGCAACTTCTTTGAACTTACCACTCGGACCCAGGTGACTACCTACCTGAAAAAGGTTAGTTGCTAGCGAGCATCAGGCTGGTATTCAAGTGTTGTTTTTCAGGATTTCATTATGAGCTGAGAAGTGAGAAGTCATGACCAGTGTGGAGTACAGCAGGTCGGCTGTGAGGACAAATACTCGCCAGCGGCTTGACATTGGCTCTTAGTCACGCTATATCGTGAACTCGCAAGAAGTTGGATTTCATGGATTGGTCATTGGATCGAGTCCCAGTGGCTGCTGAATGGTCTATGAGCTCGCCTTGTAGGCGGGAGATCCTGGGTTGAAAGCCCAGTGGGTTAGGTACTGTTGAAGAGTCCCAGACTAGAACTAGAGAAACAACTGTCCAGTACTCCCCGCTGGTATTTCAATACTTGTGTTACTGATTTCAGCTCATAATGAAACCTTGAAACCAATCAAATCCCTGTAAACCAATTTTGGTTGCTAATATATCATGTTCTAATGAATCCTTATGACAAGTGATCAGATCATTGTCAATTTTTCAACTCTCGTATCTTACCTATTCTACTTTACTGCTCCCCGTCAGTCTTTCCTGGTCTACTGAAAAAGGGCTATTCCATCCTTAGAAGGATGTTGAAGGTAGTTAGTAGGACTAGTGGTGTAAAACTCAGTCAGCTCGTCACTACATTAGTTGATAGGCATCTGAATACATGCGAAAAATGGTCTAAAAGCATACACTCCGACCCCCAACACCCTCACTATTCCCAACTCTCGCTTTGTATCTCATCAAGTAGAACCAGAAATCAGTATAAAATAATCTATGCTCATACAACCAAGTACAGGAACTCAACAATACCATATTTGGCCTGTGTTCTAAGTGACAGACAATGTTAAGCGTGAAACCTATGACTTGCTTTGTTGTTAATAACATAATTTTAGGCTCTTTTATTTCCCTCTTATTTTGTATTCTTTAGTGAACTCCTTCTTAAACATACTTAGCTACCTAAATTATTAACATTGGCTTACTTTTTGTACTTTACCGTATTCCTTCTTTTGTGTATCTACTGGTTCCGACTATATTAGCACTATGAGTATTACAAAATTGTCCTGTCATTAACCATCATGTAATATTAGTTCTGTGGTTGTTTTTTGTTCGGCAATATTAACTGACAATCATTGGTTGTGAAAGCCATTATGACCATCTTAAAATTTTGTATTATGCAGGATTACTCACACTACCACTACAAACACCACATTAGAGTTGTCAATAAAAGAACCCTGAAATGTTATTTTATGATTATTTAGTGTTTGCGATGATATTAGATGGTTGGAGGCAATCGGCAGGAAGCCTTGGACCTAGGTTTCGTGCTAGTTGGCACTCTTCAGCAAGGCGTATCTGAAGGGACATGAGTTCCTTCAAGGTTGCAGATACGCCTTGCTGAAGAGTGCCAACTAGCACGAAACCTAGGTCCAAGGCTTCCTGCCGATTGCCTCCAACCATCTAATATCATCACAAACAATGTACACCGTGATGGCGAGCTACCTAGAATGGTGGCCACATTGCAAACCTGACTGATAGAATTCAGTCTGCACCAAAGAGAGGACTAGACGCATCACACTAGTTACTAGTGTCAAATCAAAATTATTTAGTGTTGTTCAACCGAATTAACTGAACACCTTGGCGATAAATATTCTTAAATATCATTTCATAACTTCTTGTATGATTATAGCTTTACTGTCACCACGCATAAACATATCATAGCTTCCACTACCCAATACTGAGATATTATTTCTACTTCTTGGAAATTTTTCGCATTACCAAAAAAATTATTTTTGTGTTTTTCCTGTCTTTTTTTGCTGTTGTTGTCTTTATATTTATTTTTTTGAAATACTCCTTTTAAATGTTTGATAAAATTAGATGCAAATATTGTAGATATGTGCTGAAAATTCCACACTGTACCACTAGTACTGTTTCTGGAATAAAGCAAAATTATTATTATTGTTATCATTATTATTAGAAATGTTGTGCACATACACACTATACAATTCCGATGAATTACGTCTTCTTACCGTATCGAATACTATAAAAAAGAAGAAACTAATTGTTTTTTCTAATGACGATAAATGAGAGGAAAATATTAGTAGAATGCATTCCTTAATACCAACAAAATTTAAAAAACAACATTACTACACAAGCATATCTATGATGGAACAAGGAAAACACATTAGACAATTAATCGATTAATTAATTAATTAATTACCTTTGCGGCATATAAACAGCTACAGGTGGACATAATTCCCAGGCCAATGATGTCCATCTACGCCAACTCTTTTTACGTAATGTCTCACGAAGCCATGTTTCCACTTCAGCCTCCTTGACACCAATAAGATCTGGCAGTGCTTGTGGATTAAACCAAACTGAAAGGCGTTCAATCTCTGAAGCCTATTGATTGAAATAAGATGATTTAAAGAAGAAGAAGTAAAAAGTTTGTCTTGGGAAATGCATAGGAAATATACAGTGAAAAAAAGTGAATATTCAGGAAAATTTCGCTGATAATCATTTTCCCGACTGGAGTTTGAGTCTTGCAGGAAATATATACAATCACTCACTGATATATATATATATATATGACCGTTTCTTATGGATCAGGACTTTAGACACTCTGTGTGGAGGTCAACACCACTCAGCATCAAAAATAAGATCCGGATTTTCAACTCCAATGTGAAGTCAGTCAGTGCTACTATACGGATCAGAGACCTGGCGCGTCATAAAGAGCATCTCAAACAAACTACAGACCTTCATTAACAGTTGTCTTCGCTCAATACTCAAGATCAGATGGCCAGAAAAGATCAGCAACAGGGAGGGATCTCTGGGAGTGAACCAACTCAGCAGGAACCGATTGTGAAACAAATAGGCAGGAAGAAATGGAGATGGATTAGCTGGTCATACTCTGAGGAAACCATCAAGTGACATCCCTAGACAAGCCCTTGAGTGGAACTCGAAAGGGAAGCGGCGAGTTGGTCGTCAGTGCAAGGGTGGGTGACTTGGAGGAGGTCATGTGAAGAGGAGATGAAAGCATGTGGGCAGACATGGAGCCAGGTGAAGACTAGCAGAGAACCGAACGCAATGGAGACGCAGGGTTGAAGCCCTATGTTCCTCTAGGAATTAAAGGAAACAATAATAATAATAACTTCACATAAAGAACACATATCCTTTCAAGAGTTAGTTTGTAGAGATTTGATTTGTCCCAGGTATAATCACGGATTCATGTGAGGGAGCACTGGATAGTTGTTTTGCCATCGTCCAGGACTTTTCAGCGGCAAGCACTCACGACTCCACTGGGAATTGAACACAGGATCTTCAAGTTACAAGGTCAAGCTCGCTCACCATTCCAGCCACTTGGACCAGAATCTAATGACCCGTGAATTTTAACTCGAGTCAATTCATGATTTCGGTGTGTGACCTTCATCTAATGTCGTCAGTGAATATTTATCCTGGTAACCGATCTGGTCTACCCAACCGATCACCACCTCTCAGTGGAACTTCAGGCAACTTCATCCTGTAGCCAGTCCTCTTTTCGAGGTCTCCACCAGGTTACACCACATTTCATTTGGGAAGTGAGTGTACGAAGAAGGAGTCAAAGTAAACAAGTATATTAGATAACATTTCTCTCTTACATTTCAGAATAAACTAATTAACTACTTTTCCGTACCTGTAGGAAGTATCAAAACACATCTGTAATTCCATGTTAGATGAATTTATTTGTTGTACACCACAGAGTGGAACAGTATTATTAACTGGATGACCTCTCGAGTTGCTCATAATCATGTCAGTGTATTCACAGAACTTGATAACTCCCTTCATATAGAGTCCTACTAATTGTAGCTTTCTTCGCAATTTTCCACATACCTGGTCAAAAGTTCGCTATGTCCTCCTTTATGGCCAGCTGTGAGACATAATCAGTGGAAGTAGAAGACATGAATAGGCCGACTAGCTGTCTTTGATCATAGGTGTCTGCGTTATATCTCCAGTGTTAGATGGAAGTATAATAATAGAGTAAGCAATAATGAGGTTAGGCTTCGGTCGAGTGCTAGGTTAGTGAGAGGTAAAAATCAATCCACGAGGTTGTGAAGCAGCTGCATCGATTGAGATGGTTAGGACATGTGATACGCACGCATCCCTAGCCACTGCCTTTCTCAACAATGGGCAATGTTAGCTGACATAGGATGGATCAAGTTGAAAAAGAGCTAGTGGTGGTCAAGCCAAAACATAGCTTCAACAGTCAGTGAAATCCACTGCATTTAGTTTGAGCCGGTTCAGCCACATAGGGAGGTGTAGACTTCCTGGTTGGGGTCCTCGCGATGGTGACAGCCAATGAAGGCCAGAGACAATTATTGATATGGTTCAAAATTGTTGTCAATGGCTGCTGCAGATGCATTCATTATTTGTTATTTATCATATCCAATAAAACTATCATGCTTCCATATTAGTATTCATTTGCCTTATATTTCTGTTGATTATCTCTGTTTTCAACCTTTCTTTATTCTTCATACAACTGGTTCCCTTGATAAGTTTCGATAAAGAAAGGAAGACGAAATTTGCAGTATAAAATGATATCATTCTATTTCACAGGTTCTCATCAGCTGCAGACTACCTGAAATTACAATGGTTATATAAATGATAATAACATACTTTAATGTTTGATTAGTAGTAGAGAACAGATAAAATTGACGCATCCAAAAAAGAATGAAAGCATTACAATTTTAGTTTAAGTTATCATCATCAATTTATACACTTTCAGAGTTGAAAAGAGGGGGGAGAGGTAAGACAGAAAACAGAAAAATTGATTAACAGAAACAGTGTTAGTTTGTAGGTTCACATGGCAACTCCAAAAAACAAAAGCATTTACAGTTTATAAGATTGAGATTTGCTCAGTGAGTTGAGATCACTGATGACTAATCAAAATCAAAATTCAGTTACCAAGGGAGTGAGAGGTTAATCACACTCTCTTTCTGTATGCATAAGTCTGGTTTAAATCGTTTGATTGCGATCGCTTCGGCAAATCGTAGTAAATTTGCTGTCCTTTGTCTATTTAATATTTTGAAGGACTTAGAGATCTCTACGAGATGTCCGGTATCAACAATATGTCTGGTAATTGCACTCTGAGAATATTTGCTTCCTTTCAGGCATAGATTTCTTGGAATATGTTCAGAAAACCGGATAGAAGCCCTTCTTTCTGTCCTTCCAATGTACTTGCTCCCGCAAGTGCACGTAAATTCATAAACGCAGTTGGAGGTGACATCAGCAGGGTATTTATCCAGTTTTGAGTTGATCATGGAAGGAGTGGTGTTGTATACTGTTATGAGTTTTGCTGCCGGGAAGCTTCTATTTATTGCTCCTTTCAGTCTTCTGTCAATCTTTTGTGAAACTGCATCTCCTTTGAATGGGAGACAAATAAACACTTTTTTCTTTTCTACAGTTGGATGCTTTTCTTTCTTATCTTTTTCTCTGCTGTACTTCTGTATAAAGCCTTTAGGATATCCGTTTTCCCTCAGGCATTTCTCGATGAAATCTAGTTCTTCTTCGACCTTGTTTGGTGAACATAGCTTCCTGGCTCTGTCGTACAAAGTCCTCACTAATCCACGTTTATAGCTTATGGGACAAAAGCTGTTATAGTGAAGATATTGTCCAGTCCAGGTTTCTTTTCTATAGATGGACTTTTCAATTATGCCTTCGTTTGTTCTTTTTACATTTAGATCCAGGAAATTGAACTCATTTTTATGTTCATATTCCATGGTGAACTTGATATTTGGATGAATCTCATTTAGGCGATCATATAATGCCGATGCGTGATCCATGTCGTTGCAAACAACAAATGTGTCATCAACATATCGGCGATAGTAGGTTGTTCCATTGATAGCAGAACTTAGTTGTGTCTGTTCAAGGTAGCCCATGAAGATATCAGCCAGGATAGGTCCCAGAGGTGAACCCATAGCGACCCCATCAATTTGTCGGTAGAGTTGATTGTCGAATTTGAATTGAATATCTTTTGTGCAGAGCAGCAGTAGTCGCTTCATCTCTGTTTCCGGTAACGGTAGTAGATCCGTTTGTTTACAAATGATATCAATCGTTTCCATCAGTGGTACGTTTGTGAACAAGGAGGTCACGTCATACGATACCATGAGTTTGTCTGATATGTCAATGTTGTCGACTTCCTTGGAGAATTGGTAGCTATCCTTCAGGCTATGGGTTGCAAATTTAATTCGAATTGGCTCTATGGAATCAGCTAACCATTGAGCTAACTTGTGGCATGGTGAGTCAATCATTGACAAGATTGGTCTTAAAGGCACGTTTGCTTTATGGATTTTCGGTAGGCCGTACATAAAAGGCAGGCGTCCACCTTTTGACTTCAGTTTATTGTATGTTTCGCTGTTGATTAGTTTCTTCATTAGAAGTTCTTTGAGACATTTATTTACTTTATTTTCAAACGACGTTGTGCCATCTTTTTTGTTGTCTACTTGGAATTTTTCTTTGTCGTTTAGAATTGTCATCATTTTATGAATATAATCAGCTTTGTTCATTATAACAACCCCAGAGCCTTTATCAGGTCTAAATATGACGATTTCATCGTTCTCATATAGTTTCTTCAGAGCTATTCTATGCTCTTCGGTCAGCATCTTTTGCTTCTCCATTGGCGATATGTGGTATTGGTTAGCAATATCAACAAGTTTAGACTTTAGCCATCCTCTTTTGTCTTCGTCTAAGGGTTTCAGGTCGTGGAGTTGATGGTATAAGTGTTCGAATTGTGCTTCTGTATCTATACGACTGATCTGCTTCTTGGGGACGTGAAACTTGAATCCTAGAGATAAGGCTTCTAATTCGATTTTGTTTAATTGTAATTTTGATAGATTACAGACGTAGCGTTCAGGTGATTCTGGGAATTCTTCGATTAGCTTCTCTTTCACCAACGCTTTTGTCAGCTGAGTTTCATAATCCTTGGATGTTTTTGATTGTAGCTCTTTGATAAAATTCATGAATTTTATCAAAGAGCTACAATCAAAAACATCCAAGGATTATGAAACTCAGCTGACAAAGGCGTTGGTGAAAGAGAAGCTAATCGAAGAATTCCCAGAATCACCTGAACGCTACGTCTGTAATCTATCAAAATTACAATTAAACAAAATCGAATTAGAAGCCTTATCTCTAGGATTCAAGTTTCACGTCCCCAAGAAGCAGATCAGTCGTATAGATACAGAAGCACAATTCGAACACTTATACCATCAACTCCAGGACCTGAAACCCTTAGACGAAGACAAAAGAGGATGGCTAAAGTCTAAACTTGTTGATATTGCTAACCAATACCACATATCGCCAATGGAGAAGCAAAAGATGCTGACCGAAGAGCATAGAATAGCTCTGAAGAAACTATATGAGAACGATGAAATCGTCATATTTAGACCCGATAAAGGCTCTGGGGTTGTTATAATGAACAAAGCTGATTATATTCATAAAATGATGACAATTCTAAACGACAAAGAAAAATTCCAAGTAGACAACAAAAAAGATGGCACAACGTCGTTTGAAAATAAAGTAAATAAATGTCTCAAAGAACTTCTAATGAAGAAACTAATCAACAGCGAAACATACAATAAACTGAAGTCAAAAGGTGGACGCCTGCCTTTTATGTACGGCCTACCGAAAATCCATAAAGCAAACGTGCCTTTAAGACCAATCTTGTCAATGATTGACTCACCATGCCACAAGTTAGCTCAATGGTTAGCTGATTCCATAGAGCCAATTCGAATTAAATTTGCAACCCATAGCCTGAAGGATAGCTACCAATTCTCCAAGGAAGTCGACAACATTGACATATCAGACAAACTCATGGTATCGTATGACGTGACCTCCTTGTTCACAAACGTACCACTGATGGAAACGATTGATATCATTTGTAAACAAACGGATCTACTACCGTTACCGGAAACAGAGATGAAGCGACTACTGCTGCTCTGCACAAAAGATATTCAATTCAAATTCGACAATCAACTCTACCGACAAATTGATGGGGTCGCTATGGGTTCACCTCTGGGACCTATCCTGGCTGATATCTTCATGGGCTACCTTGAACAGACACAACTAAGTTCTGCTATCAATGGAACAACCTACTATCGCCGATATGTTGATGACACATTTGTTGTTTGCAACGACATGGATCACGCATCGGCATTATATGATCGCCTAAATGAGATTCATCCAAATATCAAGTTCACCATGGAATATGAACATAAAAATGAGTTCAATTTCCTGGATCTAAATGTAAAAAGAACAAACGAAGGCATAATTGAAAAGTCCATCTATAGAAAAGAAACCTGGACTGGACAATATCTTCACTATAACAGCTTTTGTCCCATAAGCTATAAACGTGGATTAGTGAGGACTTTGTACGACAGAGCCAGGAAGCTATGTTCACCAAACAAGGTCGAAGAAGAACTAGATTTCATCGAGAAATGCCTGAGGGAAAACGGATATCCTAAAGGCTTTATACAGAAGTACAGCAGAGAAAAAGATAAGAAAGAAAAGCATCCAACTGTAGAAAAGAAAAAAGTGTTTATTTGTCTCCCATTCAAAGGAGATGCAGTTTCACAAAAGATTGACAGAAGACTGAAAGGAGCAATAAATAGAAGCTTCCCGGCAGCAAAACTCATAACAGTATACAACACCACTCCTTCCATGATCAACTCAAAACTGGATAAATACCCTGCTGATGTCACCTCCAACTGCGTTTATGAATTTACGTGCACTTGCGGGAGCAAGTACATTGGAAGGACAGAAAGAAGGGCTTCTATCCGGTTTTCTGAACATATTCCAAGAAATCTATGCCTGAAAGGAAGCAAATATTCTCAGAGTGCAATTACCAGACATATTGTTGATACCGGACATCTCGTAGAGATCTCTAAGTCCTTCAAAATATTAAATAGACAAAGGACAGCAAATTTACTACGATTTGCCGAAGCGATCGCAATCAAACGATTTAAACCAGACTTATGCATACAGAAAGAGAGTGTGATTAACCTCTCACTCCCTTGGTAACTGAATTTTGATTTTGATTAGTCATCAGTGATCTCAACTCACTGAGCAAATCTCAATCTTATAAACTGTAAATGCTTTTGTTTTTTGGAGTTGCCATGTGAACCTACAAACTAACACTGTTTCTGTTAATCAATTTTTCTGTTTTCTGTCTTACCTCTCCCCCCTCTTTTCAACTCTGAAAGTGTATAAATTGATGATGATAACTTAAACTAAAATTGTAATGCTTTCATTCTTTTTTGGATGCGTCAATTTTATCTGTTCTCTACTACTAATCAAACATTAAAGTATGTTATTATCATTTATATAACCATTGTAATTTCAGGTAGTCTGCAGCTGATGAGAACCTGTGAAATAGAATGATATCATTTTATACTGCAAATTTCGTCTTCCTTTCTTTATTCTCTTCTCTTGCATATATAAGACGCAAGTTACTGTCTATCACCATACTAGACGCCCACCCAGCATACAACCGAGATTTTCATGTCAACTTCAAACACCACCAAGTATATAAAATAATAGTCATTTTCATAAAGATTTTCGAAGATAAAACCCCAAGAAGAGAAAAAAAGTATCACATACCAATAGAATTAAAATCAATTCACGTTTTTGCAAGAATATTTGTTTCAAATAATTTTCTCCAGTTGTTCTAGCGCTTTGTTTACCTAATTTATAGAAACAAATACGAAATACATTTTTGAGGTGGTTGAATAAACTTAGACTACTTATAAGTAGTTTAATTTAAATGTATAAAAAATGCTCACAATGACAACGCGATTACGGGATTTTCTTGTCGGCGTTTCTCTAGTCGCTGGCATGGGTTCAATTCCTGGCCGATGCGCACTCCTAAGCCTCATTGTCGATAGTACGCCCAGAAAAGAGGCATTGTTGGGCATGAGGCCAGAAAATGCGTCGGCTACTGAAACTTCAAAAGCTTGAAGTGTGTAAAGTGAAGTGAGTGTAAAGAATGTAGAAACAAAGCACGTGATTTGTAAAATCCAACGATAAAAGTTATAGTAGTAGAATATGTGTGTATATGTCAGTGGCTCCATAAATTCGAATATCAACAAAGGAATACGGTGATAATAACTAACGATATAGATCTTGGTGACATGTGAACGGTATAAAACTCAATTATGTAGATGGTATTTTGTAATAATCCGTGGTAACAAAGAAGCAAAGGCTAGAATGAATTGGGTCACATCATATGGATTCAGTAGTAAAAGGGAGAATCGGTAAAGGAAACAAAACGGTTGCTGAGTCGAATACAGCATCAACTAGAATTTATTACGCATGATTTCAAACTCATGGAATTCCAATCACAATTGCTGCGTATGCTTGCGAAAACTATTCAACTATTTTTCCTTCAAAATAATTAAATTTTCAGGTGTTGCTTTGTAGGGGTTCAACTGATTTCAAGTTTGTTCACGAATTGTCTGACACCAGTTAGAGAACCACTGAAAACCATAGGAGAGTACTGGTGGATAGTTGTTTCGTCAGATGACCGGCAGACATTCAGTGATGACAGTTAGTTGGCGGTCGCGTTATCTATCGCGAATAGGCTGAAGTTAGAATTTATAGCCCATAAGATTTCATATCAGTAGTTGAACAGTCAAAGAGCTCACCGTGTAGGCTAAAGATCCTGGGTTCAGTCCCTGGTGGTCCATGAGGGTACGTATTAGCGAAGAGTCCGAAACAATGACAGTCAAACTGAAGTCAGTTCGTGATGGAACTTAAGATAGAAATGACTGAGGAAGAATATAACGGCTTCGCAATAGTGAATAAAGAGGTAGGGAATATATGTTTATGTCCCCATAGTGCGTCGGTGGCATAGCCGTTAGGATGCTCTCCGACCATGCACATGGTCCGGGGTTCGGTCCCCGGCCGACGCACTCCTTTACCTCGCTAAGCCAGAAATAATGCTGTTGAAGAGGAAAGGTTGGGCATGAGGCTAGCAACCCCATCCTGTAAAATAAACATTGCTACAGAAACTTCAAACCAACTAGCTTGAAGCCCTATGTTTCACTGTGGAACGTGAAGGAAAAAAATAGTGCTTGATATGACTCCAATCAGGTGAGACTAGGGTCCTTCATTGTACTGTTAAATCTTTAATAAATTTACGTGTGATGTTACATTCTTTATGAGAGAATTTATTAATAAATTGATAACCACTCGAAATCAGTAATGTATAATTTAAAATGTGTAATATTGAAGGGTATGACTAAACAATTAAGATTATAAACAGATACTACTGAGAATATGTGTCTGGTGATGGGAAGCCAAGGTGTGCTTTTCATCCAAGTTAATATCGGCCTTCCTGCGGTGAGTCAAACCCAATAGCTAACATCTTAGATTCCATTACAACACACCATTAATTCATAACAACAATTTAACCTAAAGATATCATCGAGGCGCTCGTCCTAAGAGTCAGAAAGTCAAAAAAGTCAACCAGGGTATAATAAAATCAATCAAGAGGAGATTCAAAAAGGATAACTTCTACTGCCGTCGAAAAAAACCTTGTTCGAAAGAAAGGCTTATTGATCAGCTAACTGTCATAGAAAAGAATTTAATGGAGACAATGGATATCCTTAAAAAAATTCCTTGATAAACACAAGAGAATACCAAGCATAAAAGTAACAATTTATGATACGATAGAAAAGAAACCAAGCCTCCTTAATTCTGGATTCAAAAATGATCACATGCCTGGAAGAACTCGATAAAATATATCTTATATCAATAAAATAAAAGACACTCTCAAGGGAATTTATATCCAGCAGCCAGGTTAACCACAGTTCGCCGAATAAAATGCAGACAAGCGACCTGGAAACAGTGTCTATTTGGAATTTGATATCTCTATGTAGGGAAATTATGTACAATTTATATGGAAATAGTCATTTCCACAGATCTGTGTTGTACTACTTCTGCTGTTTGTACTGTATTTCTTTGTCCTCTTTTCGTGTTGCCATAACGCCAGGTTCATTTCCTCTTATTAAACGTCAAGTCTATCACTTCACTATTTGACATTTTATGCTGATGAGCCTCCCTTTATATACTACTGATGAATCTTGTCAGTAGCACACGCTACAACACAATCTAAGGTTGACGAGTCTCCCTTTCATGTCGCCATACATCGAACGAACAGAAACAAGGATTTGTGACTGCATGTATCACTATATTCCACGAAATTTGGCGTCTGAAGGGTGCAAAAGTGCCTGTAGTCAGTGCGACTGCTTTCCGCCTGTTAGACAACGATCACGAAATCGACACATTACAATTCATCAAGATAATTGTAGTTCAAGATAGCTCCATCACTGAAGCAATTGCCATTAGACAGACTACTGAAACCCAATTTATGGATCCAGAAAGAAACTGCTGTTAATCTTGCCTTAACGCTATCCAAATGTTTCGTTTTTTCATTAAATTTGTTATTTTAATATAGGATTTCATCATGAGCTGACATCGACTAGAAAACCATTGGGAAACCATCAGGGAGTAATCATAACAGCTGTTTCCCTAGTCTTAGTTTGGGATTCTTCATCAGCACGCACCCACCGCCAAAGTTCGAACCGAGGATCCTCTGGTTACGAGGTGACCTAGTTTAGACTATTCAGACACTGTGACCCCATCCAGTGACCACCCGATGAATTCCAACATCTTCCGACTCATGATATAGAGCGACCACTTCTCAATGGTCATCGCTGGAAAGTATTTGTCCTCACAACCGACCTGTTGTACCCTACTGGTCACGAATTCCCTCTTGAACCAAGGTAAGTAGTACCTACCTGAATAGAACCAGTAACTAGTGAGCATCAAATTTCAATTATTAATTTGGTTGTTCTGACAAAGTAATTTTCTACTCTAATTTTGTCTCTTCTTTTTTTACATTCTTGAGCAGACTCCTTTTTGACCTCTGTGCTCTGTGCCACCAAATTATTTGACCCTTATATGAGTGTGTATTCATGAATTTATACACGTCGATTCAATTTCTAATATTCATTCGTCATTCTAGAATATCTCTTAATTATTTCTATAGATACTAAAGTGCTTAACAATGACACTTTTAGTACATTGCACTATACTACTTAACCACGTGATATTAATAAGCATCAACACCTATATGATGAATAAAACCACGTTCAATGCTAGCGAACATTGAATCGTTATTTTTCGTTCAAAGTGGTCTCCATACTGGCGGGAGACAAGAAGGGCATAATTTATTTTATTTTATTTTTGATTACAGTTTGATTCCACACCACATTTTTTGGTACAGGTATGGAATTTTCAGCATGTCATATCGGTGGCCCAAATTTTTCAAGCCGACCATAGATATCAGCTGTGCGTCAGCAGGGGATCGAACCCCGGACCATGTGCATGGTCGGCGAGAGTCCTAACCACTGTGCCACCGACGCACAGTGGTTAGTCGTTTACTCGTCGGTATAAGATTAGAGAAGTACGATCATAAGTATTCTTGCACATTATAATAACGTTCATTTACAGACTTTGGCACCGATTAACCATCGTAAATCTGTTTCATCATCGCTTGAAAAATAAAAAATCTCATTGCCCAACCATTTTCTGTTATTGCCAGTCAGTTACAGTGCATTGTATTCTGCGTATTGGACACCAGTCAAACAGTCGGTCTAAGCCACGTAGGAAGGTGTAGACTTCCTGACTGGTTGGGGTCCTAGCCACTCCTTGTGACTTATGATTTCCAATTGAACTGTTTTGTTCTTCGTTATTACTATTCCTTTGTCTCACACCTCTGTTTACTGTCTATATCATGCATTTCTCCTACTTTCTTCTGTTGCTTTGTGTGCTACATGTGGGGAGTGTGGCAACTTGAACTGCCAAACATATGTGCAAAGTTCTATGTCGAAAACAGACAGTATTGGACTCAGTCTTCTGAAACCAGCGATAGGACTGGGATCTTTGCAATCTAGTTATTTGGTATTTGAATAAATTGTATATTCATTTTAAAATATTTATGCATGGTTGTACATAAATGACAAAAATCAACGTAATATCTGATGACGTCACTTTATCGTGTTCCAACGTGTGTGAGTGTTCTTCTTGCTTTCTTCTAGTTAAAACTGATTTAAGCACGTATGACACTCATAACAGAAAAACCTCGTCCAGTTTACAAGCCTGAAGATGGAGAGTCAGCTCAGAGTGGGCCTAGTGACCCTATCACAGAAATTGAATCCAATCTCTACTACGACATAAATCAGTCTGATCTGATCCAAGATAGAAAACGCTTTCAGTGAAACCACTTACACGTTCTTGGTAATACGTGTGGCGTGATATGAAGCGGGCAAAAAACCGAAATCAACATCTCAAGTCAATAATAGCTGCAAAGATAGAAGTGCTTATTCCTCGAATCTGAATCTAGTTTACATTGTGGACATGAAATAATCTCATTGGACGACTTGTTTAACCTTGGGTCAATTGCCGGCCAATCAGAACAGTTTATTCTCTTCCTCTGACCTAGCCGAATTTCAATATGGCTGAGAATGTATACGATGTTTTGTTTCCTTTAATAAAGGTCCATTAACAAGTCTCTTATCTTCTCCCGTTTTACACAGGAAATTAAAATCCATCTATATGATATATAGGAATCATCGTCAATTCGATGCATGTACCATTTCTTTAATGGCTTTTAAGCCTTCAACAAAAAACATCTCAACTGAGCGAAGAAATATTTACTTTTCATTTAGATCCTCATCTCTGGCTCTACTGAAATATATACAGCATTTTTATTACAATACACAACAGATCACCAATGAAGTGGCACTGATATGTTTCTTAACAATAATTAGTCAGTGTCAATGGGTTGATAGTTAACGAAGAAAATCAATACACAATTAAAAGGTAGAAATGGTTAGAATAAATTAATTTTACAAGGATAACACGTAATTAAAGATGAAGTGGTCAAAATAAATAAAAATAGAATAAAATAATTTGGACAATTATAATTTTTTTTATAGTTTTTAAAGGTTTAGGGGGAGGGGGGCGAAGTAGTGCGGTTTATACATTCATGTAACTATGGTCTCTTCACAACCGCCCTTATTCTACGTTCGAGAAATAAGGATAAACTACCTAAACTGGCCTCTTCTATGTGCATTTACCAGTTTGACTGCAGCTACGGAGCCAGCTACATTGGGCGTACAGTACAATTAGGCAGGTTCATCATCATATTTCCGAATATCATTCAACATGGTTAAGTAAGGGACAAAAAAGATCTATTCGTAGCTTTATTTTAGCACACCTTGCAGACAGTGAGCATAAGATTGACGTTAATACAGCATTTAAAATTATCTATCGCATTCCTATTAATCTTAATTTTGCTCTACGAGTTCGCCTTCTACAGACAGCTGAAGCAATAGGAATCCACCTGAAGAAGCCAAACTTGTGTGTTCAGAAGAAATATGTAAAGCCACTTTCCTTGCCTTGGCCATCGTTACATGAATGCGTAAACCGCACTACTTCGCCCCCTTCCCCTAAACATTTAAAAACTATGAAAATTATAATTATCCAAATTATTTTATTTTTTCTGACCATTTCATCTTTAATTACGTGCTATCCTTGTAAAATTAATCGATTCTAACCACTTCTACCTTACATATATATATATATGTATATATGTAAGCAAAATATACTTTACCTCCAGTAGCTGATGAACGCTTAGAGACAACCGAATGTGCAATATTACTACCAGCTAGTACAGCAGCATTTTGAAGTGTTGATGAAGTTGTCGAATTCAATGCAGACGGTAGGATTAATGAACCAACACCAGGACGTTCTAAGGGTTGATCAGTTAACAGCATAACTTGTGAACGTAATCTTGGCAGTGTACCTCCACTAGTAGTACTACTGCTACCACCCCCCCCACCGCCACCAGTTGTCATTGGGGTTGGGGTTGTTGTTGTTCCTGGGGTGGCTGCTACACCTGGTGTAACATTCGGTGTTATCATACATGATTCATTATAAATGTATGAATTCACATGTCGAATATTCGGTGATGAACTAGTTGCATTAAAAGTTGTATTCGACACAGGATTTGTAGGAAAACTTGCTGGACTAATCGGTGTCCCGAGGACACCAGTCGCTCCGCTACTACTTCCAACAAGACAAGATTCAGGTGTATTGACTAAGCCTTGATCTTGAAAATTGATTGCTGCATCAATATCACTGATGAAACCACCAACAGCACCACCACCATAACCACCACGACCAACAGATTCCAGCAGGGCACTCATTTCCGTTTCGATCATACTTGTACTCAAGTATTTACGTTCAGCTTGCATTAAACTCCAAAGACGACTCAGTGCTTTTAATTCATCTGATAAATCCGCGCCTTGTTTCATTGGATATTGTGGTTTCACCCTAAGAATGAAAAATGATAATCACATAAATGAAAATGACCAATGAGAAGCAAATACAATGAAGTTCATAGATTGATTTGTAGAAGGTTATTTATAAGTGAAACATCACCGTTTAAACGTGTAAGTTAATCCACAAAGTGGAGTAGACGTGATATCCGGCAGGTTATCGACTCAAGGACATGTGTACTGAGAAACAGTTTGCTTCGTCCTTCTTTATGACTGGCTGGAAGACATGACCATTGCAAGTGGAAGATATGTGACAAGGCTAGCTGTCATCGATCACAAGTGTCTGAGGTCTGTCATCCATGTTAGGTGGTATAATAATGGGGTGAGAAATACTAAAGTTAAGCATCGAGTATCAGGTAAAGAGAACAAGCGAATCAATGAGGTTATCGAGCTACACTGATTCAGATAGTTAGAACACGTAGAACCATTGCAGAGCCGCCGGCTTTTTTCGACGACTAATGTTAGCTGACATAGGATCATGTTGGGAAGCAGCTAGTGATGGTCGAACCAAATCATGGAATCAGTTCATGAAATCTATCAATTACATCAACCTAAAACTCGGTCAAAACTCTAAACATCTGACTGACTGACTTGATTTAACGTGGAATTTTGCACAGAAGTGCACCAGTTTGAGTTGCAACTCTCCCTTCATCTACCGCACACAAAGCAAGAGAAGGGAACGATTCAAAACAGACATAATAAACAAAAATATGAGGCGAAAAGAATAGTAATATGGAAGAACAACAGAATTTTATTGGATATGATAAATCACAAGGATTGAATGCATCTGCGCCAGGCCAGCCATTAACAACGACGATTTTGAGCCAAATCACCAATTTTCTCCAGCCTTTATTGGTCTTTACCATCCCTAGTACCTGAACCAGTCAGTCAGGAAGTCTACACCTCTCTAAGTGGCTGGTTGGCTTAAACTAACTGTTGTGGACTCAATTGATTGGTAAATACATGGTTTGGTTTGACCACCACCACTAGGTAGGTGTTTTTCAGCTTCACACATCCTAAGTTGGCTAACATTACCTGTAGAGGAGGGTGATGTCTAGGGATGCATGTGTAGCACATGTCCTAACCATTTCAATCGATGCAGCTGCTTCACAACCTCGTCGATTGATTTCCCCTTCCACTTACCTAGCATTCGACCGAAGCCTGACCTCAATATTACTCACTCTATTATTATACTTCCATCTAACACAGAAGATAGAATGCAGACACCTATGATCAAAGACAGCTAGCCTGCCTTTTCATATCTTCTCCTTCCATTGGCCAAGTCTCTCTCACAACTATAGAGGAGGACGGAGCAAACAGCTGCGGAGCAGTACACATGTCGTTTGACAAATAGCCAGCCAGCTGGATATCAAGTCTACTAAACGAGAGATGGCGTAAGTTAGCGTATGCAAAACGAGCCTTCTGTATCCATGTTGAGATTTCGTCAGCGACCGACCCGTCGCTGCTGATGCAACTCCTTAAATAAGTGAAGTGGTCAACACGCTCCACCAACCAACCACTTCACTCCTACCTACCTTTAAGCTAGGAATGAGTCAATGTAGTCCAGTCCTAAAGCATCATCTTACACATTTGACAGTAGTCAGCCAATCGCATACCAAACATTCGAAGACTGCTGATCATCTCTCAAGGTGTTCAAAAGACTCTGTATTTAGTCAGCATCTTCACCTAGAAGGACTATATCATCTGCATTTTCTAAGTCAACGAGATTACTGCGTGATGGTAACAAGTCCATCCATGAGTACTCGTTCACCAAGATATGAACATATCTAGCTGAGGAGCTCAGAAGAGAATGAAAGGTGCACCTTAAATATCACTATAATGAAGGAAATAAGAGGTATGTTACATAGCTGAACTTAGCATATAAATGAACAGGATTCACATTTTTAGCACTAATGTCAAGCCAGTCAGTGCTTCTATTATTGTTTAAAGACTTGATGTGTGTGTGTCACCAAAAGTATTTCATCAACAGCTGTCTTCACTGGCTCCACACTGAAGATCAGACTGACTGGAGAGAAAGGATCAGCAACGAATGCATCAAGAACCTGTCACCTAACATATATGCAGAAGGAAATTCAGATGGGTTGAACATACACTGGCATCGTCTGCCAGACCTTCGAGTGGAAGGCAAATGAGAAACCACGAGTTGGGCATGGGTCAGGCGGCAATATGGGAGGAGATCGTGTAAGGAGGAGATGAAAGCCAATAGACGTGCTGATAAAATCTTAAGAAGTTCCACTCAAAACCAAAGGGAATGATAATCATAATAAATAATTGATATATACATATAATACTAATAAATAATAAAAGGTAATCATATTCGAACAAAACTGTAACCAAAATTTTTCTGAGAAGACATACGTGAAATAATTCAATATAGCTGCATACGCCTTCTCTCGAAGAGCAATTCTAGCCAACGGGAATAAATGTCCACTGTCATTTGAAGATTGACTATTACTGCTCCCGCCTGTTCTACCGCCAGCACTGACTAAACTTCCAGCACTACTACCCATCCCCCCTCCACCACCCCCAATTCCTCCGCCTCCTGCTCCTCCAGAAATACCACCACCCCCACCACCACCTGCTGTTGTAGCACCTCCACCACCACCGACACCACTAGACGTCTCATCCGTTGAAATTCCTTGATATCCAACATTGGTAGGTTTAAATCCAGTATTCTGTAATAGACTTAAACACATTTCAACAAGTCGACAGCGTACACCTAATGCAGCTACATTGCTAGTTAATCGTCCGTGTATAATAGACACAGCATTCTGATAACGATGATGACGGTGCCGTTGTGATTGTTGTTGTGGCTGTTGTTGATGCTGGTGGTGACGCGAAGATCCCGATGTTCCACCACCTTGTACTGCTGGTTGTACACTTTTATCTAGCGAGGCAATTTCACCAGCCAATGTTTTTTGTAGTAAATCGAACAAGATATCCAGCTGTTCTTGACTAGAAGATTGAGCAACGTATAATCGCTCACTGAAAAACTTTAGAATAAAAAGTAAAACACTACTTTATTAAACAGAAAACAGTAGTAACAGTAAATAGAAAAGGGTTAAAAGAACCTTCTTCAAAGCGTCTGACTCATGTTCTACATGAATGAAGGCAAGCAGCTTTGTGACAGACAACATCAGAGTACTTAATAGTAAACACCTAGCGATGGGGTTCACCGGGTCTTGGGATCGAGTCCCCCTTAAACGAGTTCAGTCTTAGGGCGACCGGATGGTATCATCACCCCTGATACAATAAAGTGTGCCTCATAGGCTGGAACATGAAAAACCTCTCCCAAAATCTGAATTCAATCAAACAATAGTGAACACGCAAAGTGTATTAATCAATGTTAGAGCCGATGATTACCCAAAAACTCAATTTTTGTCGACGGGCTGGTGAAATAGAGGTAGAGTTCGAACCTACGAACTACGAGCGACATAAGCGGCAAGATGAGTTACATCTTCGCACAAAACTATCTCAAGATAAAATGATACCATAATGATATTCCCTAGATATGAAGGACAGAGTTCGACCAGTTCACATAAGAGAAAAATAGGTGGTGGACGTCTGCTTATATTCCTAGACCACCCAGTACAGAAATAATACTTCTGTAAAATGAACATAAACAAGGCAACACAGTCTCAATACATATGTGTAATCCGTCACAAACTGACGTCAGCTAGAGAATTATTGGAAAGCATGGAGTACTGCACAGTTGTTGCCTCCTAGTTTAGAAATCTCCGACAATCCACACCCATGATTCCAACAGGAGTTTCAGATTACGAGACTAGTTGCCTGTTGGACACAGTCCCAAAACAAGGACACAACAATATTCCAATGAATTTTAATGAATACACAAAATTTCTATACTTTTTATCAAATCAATGGTGAATAAATATCCGGACAAATATACAGTAGGGAAGTAGAACCTCTTTTATCAAATATACAAACAGAATTTCCGTGAACAGCAACTCAGCAGGTGATCTGAATTTTGTCCTTGCGTTTAAATTTTCTTTCTTAAGCTTATCTACAAACAAAACTGTAAGAATGTTTTGTGATTCAGCTATGTAAATATATATAAGCCTTACATCTAGGTTTCGTGCTATTTGGCACTCGTCAGTAACCAATACAAACAATTCACAGTGCACCAATGATGGCGAGTCACCTAGCATGGTGGCCATACTGCAAACTTGACTACACCAAACATATAACTAGATACATTACACTAGTTACTGACTAGTGTCAAATTAAAAGAATATTGCATATCACATTCTCCAAAAGACAGTTAATCCAACCAAGCATTAAGGCAAAGCTACCACACTTCTGGCCGTCTCACCGTGTATTTATCAGTTTACTTGTTCGTGTGTTTTAGCAAAGTATATCAGCCGTATGCAACATCAAGTCCACAAATGTATTCTGGAATACTGTCCAGTCTGGCTATTCAGAGAAGAAAAGAAGGATACCAATAGTTCTATTCTGGACATTGGGTGCCCCTACAAATCGACAGAGATGTTAGAATTCACCGTTTGATGATTGATTTATTGGCTTCGTAAGCCGAAGATCCTGGGTTCAACCTCTGATGAAGTCATCAGTATACACTACTGAAGAGGCCCAAGCTAGGATGAAACAACTGTCCGGTGTTTGGTGATTTTCAATGACTATTTGACAGATGTCAGTTCGTAAGGTGATTTACATTTCATGACAAATTTTCCCTATCTATCTACAAAGAAGGATAATAATTTGCTTAGGAAGTGCATTAGCTTCTAAATTAGAAGAAATCAAATCAACCCATAAAATCAATGTTGATGAGCTAAATGAATTTGAGAAAAACACACAGTGGCTTGATCGATATTTAAAATGGCATTTCAATTTAGATCACCAACTAACATCAGTAACAGAACCAGTGAAAACCGAGAAATACTAGGCCAGTGTTTCGTACTAGTCCGAGACTCTTCAGAAGGAAGGAAACACTCACCACCCTACCCGACTGGGGATCGAACACAGGAACTTCAGTTTACCAGATGACACCACTGATCATTGAACTACTGAGAGAGAATCCAATGGGGTTCTTGAATTCTAACTCCCGCCAATTCGCTACATATATATAGCGCCCAAAAATTCTATTAACTTCACGAATCATTTTTTTTTAATATTATGCTAAATTATATATTGTAATTCAACAATAGGCACAGACAAAGGCACCTATAGACATCGGACGATTTTATAACGCCATAATTCATTTCAGACAAACTCACTAACTGTTGTCTAGGTCAAATAATCAGACATTAAACGAGAAGAATGATTTCAAAAATATCAGAATGAAAATCAATAACCAGAAAACACACACAGGGCCACAAACACTCAAAGTCAATCAATGTGTGTTGTGAAGCTGCATCGATTGAGATGGCTACGACATGTGTTACACATGCCAAGCTAATGCATTCCTCGATGGACAATGGTTAGCCAATATAGGATCAGGCTGTAAAACAGCTGTTGGTGGTTAAACCAAGGTCAAATGGTAACGCGAGTGTTCTACCATGAGCTCAGTAAGGACAGAAATCTGGCGTAGAGTAAAAGGGTAAAACCCTACTTGATTTTGATTTTCAATACGAATACACGCTATGAAAGCGTACCCGAGATACCTGGCAAACGTACGAGAGCTACCATGAAGAAAAACCTGGCACCTTCGGATGTACCTCATGAATTACAACAAGTCTCATTTAATGCGCTTTCATGTCATGGCTCTGGTTTCAATTTAGTTAATGATGGTGTTAGGGCTAGGCGCTAGAATAGTTTTACATGAGCTCAGGCAGAAACAGAAGCTAGAATTTCATGAGCTTCAGATCAGACAGAATAGAGAGAGGGTGTGTTAAAACTGAGTGTCAATGTCAATGAAGGTTCTTCGTGTAGGGATGATGCACGGTCGTAGGACTCTACTAGCAGCTCACACACTAAGATGAAGACTGGTTGTACCACCTCTAAAGGATCTGATATCTTTGATAATTATTATAACAACTCCTGTCTGTCTGTCTGTTTCCGACATAGAACTTTGCACATATGTGCGGCAGTTCAATTCGCCACACTCCATGTAGCACACAAAGCAGGAGAAGAAAGTAGGAGAAATGCATAATAGAGACAGTAAACAGAGGTGTGAGACAAAGATATAGTAATAACGAAGAACAAAACAGTTTCATTGGAAATCATAAGTCACAAGGAGTGGATGCATCTGCGCCAGACATTGAGAACGATCACTTTGAGCCATGTCACCAATTGTTTCCAACCATTGGTTTTTACCGTCCCGAGGACCCCATCCAGGAAGTCTACATCTCCCTACGTGGCTTAGACTAACTGTTGTGGATTTCATTGACTGGTGCCATGTTTTCGTTTGACCACCGCTAGCTCTTTTCCAGTCTGACCCTATATCAGCTAGCATTGCCTGTCGAGGAAGGCAATGACTAGGCATACGTAACACATGTCTTAACTATCTCAGTCGATGTAATTTCACAGTCTCGTCGACTGATTTCCCCACCTTACCTAGCACTCAACCAACGCCTAACCTCAATATTGCTCACCTTATCATACCACTTCACGCGAAAGATAGAACGCAGACACCTATGATCAAAGACAGCTAATCTTTTCATGTCTTCTGCTCTCAATGACCAGGTCTCACAGCCATAAAGGAGGACGGGGCGGACTGTTGAGCAGTACACACGCCCTTTGGTCGATAACCGGATATCGCATCTACGCCAGAGACGGCGTAAACTGGCATATGCGAAACTAGCCCTCTGTATTCGTGCTGAGATTTCGTCAGCGATCAACCCGTTGGGGCTGATGGTACTTCCCAAGTAAGTGAAGCGGTCAACGTGCTCTACCACTTCACTTCCTATTTCTAATCTAGGGATCGGTACAGTCCAATCCTGCAACATCACCTTACATTTTACAGGGGTGAATCACATGCCGAACATACGAAGATTGTTGCTCAAGGTGTTAATAAGACTCTGCATTTTGTCAGCGTCCTCACCTAGAAGGACTATATCGTCTGCATATTCTAAGTTGACGAGATTATTCCCTGCTAGCAAGTCAATCCCTGAGTCGCTGAAGTGAGTTAGGGTTAAGTCCATTAGTACGTCTATGATGAATTTGAGTAGAAATGGGGATAATGGGTTATGACAGCTCCAGGGAAGAAACGTTACCCCTGAATGTCGCCCTAGAGCTGTCAAAGGTGGAACTATGCTCGTTTGATGCAGACTGAACTATATCCATCAAAAGCAAAACTTCTTTTTTCCTTCCTTTCAGAAAAAGTACCACTTTGTACACAAAAAAAGCAACACAAGAACAAGAACAACAAAATCATGATTTTCATCTACCTACCTGTGACCATAAATGATGTGGACCAGTATTACACTTTGATGGAACATATTTTAATTGATCTGAAACAACTAAAGGTAGAACTTCACCATCATCTGCATTATGCACAGCAAATACGCCTAAACGTCGATGAATTGTTGTCTGCCAAGCATCACTTAATTCATTTAACAGCTTAACACACACACACACAAATTGAAAAATAAAACAAAATACAATTCATGATGAATACATATATAAAAATCACAACAACAAATAATATAATGGAGAAGATTTGTAGCTCAGGTGGATCATTTTGGTGTAGTTGTGTCCCCTGTGTTGGATGGTAGTTGACTTGTGAAGCCTTTATTGCCTTCTAGACAACATGCCCAGCGCATACTTCAATTGGAAGTTAGCTTTTAAATTCCTCCCCGGGTTTATTAGTCATCTCTCCTGGTGACCTTGAATGTGATTGGTTGTTTTTGTGTGTGTGTTTTATTACCCCCTAGTCTACTTGTGATATTGGTATGGATTGTTTCGTTGACTTGAAGTTTGACTTTTTGGAAATGCACGTTCAAGGATTCTAGGATGGATAATTAATCATAGTCATTTTTTTGGTTACAGCTTTATTCCACACCGTATTTTTTGGTACAGGTATGGAATTTTCAGCATGTGATATCGGTAGCCCAAATTTTGCAGGCCGACCATAGATATCGAGTGTGCGTCGGCAGGGGATCGAACCCCAGACCATGTGCATGGTCGGCGAGAGAACTAACCACTGTGCCGCATACCAACAAATCTTAATTTCGCCTTTAGAGTTCCACTACCAAATATTGTTGAGGCTGTTGGGATCCATATCAAGAAACCTTTTTTGTGCGCCCAAATAAGTTAGTTCAGACATTATCCTTACCTTGGTCATCTAGGTTCGAATGATCCTCGATTTCTGTAGTAATTACCCTAATTAAAGTTGATATTCTATTTGCTACTATATCTTTATTATTATCATAATTTATGCATCTTTCTTGAACTGTAATTCCACTGTAATCTTACTTTACAAATCAATATTATTTAAAAAAAACTAATATTGACTACTATTCTAGAATATTCTATGTATATAAAGGTGTGTGTATATAATTGTAGAGCCAGAAGAGGAAATTATCGAAAAGGATATTCTTTGCTCAATTATTCTGTGTTTTATAGATGTCTCAATGAATATTTTCGCTACATTGGAGAAATACAGTAATGCACATCCTGCCTTCACTTTTACCATAGAATAAAATGACTCCATCGCGTTTCTGAATATCCTAATGACTAGACGAACACACAGAACAATATGCTGTAGACGATTACATCCGAAACCTATATCAATTGGGCAATATACTCACATTCTGAGTTTCACCCCTTTACAATACAAACGTAATTTGGTTGCATGCTTGGTTCACCGCTCTAGACTAGTCATTTGTTCAAATGAACTATTGAACGAAGAACTCGGTAATATTCGTGATCATCCACTAAGTACAAACAGATGGAGAAATTTAAAAGCTTACTTCAAATTGAAGTATGCGCTTAGGTTGTTATCTAGCAAGGCAATAAAGGCTTTGCAGGTTAACTAATCCAGCTCAGAGAACACAACTACATCAAAAACTATAAGTAATTTAAAACATTTACTAAAGCTTATGAATTTCTTATGGTTCATTCTTTACAAGACTGAAATGTTCATTGAAACACCATCAAAAATTGACTGGTGCAAGTACATTTAACTAATAAAAGCCAATGTTATAAGCATAGAACTTGTGCACTGTGGTAAAATTTATTTTGATAAATTCTCACAATGTTATACAGTGGTATTTACTGATGACCACGTTTCGAGCACAACTTATTACTACTACTCATAATCATATCAAGTTGTGGTGAAAGCTGGCAGCTAGCCGAATTGGTAGACAGTAATTTACGTCAATGTTTACGTCCCTAATATTGGTCATGTGAAAACGGGATCAAAGACTGACTCAACAACCAATCACAGCAGACTTTGAGTAGGTGGATACAATTAGCAGATAAAGGATCCGACCTTTAAGAAACAGCCACAAAGAGATGACAGAATAACTTTCAGTGAGAAACAACCAATCAGAAGACTGTGTTTTTCTGCCAACAATAACCTATAATAATGTACTTGAAAAGCTATAAATATGTGTTGATTTCCTTAATAAACGATCTGTTGCCTGGCCCTCGTCTTCTGTCGTTACAAAGTTACTCATACAACTTTCCAATTTCGTTTATATCTTCTGATGATTTCTCATCTCTTGATTTGATTGGTAATAATATTTTCTATACTTCTGGCATGAGTGATGAATCATTTCTGTTACGCGTGTTAGGTGTAGACTTTATGAATAAAGATTCAGTAATCAACCTCTCTCTCTCTCTCCACCTACATATATTACTTTTTTGGAATTTTGACTCTGTCCCACCCACACCACTCTGTGTGGTTGTATGTTAATGCATGCAGTTCAATCGCTGAGCACTTTTCTAAGTTGTTTATCTTTGCGGGGTCAATCATTCTAATCTTCGCTAAATTCTTATGTTTTGATAATCTGACTTACTTTCAAGTATTGGTTTTGTAGGGATTTTGTTTGATTGGTTGGAGGATTTCATCATGAGCTGACATCAGTTAGAGAACCACTGGATAACCCGCAGGGAATACTACCAGAGAGCTGTTTCGTCCTTAGTTTGCGACTCTCCATCAGTACGCACCCACCGCCACGGTTCAAACTCAAGATTTTTTGGTTACAAGGCGAGCTCGTAACTCATTAAGCCACTGGGGCCAGAATCTAATGGCCCGTGAATTCTAACTTCTGTCAATTCACTACATGGTGCAACCACTTTGCAATGTCTTCTTTGATGAGCTACTGCCTCACCTTCATCCTGCTGTACCTTACTGACCGCGGTTTCCCACTAGAACCCCTCTTCGCCTTGTATCCAGAAGGTCATGGGTTCGAACTCCGGTGGGTGCGCACTGATGAAGAGTCGCGAACCAGGACGAAACAAATGTCCAGTACTCCCAGGTTTTCCAGTGTTTTTCTAACCAAATGTCAGCTCATGATGAAATCCTCCAACCAATCTGACTACTCCCAATTTACTAGTTTGACCTATGTAGTTGACTTAACTCACAGTCACTGCAAGGTATTTTGTAAATTCTATTATTTTATCTAATTGGGTCAACAGTGTCCTTTAACCTACAGAGCTTTTCCCTGAGTAATATAAGCCAACTAAGATGAAGTCGGTTACCTGAATCCCACCGTTAGTCAATGCCTATCGAATTACATCAAGTCAACACCTCCGACATTATCGGAGCGTTTGTTCTAGTAATAGATATGTCAAATGTGATAACGAATCAACTCCAGTTAGAGAATCGCTGAAAGCCAACAAGGAATACTTGGCATCCGTCTCACTCTCGATTGATACTCTTCAGTGGAACGTGTAACCATGAAACCACCATGAAGGGTCGAGTTTAGGACTTTCAGATTACACAGTGAGCTAGTAGTATACCATACAATCACTGGGACCGAATCCAATAATAGTCAATGAATTGTAACTTCTGACAAATCATGTGTGACCACCAGCTAATGTCGTTGGTTAGCACCTTTCCTCACACTCAGCTTTGTGGATACGACTGATCATGACATCCTATCAGAAATTCAGGTAGAACTTCAGATTGACCATTTCGTGAATCAGTCTGATATCAGTCCATGAAGTTTTTGAAGGTTAGTTTGAGCCCCGTAGGGAAGTGTAAGCTGTCTGTCCTCAAGATGCTAACAACTAATGGATGGCTGAAAATCGTTCTCATTGGCGCAGATTCATTCACTCCTTGTGACTTCCTATAGTTGCTATATAGTCATTCTTTCCCTTGTTACTATTCATTATCCTGTACATTTCTGCTTATTACTATTAGTTCTTTTAAGTCCCCTTATTATCACTGTTCTCTCTACCTTTGTGTGCTACATGGAATGTGACAACTTGAAGTGCTGCACTTTTGTGCTAAGTTCTATGTCGAAAGTCAGTCAGTCTGTTAAGTAGTTATACTCACTCTGTAGTTATAATTTAGAAGATTTGTAGCTCAGGTGGATGATTTTGATGTGGTTGTGTTCTCTGAGCTGGATAGTTTATTTGCGAAGCTGTCATTGCCCGACTTACTAGGCAACATCTTCAGTGCATACTTCAATTTATTGAAGTGAGCTATTAGATTACTTCACGAGTTTATTAGTCATGTCCCCCGGTAGGTGACCTTGAACGTGATTGGTTGTTTTTGTGTGTTTTCACATGCTCTAGGCTAATAGTATTGAACCTGATTTGTTTCCTTGACTTGAACTCCCTCATTTCACTACATACAGACAACCACGGACATCAATTGGACTGGGACAATCAATGTTGAAATATTAGACAGCGGAAATACTAGGAATGCCAGAGAATTTTTAGAAGCCCACCTGGTATTCCAGTGAATTGTCAATCAATAGGCACATCGAGATAGACAAAATTTACCAACCGATAAGAAGGAAACCTCACACACAAAGGGTCAAAGTTCAAGTCAAGGAAACAATCAGTTCCAATACAAGTAGTCTAAAGGGTGTGAAAACACACAAAAACAACCAATCATGTACAAGGTCACTGGGAGAGATGATTAATAAACCTGTGGAGAAATCTAAAAGCTCACTTCAATTTAAATTGAAGTATGCGCTGAAGATGTTGTCTAGTAAGTCGGACAATGAAAGCTTCGTAAATAAACTATCCAGCTAGCTCAAAGAACACAACCACATCACTATGTAGTACATATCAGATGCAAAAATAAAAACACAAAACTTTAAAAAATAAAATTACCTGTATAATTAACTGCGGTCGACCGACAACTAACCATTGCCAACAGGCTAAAGCATTTTCTAACATTTCTGTAGTGAACAATCGAAGCGGTGAATGACATATTTCTTGTAACAGACGTCTTGCTGCATCACCATTCATCATATAGGATTTTCTGAAATTTATGAAACTCTGTGCATCGTTGCTGTTGACATGATGTTGATATGACGAGACACGTGCACGCGAAGCTGTTACCACTGGTGCCGCCGCTGACGGTACATTTCCAGTAGTAGTGGTAGTCGTCGTAGTAACACTGCTAGAAGTCATCGTCATAATTGTCGTCGCAGTAGCAGTAGTGGTGGTAGTATAACCAGTAGAAGGATTAGTGCCTGAAATATTTGGAATAGTGAAACGAGCGACGGAGGTTTTCGGTTTACGCAGTAATCGTTTCATCACTGAACCACCGTATTGTAGACGACGATGAAAATTATGCCGACGACGAGAATGTTTCCGCCTCTCCGATGATGTATCTTCATCGTCGTCATCTCCGACGCCAGCATCATCATCATCGTCTTCATCCATATCATCATCATCATCTTCATCGTCATCATAACCACCACCACCGCCATCCTGATCGATTTCACCATCATCGCCTCCTCTATCCTCGTCGTCATTATCACAAGCTTCATTGTCTTGTTGTAGAAAATTGATTCTATTCACAATTGGATCATTGTATGACTTATGCATGACTAATAATGCAGTCATACGGAATAAGCATGCTTGTACAATATCTAATGCAACTGACTTTTGACTTTGTAATCGTTTAATTTGTTCGGTAATAGGGTCAAGTGATGCAGTTTGTGGTTCATTGTTGAAATTCGGTTTCATTTGTTTCGGCTGTGATTCTTCTAGATTAGATAATTGCTTAGATAAACGTGAAGCTAAAAATTGATAAATGTGATTATTATTATTATTATTATTAGGTGCGAAATGGGGTAAGTGTTTCTTTTTTGTACAAGAAAAATAAATAAATGGTTACTCTAAACTATAGCGATCCAAAATGAACCAATCTAATAAAGAGACCTTGGGAAATCTCTATCGACCAATAATGACATGAGCCCGAAGTATAAGCACGTAGTTTAAAACAAATGTTTGTAGAAAAGTAGTGCAATGTTAAAAACAGTTACATAGAGTAACGTTCCTGGAGGTGTTGCAAGAGAGCCTCTTAACTTTTCATTGGCTAGACCAATTTCAATATACCATTCAGCCACTGGGACCCGATTCAATGGCCAATTCCTGAATTCTAACTTCTACCAATTCGTGATTTAGCGCGACCCCAACCATTGTCGTTGGTGGGACATCCATCCACACACGTGACATCTGATTGGACCTCACTGGTCATGACTTCTCACTAGAACTCCAATCACTAGCGACTTGCTACAGGATGGAGTTTCCTGGAGTTCTAGTGAGAAGTCGTGACCAGTGAGGTCCAATCAGATGTCACGTGTGTGGATGGATGTCCCACCAACGACAATGGTTGGGGTCGCGCTAAATCACGAATTGGTAGAAGTTAGAATTCAGGAATTGGCCATTGAATCGGGTCCCAGTGGCTGAATGGTATACGAGCTTGTCTTGTAACTGGAAGGTCCTGGGGTTCGAATCCCAGTGAGCGCGTACTGCCGACGATTCCCAAACTAGGATGAAACAGCAGCTGTCCAGTACTCCCTGGTTTTCAATGGTTCTCTAACTGATATCAATCCGTGATCAACTAGTAAAAACATAACAAACCCTTACAAACCAAACTATAGACAATTTCAATATATAAATTCGTCTAGATATCGGTAGATCATCACGTTTCTTGACCCATTCACTGATCTACTCCACCTTTGTTAAGTGACTCCAAAAACTTTCCATCGAATTTGTGTGAGTCCCGTTGAAAGGGGATTAACAAAACCGAAAGGATTTGCTGCTACGCAACTCTGGGCATCATCATCTGTACACAAACCCATCAATAGGGGTTGTATATCTTTAAAAATGCATTACTAACCCACATCTACATATTCTTACCTATCCTATAAGCCTGTTATGTAAACAGTATTAAAATACTAGATTGGGAAAAAATCTATTACGCGATTCGTGTATGGCGCCCATAATTCTGCCTATATATTACGGGCTCATCGCACTGATTGCCCAAGGTTATTACGTCCGTTTATTAGGTAGTTTCCTTTTGTGTTGCTATAGTTTAGAGTTACCAAAAATGTTATCACATGTTTAAACTAACGGTCACTCAATAATTACCAGCATGCACAAGAACAGTTGACAGAAAGCCGCACCCTATTGTCCGATGGCTAATATAATACTTCCTTTGCATTTCCGAGTGGACTATAGGGCTTCAAGCTATGAGCTTTGAAGGGTCAGTAGCACTGGTGCTTTCCTTCCCAAATCGGGGTTGTTACGATCACGTCCAACCTTCCCTAATTATGGAGCTGACTGCTGACTAGGAGAAGTTTATAGGTGCGTCGGCAGGGAATCAAACCCCATATCCCGTGCGTTGTTCGTGAGTATTGAACCACAGAACCACCACCACGCATTATGATACCACCTGAGCTGCTGAGAACCTGATAGAAGGAGCGAAGTTCGAATCCATGGCTAGATCAAAATGCCATACAGTTCCACTTCATTTAAGCGAAGAAAACCTCTTTTCTAGACGAAACATATCAAACTTAAGGCTCTAAAAAACATCTGATGAAAGGGTTGTTTTCTACCGCAACTAACAAAACAGTTGAAACTAGGAATCTAGTGACTTCTAAAGCCTTGATAATCTCAGAAAAGATATCTGATCCAGACTATAAGAGTTGGCGCAACTCATTTGTCATACAATTCTAGGAAATTGAACTATGCAGTGGATAAGTACCAACAAAGTGGAGACAATTCAGAATGTCCAGACATACAAAATTTAGGAACTCTAAAGGGACACGAGTAATGACGTCATTGCTACCAATATTTTACCTGGATAAATCAATAAAAAGACGTCATGGGGAAGAAACAAAATCAATGAAACTAAAAAGTTATAAGGAACAAACAAAGTAACCTAATAAGGAGTAAATGTGCTTCCATTTAGGTTAATGTGGCTTCTCTACATATAAAAAACAGATGGGCATGTATAGTATATAGGAATTTTAAGTACTTTTGACTAACATTCGATTTTAACTGCACTTTGTCTGGTTCCAATATATATATATATATATATATATATATATATATATATATATATATATATATATAGATGAACAATCCTAAGAATTCAGCTACCCAAAAAAGATGTTTCATGAACCCGGTAGAGTCAAACTTATGATATGACAGCTTCTGATAGTACTGTGGTGTGTGCTACTGAAAACATTTATCAGTAGTATATTAAGAGACATGAATAGGCTTGGTGGCGTGGTGGCTACTTGAAGACCAGGGTGCGGAATTTTGCGGGACCGGGAGTTCTGGCGTATGGGTGCTAATGTTGATCAGGCGTTCACGCTAACCACACCACCGATATGGATGACCTGACGAAGGGCGAGTTGTCCATGTCGACTAAGGAGGCAGTTTCCATGCGCCCACTGGGCTGTCACATGGTCACCATTTACAGGCATTCATCCTGCTACCCTACGACGCGGGGACTTTCGCCTGCTGGGCTTTTTCCCTTGACCAGTCCGCCCCTCCGCTGATGAATGTCTCTTAGTATACGACTACTACTACTATCCAGTGACCTAGGCTGAAGTATGTAAAGGAGAACTCGAACCTGATTTCTACCTGTTACTCTAAAAGCCTAGTTACTTAAATCAATGAACCAGTTGCCATAAAAAAACTCAGTAATTTACTGGAAAACAAAAATCAATGCGAGGAGGAAACTACCAGCTAAGCAAACTACGAAAAGGACAACGAAGAGCAATAACGAATTACGCCAAAATCTCACTTACCATTAATGCATGCAGCATCTAAATCTTTGGTCATTTTATTGATAAGCTTCATTGGATCATCAGAACATCGTAGCATTCCAGATGCCTATACAAAGCAGACGTAAAAGTATGAATAGTGATAACGGCAGTTAAACAAATATATGAAGACAGTAACAAAATAAACCCAATACACCCCAGACTCACGCTGTATGATGTCTCAACGTTTGATAAAACACCGTAGTTCTAACACACCATTGAAGTACACCTGATAAAATTTAACCTACGCCTAATGATCACACTATATCGTAAAATTAGCAGAAGTTGAAATTCATGAGCCATCGGATTGTGTCCTAGTATCTAAATGGCCTACGAGCTCGCTGGTCTTGTAACCGGAAGGTTCTGGGTTCTCACCCCGGTGAATGCGTACCGCTGAAGGGTTCCAAACCATGAAGAAACAGCAGTCCAGTACTCCCTGCTGGTTTTCCAGTGATTCTCTAACCGACGTCAGCTCATAATGAAATCTAGTAATCAATCCAATCCCGGCAAACCAACACTTGAATACACGTATATCCTTCTGGTGCGGTTGTTTTTTTCTCAATTGTCCTCAGGCGCCAACCAATCACAGTTAGGGTCATCAGGAGAGATAACTGTATGAGTTACGGAGAATTCCAAAAGCTTACTTTACATTGAAGTAGGAATCCACGCAGTCTACATATCACACTATGTAGCTCTAACTAATCGTCAAAGACTCTTTGGGGTTGATATGTCAGGTTTTGATTTGGTCACTCATAACTCTTTTCTACCTCAATTCTATGTTGGCTAATATTGCTCGTCGAAGTAGGCGGTGGCTTCCCAAGTCTTCCCCTTCCAAAGGTCACGTCTCACAATCTAAGGGAAAAAAGCGAACTGTTTTACACTATAAACATCCCTTGATTGATAGCTGGATGTCATATCTACGCCAGCGATGTCATAAGATAGCAAATGTCACACGAGTCTTTTACATCCATGCTGAGATTTCGTCAAAAATCATTCGATTAAGTCCAATGCGACTTCCCAAATAAGTGAAGAAGTGGTCGGCACACGTCACCATCTATCTAACTTCCTATCTTTAAACTGGGAGCTGCTGTACACTAGGCCTACAGTATTATCTTAAATGTGATTGTGGCGTATCGCACACCAACCATGCCAAGATTTTTACTCAGTGTTCAGAAGACCCTGTATTTTGTCAACCAATTCGCCTAAAAAGCAATATCACCCGTAAAACGAGATCTACAAACACTAGTAAGTTCTCATGAAGACTGTTGCACTGAGGGGACTAAAACTGAAACTAAGTCTAATGCAAAATACCTCGGTCTAGTTCTATCCTCCGACCTTACTTGGGCATCTCATATCCTCACAATTTCTAAGAAAGTGTTCTGTCTTACCTACTACATTAAGAAACTTAGACAGTCTGGAATCACCCAACCACTACTTTCACAATTTGTCAACTCTTGTATCTTACCTATTCTACTTTATTGCTCCCCGTTAGTCTTTCCTGGTCTACTGAAAAAGGACTATACCATCCTGAGAAGGATGTTGAAGGCAGTTAGTAGGACTAGTGGTGTAAAACTCAGTCAGCTCGTCACTACATTAGTAGAAAGGCATCTGAATACATGCGAAAAATGGTCTAAAAACATACTCTCCGACCCCCAACAGCCCCTCTATTCCCAACTCTCGCCTTGTATCTCATCAAGTAAAACCAGAAATCAGTATAAAATAATCTATGCTCGTACAACCAAGTACAGGAACTCAACATTACCATACTTGGCCCGTGTTCTAAGCGACAGAGACAATGTTAAGCGTGAAACCTATGACTTGCTTTGTTATTAACAACATAATTTTAGGCTCTTTTATTTCTCACTTATTTTGTATTCTATGGTGAACTCCTTCTTAAACATACTTAGCTACCTAAATTATTAACATTGGCTTCCTTTTTTGTGCTTTACTATATTCCTTCTTTTGTGTATCTACTGGTTCCGACTATATTAGCACTATGAGTATTACCAAATTGTCCTGTCATTAACCATCATGTAATTATTAGTTTTGTGGTTGTTTTTTCTTATTTTCTATACTTTTCGGCGATATTAAACTGACAATTATTGGTTGTGAACGCCATAGTCACCACCTTAAAAATATTTGTATTATTCAGGATTACTCACACTACCACTACAAACACCACATTAGATCTGACAATAAAAAACAAAACAACAACCCTGAAACGTTATTTTATGATTGTTTAGTGTTTGTTTCAACCAAATTAACTGATTCTCTTGGCGATAAACATTCTTAAATATCATTTCATAACTTCTGGTATGACTATAGCTTTACTGTCACCATGCATAATCATATCATAGCTTCCACTACCCAATACTGAGATATTATTATATGATGTTTATTTTCCTTTCTACTTCTTGGTACTTTTCGCATTTATAATTATTTTGTGTTCATCTTATTTTTTTGCTGTTGGTGTCTTTAGATTTTTTGTTTGTTTGTTTAATAGTCCTTTTGAATGTTTGTAAAATTAGATGTAAATATTGTAGATATATGCTGAAAATTCCACACTGTACCACTAGTACTGTGTCTGGAATAAAGCAAATTATTATTATTATTATTATAATCAAAGTCAAAGAGACTATTCCTCAGTGAAAAGTCAATCCTTGAGTCTCTAAAGTCGATCATAATCATATATCCGTTAGAAAATCCACGACGGACACCGCTGGTTGTCACTACTTCAGATAAGAGTTTATAAGTGGTTCTGTAAAAGTTATTCAGTCTGATTTTACAGTCGTCAACAAGTAAAATTTGCTATCATTCTATAAACTAAAATCGGTATTCTACAGCTATTCATAGTAAAGGATTAATTGACCCATATTCAACAAATATATTGAATGTTATAGCTAAACTTTAGTAAAACACTCTTTCAGTGACCCAATCAAGCTGATTTCAGATCAATGAAGGTGTACTGTGACTTTGCGATCTTGGATTAGACATCCTCATCTTTGCCGTCTGCAGTTGAAACGCTGCTACCTGGATAAGTAGTGGCAATCACTGGTGCTTGCTGTTGCTGTTAGTGGTGGTTCAGCATCTTCATGAACACTGTCTTCTTCATGTTCGCATGAATTCCTCTTTTTGCTGCTTGTTCTGACAACTTATTGGCTTTCACCTGTAAATCCTCGAGATTGCGTGACATTAGGCATAAACCATCCACGAAATTCAGATCTTTCAGTGTCCCCTTGTAGGTCGAATGTACACCTGTTCTCTTCTCGCCCCCTTCCTACAGTCTGTTGCATGATCCAGGATTGTATTACTCAAGTAATCACTTCAACAGCACATTCAAAGACCAATAAATAAACATTTTGTTAAGATACTAAGAATGTTTGTCACCCTCCATACAAAGAAAAAAAGCCCAACATTGATAAAAAAAACCAACACAACGAAAAAACACACAAAACAATATGCTTACTTCACCCAAGAATCGATTGCGTAATATCAAGTTATACATGAAATTCGAAGAATCCAACTTTGCACACGTGGGCCGTTTCTCAAGAGCATTAGTCTATTATGAAGATATCAGGCAGAGTAAACAGAAGTGAGTGTCTATGTGATTCACATGATACACTTTTTCGTTAAAAAAATGAAACAATTACATGCATAGAATATCATTTCTTCATACTTTTGCGTTTATATTTTCACACTAAATCGATCAGTACATATGGCTTCCATAAACGGATGCCTTGATATCTCCATGATTAGTAACTCGAAGTCACAAATTCAGTGAGCGAGAGGAGGGAGAGATAAAGCAGCAGAACCAAGGATGCGCGTTGCGTTATACTTGGGACTATTCACTTATGTGTAACGGTCCCCCCAATGAGTGATACTGTTCCAGTTGACACATGAGACAGTGTCTCGGCGGTTAAAGTGGTCGGTGATGGGTTCGAGTCCCAAGGAGCACTTATACCCAGATGATGAGTGCCGGATATTAGGAAATGTGCATCTCGGACTCCATTGCTAACCACCACCACCACAGACGTTATTGTCAAAACTAACTCCGGAGAGAAATGGAGTTACTCTGTGTTGACACTTGGTAAATCACAACATTGGCCTTCTCAATAACCGCCTTCATCTACATACTTCAAGTGTATAGTGACATATGAGGTCTACAGCGATATTTCTCAGGTAGGATCGATAACCCCAAAATCACTCAAAAATGAGTACTGGTCATGTAATATATTATTCAACAGCAGTGGTCTATTTAACCTGATCAAATATTAAAAGATGTCAACTTTGACGTTCTTCGCAGCTTTATCAACTAGTGAAACAGAACGATAGTCTCTCAGATTCTTAACTTGATCGAATTCACAAAATATAACGTTTTATATCTAAACACTGAGAAATAGATATCTAAGGCTGGGTTAATAATCAATAGTGGGATATAAATAGACCTATTGGTTAGTCCCAACCGACAGTTACTACCAAGAAATTATAATTCGACTTGTATAAATTCAAATGAACCAACAAGCTACATTAGCTGGATTATATGTTTCTGAACATCTTAGCATGTCAGAAAAATTGCCTGAATAGCGGTTAAACTAAAACCAGTTACCATGATAGTACAAGTCGTTGACACTACATTCAGGGCCTGAAGGAGAAATTGTACTGTTGCAGAATAAAGATGCAGCAGTAGCAAAGTATTTCACTCCAACAACCGACAAATTAACTATGCTGCTGCTACGCTTTGAGGAGTGAGGTAGGGTTGAAATAAACACATCAACCCCAAAAGCTTTAGATCCAAACTTACCCTGTGTAGCCACTGCGAAGGGCTTCATATGGATAAAATTATGAAAATAACTCTAAACAAGCCGTGGTGTTTGTGTGTGTGTGACCAACCTGAAACAGGTGACACTAAAGCTCTGTGATCACACAACACTAGTCCTCAATCTGTTTGAGGTATTCCAACTTCTACAGTATGAGAAGTGACCCTGAACAACCAGTCAGAATTCAGATGCTAAAAAACCGTCAAAATCGTTTTAAGAAAATGTATTAAAAACGTTACAAACATGTTATTAAACTGGATAATGGTCTTTAATATGTTGCAAAAACATCTCCCAGTTTGTGCAAGGATAATCACCAGAGAAACCATACCATACCATACCCGGTGCATGTATTCATCGATGTGGCTAAAACCATGGTATTTTGCGATCCATTGACATTTATGATTCTTTTCTTCAATCTCCCACAGAATTCTTTGATAGAGTTATTATGTGTGCACGTGACTGGATCCACTAGGTCAAAGGAATGGTTGACACGATAGTGAATATAACCCAAAGATGGCAGTTGGTTATGTCCCCTGCATTCACCATCAGTATGTATGGTTGTTCGTGGCAATACCAAGCGCTGAATGGTTGGAATTAATGTTCGTATTGTTTCAACCAAACCTTTGCGAAGTGAAGTGTCGTAGATTCCACGCATCCACAATTGATTTACCCTTCTCCTTCCCCTGTTATACTTCTTCCTAATGAGCACAGTTTCGTCTATGTGAACGATCACTCTTACTCCTCCAAGAGAGCCAGTATTATTATTGTTTCCTTTAATTCCTAGAGGAACATAGGGCTTCAGCCGTGCGTCTCCATTGCGTTCGCTTCTCTGCTAGAACCTTCACCTGGCTCCAAGTTTGCCCACACGTTTTCATCTCCTCTTCACATGACCTCCTCCAAGTCTCCACACCCTTGCACTGACGACCAACTCGCCGCTTCCCTTTCGGCTGGGTTCCACTCGAGCAATGGCTTGTCTAGTGTTGTCACTTGATGGTTTCCTCAGAGTACGACCAGCCAATCCATCTCCATTTCTTCCTGCCTATTTGTTTCACAATCGGTTCCTGCTGGGTTGGTTCGCTCATTGCCAGAGATCTCTGTTGCTGATCTTTTCTGACCGGCCATCTGATCTTGAGTATTGAGCGAAGACATCTGTTAATGAATGTCTGTAGTTTGTTTGAGATGCTCTTTATGACGCGCAGTGCAAGTCTCTGATCCGTGTAGTGAGTAGCACTGACTTCACATTGGAGTTGAAAATCCGGATCTTATTTTTTATGCTGAGTGCTGTTGACCTCCACACAGACTTGAGAGTAGTGAAAGCTTGTCTTGCTTTTCCGATTCTTGCTTTGATATCGTCATCAGCTCTGTCCGCTTGTAGTTGAAACGATGCTTCCCAGGTAGGTAAATGAGGTTGTTTCTTTCAGGTTCCTTCCATTTATGCTGATTGTTGTTGTTGCTGTTGGTGGTGTTGCCCAGGAGCCAGTATTCTCCTGCTACTTCCATGACGCTACATCTTTACAGTGCTAATACCATTGCACTGTAGAGAATAGACTATTTTCTGTATTAGCCACCGCTGATCTTACAGCTCTTTGTGAAATCCAACACTACATAAGGCGTAGGATACCCATCAAAGATAGCTTAGACTTCGAGGAAAAAGTACCCTCATGAAGAGATTTTCTCTTATGACATGAACTACATCTACAACAGTGCTTATCTCCAACAAGGTTGTATTGCTTTGGCGTCATAATATTTCCACAAACACAACTTGTAGCCACTCCAGCTGATGCATTATTAACACAGCAGTTGAATGCTCCATCTCCGCGGAATTCGCTAACCAAATCTATGAGCGCAGGCATAATTTCTGTCTGGTATGACCTTCGAAGCGTCCAATGAATCTGATTGGTCCTTCAGGAGCAACCTTGAAAGACGTCAACTGTGGCCATGATACTTCAACTTCTCCGCGATACATATTCAGCGATTTTATCAAAAGTTTTGGAGGTCGTTTCAGACAATACGATATCTTTTGTCTGCGATCCATTTTCTTGAATTTTTTGGGTGCAAGTGTTATCGTTATTTCATCCTGTGACTGGTCATTAGAGTAGCTTTTGATTATTGCATTAGGTTCGTATCGCTTTCAGTCTCCGCGGTCGTCTAAAACAAGGTCATATGCGAAACTACTCAGCAATGACGAGCTGACAATGCATGGTTCATAATGTTTCAAATTAAAACTCCCTTCATAACTTTTAAATACAATTTACAACATTAAAGGAACAAAAAGTGATTGGAGAATTAAAATAAGTGTGAATTACCCCGAGAAATGATGCTGCACGATTATAGCCAGCATAGTTTAAAACTGATTCAGTAGCCAAAGCTAAACCAGTATGCTGAGGCAGGTCAGTTGCAGGATGTTGTAATTCTAGCATATAATTGATTAAATGTGAACGGACTAAATTCGGTGCCCATTGTAAGCCAACTTCAATGATGCCTTTACAACGTTTAACAAAATCATTCAACATTTTCTCTCTGACAGGTAGACTATCTGTTGTAATTAACTTGAAATTTGTACCAGGTACATTATACACTGGAGCAGTGTGATTCGGATCCTAAAGACAATGGGGATTGCATAAACACATAAAAGTTATTGAAAGGATATATATATATATATATGTCAGATTAAGAGAAAATGCACTGTAGACGTGGAAGAAAAAGGCTATTATTGACCTGAAACTCGAGCTCATCGGCTTATACTGGTTACAGGATTTCATCATGAGCTGACATTGGTTAGAGAACCATTGGAAAACCTGCAAGGAGTACTGGACAACTGTTTCGTCCTAGTTTGGGACTCTTCATCAGTACGCACCCAGGATTTCATCATCAAACGAATCAGATCCTGAATTCATTATCAATTTCATCAACCAAATCCCTAAAAACCAATATTTGAATATCAATAAGATGCACACTAGCGACTGGCCCTATTCAGGTAGGTAGTTACCTGGGGTTCTAGTGGGAAGTCGTGACCAGAGAGAAAGGGAATAATTCTGTGAGAGACAGTGAATTAGCAGAAGTTAGAATTCATGAGCCATTGGATCGGATCCCAGTGGCTTAATGGTCTACGAGCTGGCCTTGTAATCAGGAGGCCCTGAGTTCGAACCCCGAACCCAAAGTAGGACGAAACAGCTGTTTTGTGCTCGTCACAGGTCTTCCAACCAATGTCAGCTCATGGTGAAATCCTGCAACCAATCAACCAAATCCCTACAAACCAATACGTGAATACTATTGGCTTAGAGTATATAAAAGTTAAGAATAACCATGCGCATCGGTTATTCAGTGGTGGAATGTTCGCCAACAACGTACACTTGATCTGGGGTTCGACTACAGTCCGGCACATTCCTAAACCTTGCTAAACCGGTAGTAAGCACGGAAAAGAAAGACACGAGGGTGGTACCAACTCTATCCCTTAAGAGTAAGACCACTGTTATTTTTATTTATTTATATTTTCAATGACAGCTTGATTCCACACTGTAATTTTTGGTACAGCATGTGATATCGGTAGCCCAAATTTTGCAGGCCGACTATAGATATCGAGGTGTACGTCGGCAGGGGATCGAACCCCGGACCATGTGCATGGTCGGCGAGAGTCCTAACCACTGTGCCACCGACGCACAAAAAAGCCGGCAACACCCGGTATTTCCAGCTGGTCACCCATGCAAGTACTAACCGGGCCCAACGTTGCTTAACTTCGGTGATCGGATGAGAACCGGTGCTTTCAACGTGGTATGGTAACCGACTGGGACATCAAAACAAAGTTCAAGTTTGAAACCCTCTATTCCACTGGCAAAGTGAAAGAGTGAAGAAAAAATAGGGTCATTTTTAGTTGGCTGACTTTGATTTATGTATTGATTGATGATTTAAGTGTAGTGCCACACAAATTCGAAGATCTTCAAGTGAAAATACACAGATTACCACAAGAAGAAGAGATGACAGGACTTAAGTGAACCTAGGGAAGATAAAGGTGGCGAAATTAGCCAACCAAGCAACCAACCAACAAAAGCAAGCACCAGTCACCATCAACGAGAGAAGTCTGAAGGATGTCACCTAGTAGAATGTACTCAATACTTCCACTTATATTACAGATTAAAGGGGAGTTCCACAATCCTGTTTATCTTTCAAATAGACAAGTTGAAATTTTGAAAAAAACTGAGATAAGTGGGAGTAGTGAGCATGAGCATGCTAAAGTGCTCTTAATTACTAATGAGAAAGAACTTTTATACTAATATACCTTTATTAATAGTTTAGATAATATAATATCTAACAGTTGTGGGACAGATATTTCTCATGTCGATTCACTTTGTGTCCATTTCATCTACATTTGTACTCAAACAGCATGGGAGTTATTTTGTATTTTGTGATATTTTTTCCCTTCACGTTCCCAATGAAACATAGGGCTTCAAGCTAGAGGCTTGAAGTTTCTGTAGCAGTGTTTGTTTTTATAGGATAGGATAGCTAACCTCATGCCCAACCTTCCCTCTTTACCAGCATTATTACTGACTTAGCGAGGTAAAGGAATGCTTCAGATGGGAATCGAACCCCTGACCATATGCATGGTCGGCAAGAGTCCTAACCGCTGTGCCCCTGACGCGCTATTTTGTGATTTTAGGTTCAATATATTCAAATTTATACTTTTAAGTAAGTTAGAATGATTTATGACTGTGAATATCAGCAGTGTCGTTTCAACTACAGACGGCTGCGCACACATGAGGATGTCAGTCAGAACCAGGAAAGGAAAAGCGAAACAGACCTTTATCAACTTGAAATCAGTGTGAAGATTTTCTGCATTGACTCAACATAATGAACAAAATTCGAATTTTAAACACCAAAGTCGATTATTCTCTATATGAGGGAGGAACTTGGCGTGTCACGAAAAGCACTTTGAACAGCCTGCTGGAGACTGTCAGCGACGACTGTCTCCTTCATTCCATACTTAAGATCAGATAGCTAGAGAGAATTGTATACATAACCATATGAAGACATGGTATCAATGACTAAAGAAACTGACTGCTATAATGAATTTTCAACACAAAACTCTACACAAACATGCAGCGACAGTTCAAATTGCCAAATTTCATAAAAGCACAGAGAGAAGTAGGTGTGGGTGTCGACTTATTGGTTTAGGCGATCAACTTCCAACTAGCAGGTCAACGGTTTAAATCTAGCTCCACCTACTGAAAGAAGTTTGGTCAGCCAGGTGCTATCACACTAACCATCAGGTGACAGCTTTTTTAACAGATAGAAGTAGAGAAAAAAGGAATACCTGGACACCGAAATATAAACAGAAATGTCCGACAAAAACAATAATCATATGAAGAAAATAACGAGGATTTAATGGATCTCGGAGATCACAAACAGTGAATGAATCTGTGCCATCAGGGAATTATTTTGAGCCATATCATCAACAGTCTTCAGACATTGGGTCTTAGAGTCTAGTCAAGAAGGCAGTCTGAACCCTCCACTCCCAACCTCTGTCTGCAGCCCAAATGTGAAGACATTGATTCTCAGTCAGAACAGTGTCTCCAAGTTTATGTTGACTGGCTAAAAAGCCCATGCAATGTTAAGAATCAGTAGTCCTAAGTGAAATCAACTTCACACACAGATCATCATGATCATCATCTCTCCAAATTATGAATATCACTATTCAAGTATTGATTTGTAGGGATTTGATTGATTGGTTACAGGATTTCATCATGAGCTGGCATTGGCTAGAGAACCATTGGAAAAGCTGCAGGGAGTACTAGAAAGCTGTTTCGTCCTGGTTTGGGACTCTTCATCAGTGTGCACCAAACAGGGGTTCGAACCCAGGACTTTCTGGTTACAAGGCGAGCTCATAGACCATTATAAGCCACTGGGACACGATCCAATGGCCCATGAATTCTAACTTCTGCTAATTCACTGTTTTTCACGGAATTATTCCCTCCGTCTCCTTTTCTCTCTGCTATATCAGAAATGCCACATGTCAAGTGATTCACAACAACGAACTCAGTGAGGCGTTTGAAGTGAAGAAAGGAGTAAGACAAGACTGTCTAGTATCACCGATGACATTCTTGAGTGTGGTGGACAGGATCAAACGGTAGACCATGGAGGGAGGGGATGAGGAGACTAGAAGATATGGACTTTGTAGAAGATTCATGTACACCACTGCACGAACTCAAAGATCTACAGGTGAAAACTAAAAAGTTGGTAGAAAAAGCAGTAAAGACGAGACAACAACAAGCATTGATCATTATCAACAGAAGATATTTGGAGGAAATCACTTCTTTCACTTAATATATCTAAGCAGCATCGTTTCAACTGCAGGCGACATCAAAGGCAAGGTCGAGAAAGAGACATAGACCTTTATTACTTTGAAATCAGTGTGGAAATCTGTTGCAGACTAATGTCAAACCACTGAATGCATACAGTTCAGAGAATTGATACGTCACCAAAAACCGTTCTACGACTCCACAGACTTTCATCAACGTCTGTTCGGCTTCCTAGCTCGATACTGAAGATCAGATGACCAGAAAACAATTAACAAATTGACAAAAAGATATCCAAGTATTGGTTTGTAGGGATTTGGTTGATTGGTTACAGGATTTCATCATGAGTTGACATCAGTAAGAGAACTATTGGAAAACCTGGGAGTATTGGAAAGCTGTTTCGACAGCCCAATTCGAGACTCTTCATTAGTACGCACCCACCGGGGTTCGAATCCAGGACCTTCTGGTTACAAGGCAAGCCAGCTCGTAAACCATTAAGCCACTGGGACCTGATCCAATGGCCAGTGCATGAACTCTAACTTCTGCCAATTCACGATATGGCGCAACCGCTAGCCAATGTCTTCGGCGAGTATTTGTCTTCACACCCGACTGGTCACGACTTCCCACTAGAACCCCAAATAACTACCCACCTGAATAGGGCCAGTCGCCAGTGAGCATCTCATTGACATTCAAGTATCGCCCAACAATTATACCAAAAGAAGTAGAGACGGATCAGACACACACTGAATATACAATTGAGTAACGAGAGTGGGAAACAACGAGTTGGATATAATTCAGAGGGTGACATGGAGAACATGAGAGCTTATAAGCAATCGTAGAGCCAGCTAACACAAAAGGACTGCAGACAACAGAATGATAAACGAGAAGTTTTTTTAAAGCTCCCACACTCCTGCTCTACAAGGGACTCAAATGGAATAATAATAATAGAACAAATAATCCTTCTCACTACACTAAAATCCATATCTATCGATAATAGTTATTATTCTCTTCGTGTTATCACCTTTCACCCTTTCATTTTGTATCATTTTCATATATGAAAGCAGCCTACCTAATATGAGACACTTTCGATGTACAAGAATGCATTCTAATTTTTAAAAAATCCACTTGACTTTAGTAAATGAACACTACATACAACCTTGATAAAACACAAAATATCTTCCGATATATACACAGTTTGGCATCAAATGATGATGATTACCTTTCATTTTTCTACTTCGTCACACCCACACACACACACAACTACCCACCTACACATACACACACATACAGCCGCATACATAAAGACACCGGTTAGCGCATAGACTTAATATTTCTATTATTATTAAGAAAAAGGTAGGTGACTGAGAAAGAAATGAATATTGGTCACAGGAAGAGAGTATTTTATTGTTTAACCAGATATAAAAGAAAAGGCTGAATAACCTTTGTCTGAATCTGTAGCAATATACAGACACACTCACAAACATACACAAACTTCCTTCGTTATTATTCTCTTAATACAATAACGGTTGAGTGAAAATAAGAACAAGCATACAGAGATATTTTGTAAGAAAATAAAAAGATAATATTTGATAAAATGAACACCTCCAAATTCATTTGCTTGTTTATTTATTTATTTTAATAATCATTATTGGCAAACTAAAAGTACAAGAAGAAGTTCAAGTACTCCATTATTGTATCAGGAAATGCGAACAATAGGAAGTCAAAAGAAAATTTAGAGAGAAAAAGGACAACAAATATGAGAAGAAACGTGTATATAAAGAGAAGGGAAAAAAATAATCAAAAGTGGGATAAAAAACCGGGATACATTAGCAATCAGTACCTAATACTACTAGATGGATTCCCTTGAGTATCGAGTAGAACAGAAGCACACCATCGTCATCACTCCTTTCTCTGCAGCATTTTCTTTTAGCTGGCTTCAAAACTGCTTATACGCTTCCACTTCCTCCTAACACACTATCCCTCTTCATGTCATCCTCGGACTGTTGCTCAACTCGTCACACACTTACAGTGTGATGTTATTCAACCTTCTTCCTCAGTGTATGTCCATCTCCACTTTCTTCGGCATATTTTTTTTTGGTGGGGGGGAATATGTGTTCTTGGTTGGCCCGTTACCAGATTTCTTCGTAGCTTATTCTTTCTGGCACCAGATCTCTGACCCATACAGAAACACTGATTAGACATAATAGAGAAGATTTGTAGCTCATGTGGATGATTTTGATTTAGTTGATTTATTTGAGCTTCCGTTGTCCATCTAAACAAACTTTGGAATGGTAACTAACTAATATTACTGCTGCTAAAACTTGTGCTGAAGTTGTTGTCTAGCAGGACAATGAAAGTTTCCTAATTAAATTAACCAGCTCAGAGAGCACAATCAAATCAAAAGCGTTGAAGATCCGGACCTTGTTCTTTATGCTAGGTTCAGCAGATTCCCATAGTGACTTCAGATAAAGGAAAGTTTGTTGTCACCCATACCACATTTAGTCAAAGCGATACTGCCTAGGTAAATGATAAAACTGAATATTTTGATTCATGGCAATTTCAAACTCCTCAGAGGTAAGTATTCACTCAGAATCTTGTCCAAAATTATATCTCTGATGGTCATTACCATCCCCTGAACATTAAATATGTGTACACCCTCATGCAACCATATATGCCCAACTGCCAGTTGCTACGTTGACTAGCTGCTCGGGTGTCCAATTAGCACCACTAGCTGGATTGAATGTTCCTACTATGTCAGAAAAGTCGACTGGATGGCGGTTAGATTAAAACCAGTTACCAAGACAGTGTAAGTCTTATACATTACGTTAGGGGTCTGAAGGAGAAATTGTACTGTTGGTGAATATAGATGTAACAGCAGTAGAGTGTTTCACTCCGCCAACCACTGAAATTGACTATGCTGCCCCTCCACTCTGGAGAGTACGGTAAGGTTATAAGAGATCGATCCGTAAAACTATATATCCCGACTCACCCTGCGGAAGTTTGGAGACAAAGTAAAGATCAACCTATGAGCACAACTCTAAAAAGTCACTGAAAACAAGTCGTCTGTGACTGACCTCAAACAGTTGGCGCCAGAGGTCTGCGGTCATGTAACACAAATGCTCTTTTTCTTTCATATGGGTGGCTTGTGAGTAACAGCCGCACACACACATACAAACATACAAAGCTTTCCTGTCAACCACACACTCCATCACCACCAGTCATGATCTCTCGATTATATTGTAATGCTTCTTACAGTTGCAAACAACTGATGTGCGTCAGTTTCGTCAGCTGTTTGATTGCAGTCTGTAGAATGATGCGTACTAAATGCATAGCAGCCACAAATGCAAAAAGGCAAAAGAAACTTAATCAAAGTGAGTGGAAAGGTTCAGATCGTAGCCTGAAGACTGATGAAAGGTGACAGACTGGCACACGACAGTTCTCTAGCACCCGCTAGTCACCTGAATGATGTTGGTTCATGAAAAAGTTTAGCACGGTCACGATCAACACATTTGAAGTATTTCTGCTTCTGTAATAGGATAAGACGTGGCTTTAAAAGGCTATCTGAGGTGTTTCTATGGCTCTCACCGTTGTTTGTGGTCACAGAGTGAAGTGAAGATGACTCACTAGCCTGCAGAATAGTACTAACTGTAGTAGAGAAGCAAGATCAGGAAGGTGATGTGAGTAAAGGAGAATGATGCTCAGTAAGGCTTCGTGTGCTTTTGGAAGTGTGTGGGCGGTTGTTACTTCCCAGCTGCCCACACCGTGGAAGTTGATTGATTCTTCAGGTACCTTAAACAGAAAGAGGGTTAGTGTTGCATGACCGCAGAGCCCAGGGGACAACTGCTTGAGGCCGGTCACACACGGCCTGTATGAACTGGTTTCTGGGATTGGTTCCGTATTAGTAAACTTACCGCCGGTTACGGACCACCGTAGGGTAAGTCAGGATGTACAATTTTCGAAGTCGACCTTTTCTAACCCCCTCTCTCCAGAGTGGAGAGACAGCATAGCTGCCCGACATGCTGGCCATTTGAGGGAAACCCCTCACTGCTGTTACACCCCTGTTCCCCAGGAGTACGACTTCGCCTTCAGACCTCCAGCATAGTGTACGTAAGAAAGATTCTTACACAATTCCGGTACCTGCTTTCAGTCTAATCGCTATCCTAACAACCTTCCTGGCATGGTAGGACCTGCAGGAACATTGGTCTTAGCCATTGTAGCTTGTTGGGTCATCGCGATGCGCAACTCCGACCAACACGTCAAGGTAGCAGCTATCGGTTGGACTTGAACTGCCACACATCGGTGCAAAGTTCTATGTCGAAAACAGACAGACAGACAGACAATAGGATAAGACTAATAAAACCCAGTTATGCTGTTCACGCATTTATCTCTCGAGTACTTAGGTATCAGTAACACACACTTAGTTAATAAGGGCTGATATTATAATGTCAACTCGTAGTAAAGGTTGCTTGAGATCGGTCCTTGTTAAGTTTTAACAATACAATAGTAGGCAAATGTTGAAGTTGAAAGAATGATCTCAAGTCACAAGAAAATGATTGATACAACCACAGACAAACACACACACACACACAAAATCACGAGATACATTCTGTCGGCTAATTTCAAAGACCACAAAAAAAATACCAAAGTGAAAAGTGCACACACTGTCGAAAAGATGATAAATTGTTCCCCGGTTGAACAAGTTAAAATTAAAAGAAACAGAAGAGAACCAAAATGAAATTAAGATACGCTACTACAAAAAATACACATCAGCTGACTAAAAAATATTTATAGTGTCAGAATAGTAAAGAGTCCAATAAACAGGGATCTTTGAGTTCTAAGTGGAACACATAGAACTCCAAGCTTTGAAGCTTCAATAGCGTTAGTAATGCCTTTCAGGAGTAGGACTGCTAGCATTACGCCTAACCATCGCTCTTTCCCATGCATTCTATAGACTAGTAGACTAAGTGACGTTTACGAGTGCATCGACTGGGAGTTGAACCCCATGACCACGAGCATGCATTCTACCACAGAACACCAGTGACGCAGAATAAGTAGGAAGAGAACACATCTATGACACGCTTTCAATTTCACAGCTTCAAGTAGCATAATCTTAGATGTTACTTGGATGACGATAGGCCTAGAAGTAGAATCCACGACTCACGCGTCTACACCATTTCGAATCTCCACGATAGCACTATCAATGAGCCAAGATGCACTTGAATCTAGTGTGAGGTATCCTAAATATGAGATGAAAGGTGAGTCTTGAATTCTTTACAAGCCTCTATCAACCAAGTAACATCATATTCATCTCGAGGCGTTTAAAATGACACTGGATACTTCGACAAGAAAAATCCAAAGGCTGGATAAAAATGTACTGAGAAGAGAAAGATTTCCTCATAACTATGCTCATTATCGACCTAGGTACCATTTTCGATGCCATATATCGAACAGACGTGAAAAGCCCAACACAGTTAAAACCAAGCACATAAAGACTGATAAAATTATCATAGAATTCACAGCTGACTGAAGTAGGCAGTCAGAAACCAAGCTCTTGGACTTAAGTCAATCTCAATATATTACCGCTGATGAAGTAAGGCATTAAACTGACTGGACTGTTGTGGGTTACGATCACCACTGATATGCTTTCATTGAAATCGGCCTGCTTGCCTAGGAAAAGCCACTTTTTATCATCGTATCAACGATCATGGAATAACAGTCGAAAGACTTAACATGCGTTCGTTCGCTTCTATTCATGTGGATAACTACTCATTCAACTGTGACAATATAAAAATCGTTGACATGGTAAAAGCAGGAAGAATACCATAGAGAACTACAAGATTAAAGCACTGAAATCAACTCGAATACATGACTAAAAATGTCAAGTATCATGTCAAAGTGCGGATCAACATCAATACAAGTAAATACGATCTCATAAGGAACCCCACGGGAACAACCAGTAACAGGGAAGACAAATACTTCATCTGTTGGTTATGCGGGGATTAGATCGACAAGGAGTGTCCTGGATAGCTGTTTCGTTCTAGTTTAGGACTCTTCAACAGTTAGCACCTATTACCCCACGAAGGACTGAACCTCGAGCCTCAAGGTTACAAGCTGAACTCATTTACCATTTAGCTGCTGGAAAGGAAAGCAATGACCATTTCGTAAAATGTCATTGGCGGACATTTGTTCACATACCCGACTTGATAAACCCTGCTGGTTACGACTTCCCACTAGAACCTCAGGCAAATTCATCCTGGATTCCATTCCAGTGGTTCAATGGTATATGAGTTCGCTTTGTAAACTAAAGGTCTTGGGGTGGGGTTATGGGTGTGTTCTGCTGAAGAGTCTCAAACTAGGAGGAAACAACCGTCTAGTTCTTCCTGGTCCCTGAAGTACTTTATCTATGGAGAATTCGTAGATATTCCATTCACACTGAAGCTAGAGGTGAAGATGTTATCCACAAGGACGACGAAACCTTCGCAATTATAAGCTAACCAGAACAGGGTATACAAAGGAAACATCAAAAGCTAATGGTATATTGCAATAGTCCTATTATATTAGTCAAATATTTTCTTCAAATATGACTGTGTATAAATTGTAGTTGGAAAAACCATTATTTCATGTGAGAATATGTTTTCACAAAAAATTTTGTTCACATTTCAATGAAATTACATTTTGAATTGGAAAAACAAAACGAAACAACTTTTCAATAAAACTATTTTCTAATTATAATCTACTCATTTTAAGATATTTTTTAAGTCGCATAAACTGAGAACAATTCATTTGAGATATGATTTTCTGATATCAATTTTAAGTCCATATCTGTTTGTTAATGTAAGCGTGTTACACATATTTTTTGTAGTCCAGTGTAAGCACTGGGATTCAAACACGTACGTATTGATTTACATTTAAAAAAATTCTGCTAGATCGATTAAACTACACTTATGTGATGGTGAACATTGAGAAAACAGAGGGGATGATTTCTGGGCAACACCACCAACAGCAACAACAACAACAACAGACAACAATCAGCATGAATGGAAGGAACCTGAAAGAAACAACCTCCTTTACCTACCCACTCAGGAAGCATCGTTTCAACTACAGGCGGACGGAACTGACGAGGATATCAAAGCAAGAATCGGAAAAGCAAGACAACCTTTCACTACTCTCAAGTCTGTATGGAGGTCAACAGCACTCAGCATCAAAACGAAGATAAGATCCGGATTTTCAACTCCAATGTGAAGTCAGTGATTTTTACTATACGGATCATAGACTTGCACTGCGCGTCATAAAGAGCATCTCAAACAAACTACAGACCTTCATTAACAGTTGTCTTCGCTCAATACTCAAGATCAGATGACTGGCCAGAAAAGATCAGCAACAGAGATCTCTGGCAATGAGCGAACCAACAGAGCAGGAACCGATTGTGAAACAAATAGGCAGGAAGAAATGGAGATGGATTGGCCATGGAGCCAGGTGAAGGCTCAAGCAGACAACCGAACGCAATGGAGACGCACGGCTGAAGCCCTATGTTCCTCTAGGAATTAAAGGAAACAATAATAATATAATAATGATATGTGATGGTGTGCGATTATTAAAACTGCGACTACTACTCAAAGAGACTGGAATACTGTAATCATCTCTATTGTAAATATCATAGGATTATTCATTCACATCAACGGGACACAACAGAATTTCAATACTAAAACATCTTGTTTACTGCTGAACACCTTGAACAGAAATTTTAGTATATTTAGCATGTAATACACTGCTAATGATGTAGATTTTAAGCGCTCCGACTCCTAGACGTAGACGTAGATGTAGGGAATGAAATAGTTGAACGTGTTGACTATTTCACTTATTTTGGATTTGAAAGCTGTATCGCCTCAAAACATCACTGCTTGGGTAGAAAAAAAGAGCTTAATCTTACACATTTGACAACTTGAAGCATTTCTGACTTAAACGTGACATCTGCTGCATTCACTGCGCATGAACTCTCTCCATCCTTCTACAAGGCTGTCATATACATAAGCGTTAAAAGCGTAAGACTTGAAGAGGCTACCAGTCTTTAAACATAGGTGTTTGTAATCTCTCCCTCTCTCACTCACTCGTATAATATGCTCAGTATTACTGAGTTTAGGCAAAGTGTTTTTAAGGCTGGGAAAAATTACGGAATGTCAAATCAAAACCACAAAGTCTTTGATTGTTGATTTGAGCCAATGAGGGTCAGTCACCTGCACTGTGACACAAAGTCCAATGTTAAAAATTCAGTTCATTTCACTGCAGTTTATCTTTCATTTAATGATAATTGCCACCTAACATGATGGTTACATTGTAAAACTTAACTGATAGGATTCAGAGTCTGCACGAAACAAAGGGCTAGACGCATGGCACTAGTTAACACATAGTATCCACTATAGTCGTTGAAGAGAGCATACACGTCTTTTAGACTGACTGGTGAGTGCCAAGAAGTACGAAATCCAATCATCTGTTATCATTTAATTCAATTAAGACTTTCCCCGTCGATTGATTGGACCGAAGTGCTCGGTCTCAAGTTGACATATTGGCTCCTTGTGCAGATGCTTCGATGATGTCTGATCATCTAACTTGAAGTCAATTGGCTGATGGTTAGACTAAGCACTTCGGTCCAAACAATCGACGGGAAAATCTAAAATTGAATTAAATAATTAATATGACCCGTTGCACAAGAGGTGGCTCTTGTGGTCCAAGCAGTCTAGTGCATAACGCTTTGGCGTTTGAAACTATGGGCAATGGTTTCGACCACCAGTGGGAACACCGTCACTACTCACTAGGGGGAATGCAGGTACGTACATCCAGTGGACGAGTCCTAAGTGGGACGAAGTGCGTATCCTGGATTCCACTGCTAGTCACCATCAACCAATTGACATAAATTTTCATATTTTGTTTAAATGATATTAGATGGTTGGAGGAAATCGGCAGGAAGCCTTGGACCTAGGTTTCATGCTAGTTGGCACTCTTCAGCAAGGCGTATATGCAACCTTGAAGGAACTCATGTCCCTTCTGAGATTCGAACCCTTCCTTCCTATCGTACTGACTAGTCAATGAGGGTTAAATGGACTTATTAGCTGAATGTCAACAGTAAAAAGGTAAATTCTGGAAATAATCCTGTGTAAAGTAGTTGATAGTGAGTAAGTTGTCTAGAAAAACACATCAGAAGAAGAAGAAAAGAGAACAATGAGCGATAAATGACAAAAACATGTCATTTTTCTCAAGTATATATTCACCTGATGATAATGATGATGATAAAAGAAGGAATGAATTGTCACTTACCACTTCCAAAGACTGTGATAATAATTGAGCAACATCCAACATTGTGAACAATACACGTCCACTCCACATAACATGAGGGAAACTATGAAAGGAAAAGAAAAATATGAAAAATGAAACTGCCTAAGGTCGTGGTATTCATAGTCATTATCCAAAGGTGTTAGGGAGAGAGAGAGAGAAGTGTATATCATCTGGTTAAGAAATCTTAGAATGCTAAAAGAAACCAAGTAATTGGCCAGCCGGTGGGTGCGCACTGCTGATGAGTCCCAAACTAAGACGAAACAGCTTTCCAGTACACCTAGGATTAAAATGGTACCTTAACTGAAATCAATGCATGATCAACCTTTAAACCAATGATAACCGTACGAACAAAACCTTGAATATTAATGAGATAACTGAAAACTGCTTATAATGACACGAATGTACTGATAATTCTTATTATCCTCACTACCTTACAATGAACAATTTTATTTCTCATGCATATACTTCAGTTATGTGGTAACTGATCTTAATCATCCTGAATAAGAACGAACAAGAAGAACACAGGTTGTTGATGAGTAATGGTGTGGTGAGTGCAACTGACAAGCATTTATAAATATCAGGTATTGATTTGCAGGGATTTGATTGGTTACTGGTTTGATAGTGAGCTGACATCAATTAGAGAACCACTGAAAACCAGGGAGTACTGGACAGCTGTTTCCTCCTAGTGTGACACCTTTCAGGAGTACGCACTCATTAGGGCTCGAACCCAGAACCTTCCGTTTACAAGACGAGCTCGTAGACAATTTAGCCACTGGGACCCGACCCAGAGGCCAGGCCATGAATTCCGACTTCTGCCAATTCGCGATGTATAGCACAAACGTCATCCAGTGTCCTAAGCGAGTAACTGAATCGCTTACCTGACTTCATGTGCCCAGCTGCTTACGACTTCTCATGAAAGTTTTAGGCAACTTTCTATACAGAGACAGTCGCTAATGAGCATCAGATTAATTATCAGTTATCGGTTTGCTGTGTGTGTGTGTGTGTGATGAATTCCACACGAGTTCTGAACGAAGGAGTGACGGATAAAGTTGAGAAGACTAGTAATGAAGATTATTGTAAACCAGTATAGAAAGGAAGATTAAAGAAGCGGAATAAGATGAACTTGTGAGCACGGAAATTTAGACGTAACTTTTCTGAATTTTGACATCAGTGTATATCATGCGCCAAATAAGCAATTGCGCTACCAAATATCTCCATGTGCTGTCGATACATTTAGTTTTACTGCCTTCGACCAATATGAAGATCTTATGGCCTACAGATCTCGAAAAAAAACAATGACATTCAAAGCTTCCTGATGAGTGAGTAGGGGAAGCTGGTGGTGGTGGAACACGGGACACTGCTGAGGTCGTGCAAAAACTGTCTACGACAGTTTGTGTGGAGCTGCCACAAAGACGTAGGAGGGGGGGAGAAGACCATCTACTGGCTGAATTCAGAGTTTGACAGGTCAGCATAAATTCAGTAGGCAAATACCGTTTGATGCAAATGCGCATCGACTGGTTTCGGCAAAACACTGACAAATCTTCTTCAATGTGCGTCACCTACCTATGACGAAGATTCATTCACAGAAGCAGCTGCTAGCTTCTTAGTTTATGGAATATGTTCCTACTGCATTTTCCAACACCAGGTGTAGTTAATTATAATGCAGCCCCGTGGACATGAAACGCTGCATACAATATACTACTTAAAAATTCTTATTAGTAGTACACCACAGCACAGTGGAACTATATGAGAAAGTACTCGGTGATGATGATTACAAAGGAATAAATAATAAACCAATAGAAAAGTATACTTACTCTTTGGCTAACATACTAAGAAATTCATCAGCTACAATACGTAGACTTTTATGTATACGCGTGAATGTGACCAGGAGAAATTGAGCATGCATATCCATGATTGATTCACGTTCGGTGTCTAATGGCTAATAGTGAGAAAAAAGAAAGTGAAAGAAGGTAGAGAGATACATTAATTAAATGCAATAAACAATACTTTTCAAAATTAAACAAACTTGAGGATACATAAAAGAACAATACATACACCAGTAATTGAGTCCTACAGAATACAGTTCATACATCAGAGGTGCAAAATGTAATCCTAGTTAACTGCGATACGGAGACTTTGCTTCAGCTGTTCCACTGAAGTAACACTTTAGACTATCTTTTTTCACCCGATCGATTTCCTTTCTCTTCCTTTGAATAGTGTTCGCTGCCGTTTACAGATCGTCCATGTTCCTCCTATGCCTAAATGTCTTGATGTTACTCACTTCGAAAGAGTCTCATCAGACTTTGATTATAATTTCGAAAGAACCTCCGACGCATGTATCAGTCAATTTGATGACCCGCTAGAGCAAAGTACATTGGCTGTACCATTCGTTGGCCTGTTATAAGCGGTCGTGAACACTAGCTAGTCTAAGGAGGATGGAGGTGACTTTAGTTCGGTAACATAACATCTTGTAAATATAGGGCACTCAGTACCAATTCAGAAATCTTCCGAAATACTACACCAACTCCGATCAAGCCTCTCCAAAGAATCAATGAGATTAATACACCTCCTCATAGCGAAAGAACTGGCAACGCAGAAGATCCCGTTCAAATGCTATTCTCAGAATATCCTTTAAAAGGCTTTTCACCAGTTTACCGAAATACAACATTAAAAAAATAATAGATTTGATTTAGAGAGATAGAAGTGATTACAGTATGGTTAGAAGCCAGGTGATGGAAACTCCAGTGCAGATCTACTTTATTCAAATTCGCACTACTTACCGTCTAATTGTGTGATTCCTTATAGTGTAAATCCTTAAATCTTAAACAATGGCTTCTGTTTTTCAACCATACGTCTCCCCTTTCGTTCACGCCAACTTCTAGAATAATACTGACTCCAGGTACCACATAAAATTCCTGTGGTGAATAGTTGAGATTAGTATGAGATTTGTAATAACAATAATTATTCACACTAGACAGGACAAAACTGTTTCCGATGAGTATTATTTAAAAAACGGACACACTATTTTCGAGTTTCAACCAAATGTCTCTTAATCATATCAATATATTAACGAAAACAAAAACAACCAAACCAATCGGGTAAACACCAAAATAACCAACCTTACCTTAGCTTTCATTTGAGCAAGATAACGTGTAAATATACGAACAGCTACTTGAGAAATACACGTCCACATACCTAGTAGCATGAAATATAAAAACAGAGAAAGAATCATGAGTAAAAACAGACTGGAAACAGACGTGAGAGAAATGAAACGTTGTCATTTTTCACATCTTTATGATAACATACCAGCATTCATGACACAAAAATAACTTTGGTGTTTGAGAAACTATTGATTATGCTAACAAGTCAATCCAAACGTGGTTGGTTTAGTTAGGGTGCTAATGAGCGACTGTTAAAAACTCTGTAATATGGTTCACAGTGGTTTACATATACTGACTTAGATATATTTCTCTCCTTGTCATTTCTCAAGTTGACCACGCTTCACTTATCTAAGAAGTTGCATCAGCCCCAACGGGCCGATCACTGACGAAATCTCAAAATGAATACGAAAGGTTCGTGTAGTATTGGCCAACCTGCATTTTCTCTGGCGTAGGCATGACATCCGGCAGGCTTTCTATCAAAGGACACGTGTACTGCTCAGTAGTTCCCTCTGTCGCCTTTTATGGTTATGAGTGAAACATAACCAGTGGAAGTAGAAGACATGAAAGGCCGAGCTAGCTCTCTTTGATCGTAGGTGTCTGCGTTTTATCTTCCCTGTTAGATGGGGGTGTAGTAATAGGGTGAGTAATATTGAGGTTAAACTTCGGTCGACTGCTGGGGAATGCTGGGAGGGTAAATCGATCGATGAGGTTGTGAAGCAGCTGCATCGATTGAGATGGCTAGGACATGTGTTATGTATGCCTAACCATCACCTTCCTCGACGAACAATGTTGGTTGAGTGACATAGGATCAGGTTGGAAAACCCCTAATGGTGATGGTAAAACCCAAACATGGCTTCATCAATCAGTGAAATTTATAACACTTAGACTAAACTACGCCGGGAGGCGTAGACTTCCTGGCTGGGATCCTCGGAATGATAAGAACTAGTGGCTGGAGACAATATGTGGTATGGCTCAAGATTGTTGTCAATGGCCTGTATGCCCTTACTCTTCGTGATTCGGCATATCCAACAAGACTCTATTGTTTTTTCCATGTTACTATTTTTTCCCCATCACATTTCTGCTAATTATTGCTCTTTCGAATATTTTTTTCCTCTTTTCTCTTCTTTTGTGTGCAAAATGGAATGTCACAACTCGACGTAGTGCAGTTCTGTGCAAAGTTCTACATTGAAACCAATTAGTCAATCAGTCAGTCAGTCATTTCTCATATCCTGAAGACTTTCACCTAAGTATTGTTTCTTCCATGAATAATCATAAAATGTGATGATGTTACACTTTCTTCTGTACATCGAATGTTCATGAATTTGGACTGATACAGTTCTATGCATAGAGTAGAACCTTGTCTTCATACACTACCTTGTACGACCTCGGGTGAGTGAACTTCGGTCTTCCTTCGGAAAGCTCCGAGATAGCTACACACTCATTCACTCACTTTCTTCACGCAGCGGAGATTTTCCTTACCAAAGTGAAACGATGAATGCAAACGTCTGGAGGTTACAACCAGACTGGCGCACGTGTAGGTCTACACGTAGGACGCCTCGAAAACCCTGATTCCAAACCTGTTGTGTACATAAGCTGCATAATCCGAAAAGATCGAATAATGGTGTATCGACCTGTTTTGGTCACTGTCAACTATGGTGATGTAGTTCCACTGCCTCATGGATCAGAATTCAATTCAAAAGCTCGAGAGGTGGGATCGAGTCTCAATGAGAATACTGTCATTCACTGCGGATTACAGGTCCCACAGAAGGGACGAAATGGGTATCCTGGATTCAACTGTTAAGCACCATCCACCAAATAACAATAAGGTTAAAACTTAAACTGACAAAAGCTTCTAATGTGAGATGAAAGTTGAAACTAAAACCAGAGTAAAATTAGAACTTTGCCAACCAGAACAAATTTATCGTGCACACGACTATGTGTCATCAATTTTTCCATGACAGTTCATGATTCGACTATCCAGTTATCCAAAGCTTAAGTAGATGGAGCTGATTTTGATCCTGGGACCTACTGATTAAAAGTCAGGTGGTTAAGTCAATCAGTCATACTCCAAAAATCAATTTTTTTTCTTTATGACTTTGATCCCTAAATACCAAACAGCGTTATTACGCATAGATATCATCAGAAAAATCAACTAATTCCTCAGTGAAACTTCAGAAAATCGATTTCAAAATAAGTGAGACAATTTGTAATCCAGTAGATGACAAACACTTTGCCGTTTGAAAGGAGGCCTAGTGGGCTCGAAACTTCACTGGAGATACCACTATTCATTAAGGTATAATAATAATAATAATAATAATAATAATAATAATAATAATTTGCTTTATTCCAAAAACAGTATTAATGATACAGCAAGGAATTTTCAGCATTCAGTACAATATTGCATCTAATTTACTCAAAAACGACAACAAAAAAAATTAATAAACGAAATAATTAATACATATGCAGGTACATCCACATGACGAAGCCCGACGAAAGGGAGAAATGCGTAAACTGGATTTCACTTCCAGGCGCCTTCAATCAAGTCACGCTAGTCATAAGTTGAAACTGAATTCAACAGTTAATGAGCAAGTAATTGTTTAATTTCAAAATCAGACAGCTAGCAGTTACAAATCATAAATTATTGCACTTTATTCCGCACTGAGGTCTTCAATTTGAACCCAAAGCAGGTGGAAGGCCAAGACATCAGTTGGAAAGTTATAAAATCTAATAGCGAATGGATATACATATACATATATAATAGTTTTAAAAAAACAGTATGGCATAAAACCAAAGTTATCCAGGCCATTCCCACAACCAAAGCAAAACAAAGTGATTGATCATTTGATCACTCCTACAAAGACTAACACAGTTTATAAAAGCTTTTGTAAGAGCATATTTAAAAGTATTACTAACAGTGATCTAAGCATGCAGATATATATATATAAATATATATATATATATATATATATATATATATATATATATAGTTAGATAGGAGAAATTTTTTTTAACCAGTTTCTACATTTAACCAAGTAAGAATTCAATCAATTGAGGCACAAATACATGTGATGATTATTGTGATAAGAGGAATTTCAGAAAGTAAGAAGTTACCACAAAAAAAATCACAATCTATTTTCTATTATATAGTCAGGCATACCACACAGGAACAATATAAGGGTTATTTTAAGTAGGTTGGAGAACACAATTGTTAGATGTGTTATTATTATTATTGTTCCCTTGGGTTGCGAGTGGAAAATAGACATTCAACAGCACGTCTCCATATTTTATCCTCTCCATCTGGCTTTACTGTCGCCCATAAGCTTCCACATATCCTGCTCACATGATCTCCTCAATGTGACCATCGGACTTGCGATCACATCTTCATTTCCCACTCCGGAGCCTGGCGTGCGATGCCATTCAAAGGTCTCTGCAACGTGCTGATCCAACTCCATTTGCTTCGGCATAATTATTGACCAGCGGGATCTTGATTGGTTCTTTCCCAGAGCTCCTTGTTGCCTAACCTTTCTGGCTACCATCTGATCTTTATTATGGAGTAAGAGAAGACAGAAGCTGTTGATAAAAGTCTAGAGTAACCTGTTGCAAATGCTTTTCCGTAACAAGTAGGCCAAGTTTTTGACCCACATAGAAGCGCTAACTGACTTGAAACTGGTGTTAACAATCATAATTTTGTTCCTTATGCTGAGTGCGGCAGACTTTCAAACCGATTTCAGAGTGATGAAGGTGTGTCTTGCCTTTCCGATCTTGGTCACCTTTGACACTCCCATCCATGCTGTCGATTGTATTTGAAACGATGTTTGCTAGGTAAGTGAAGGAAGTGACCTCACTGAAATTTCTCCAGTTAACAGCGATTGGTGCTCGTTGATGGTTAGTTGGCTATTTTTATCTCGATCGGTCGGTTTTCGACATAGAACTTTGTACATATGTGCGCCAGTTCAAGTCGCCACAATCCATGTAGCACGCAAAGCAAGAGAAGAAAGTAGAAGAAATGCATATTAGAGACAGTAAACAGAGGTGTGAGACAAAGGAATAGTAATGATGAAGAACAAAAGTTTCATTGGAAATCATAAGTCACAAGGAGTGGATGCATCTGCACTAGCCATTGAGAACGATTTACCGTCTCGAGGACCCCAACCAGGAAGTATACATCTTCCTACGTGGCTTAGACTAACTGTTGTAGATTTCATTGACTGGTGACATGCTTTCGTTTGACCGCCGCTAGCTCTTTTCCAGCCTGATCCTATATCAGCTAACATTGCCCATTGTCGAGGAAGGCGATGACTAGACATACGTAACACATGTCCTAACCATCTCAGTCGAAGTAATTTCACCGTTTCGTCGATTGATTTCCCCGCCTTACCTAGCACTCGACGCCTAATCTCAATTTTGCTCACCTTATTATATCACTTCACGCGGGAGATAGAACGCAGACACCTATGATCAAAGACAGCTAATCTTTTCATGTCTTCCACTCTCAATGGCCATGTCTCACTCACAGCCATTAAGGAGAACAGAGCGGACTGTTGAGCAGTACACACGCCCTTTGGTCGATAGTCGGATATCGCGTCTACGCCAGAGACGGCAAAAACTGGTATATGCGAAACTAGCCCTCTGTATTCGTGCTGAAATTTCGTCCGAGATCAACCCGTTGGGGCTGATGGTACTTCCCAAGTAATTGAAGCGGTCATCTCCTCCATCAACTCTATGTTTCCCTGAAGTTCCGTCTTTGCTGCCGAACCCTTCTGCCAGTTTTTTGGTTTTCGCCTGTAAGTCTTCGAGTATGTGTGACATTAGAAACATATCATCTGCGAAATTCAGATCTTCTAGTCTTATTATCGGGGATCCCAAGTATTCCTGTCTTCTCGCTTGCCACGCAAAAGTCTCCTGAATAACCCAGTTCACCACAATTAGGAATGTTATGTCTGATATGTCTGGCAGTCTTTTCTTACTCTTGTCTTAATTTCAGCGGCCTCGTTGAGTTTTCCTTTGTGGGTTGCCTGACAACTGGTATTGTCATATAGCAGTTGAATGAGGTTGATAAAGACTTCGTGGAGTCAATAATGTTGAAGTAGTTTCCACATTACTTCGCACTAAACACAGTCAAAGACATTTCCAAAGTGGATGAACTTAAGGTACAGGTTTGACTACCATTCTGTGCTCTCTTCGATGATGATCATGCACGGCGTTGGAATTTGATCAGCAGATGGCTTACTTTACCTGAATCCGGCTTGCTGAGGGATTCAGAAAAACAAAATCATGTGCCAATGTGATTACACTAAAATACAATCACAGTCTTCACTGATGTATCAAGCGGTCTGTTGGAGGGAGTCAACAGGAAGAAGCCCTACGCACCTATGTTTTGTGCTTACTAACACTAGCCAACAAGGCGTATCAATAAAACTGAAGGAAGGGATGGTGTTTCATCAGAGATTCGAACCAATGTCAACGAGTTCTCCTTCCATATATGCTGCTGCTGAGCTAATCGGTAGAACAGCCAACGAAACACTCATTGGTCAGTAAAGAGTAACCAATTTTATTGGCCTAATCCTTGGTCCTAAAGTTGACTGGAATCTATAAGTGAAGACTGCAGTCTACACTTGCTGGAACCTGACGGTAGTGTGTTTTCTACTAACTGTCCCAGTTCGTGACTCTTCAACAGTACGCATCCACCGGGATTCGAACTCGGGATCTTCAGATTATGAGATCAAGCTCGTTGACTATTCAGTCACTTGAGTCGGTGGAATTCAATGACACCTGAATTCCAATTTTGTCAACCTGTGATACAGCACTACCCACATCACTGCCTCTCCAATGAGCATCCTTGACACGACTTCTAGTCATGTACTCCGTGGTTTTCAATGATCCCTCTAATTGATTTTCATTCATGACGAAATCTAACAATTGAAACAAGTGAAGTGGTTGAAGACTACTCCCATTATAGAATAGCTTAAAATCTTCTGCTACAACGACGAAGCTTAAAAATCTGTATATTACATAATCATTATTGACACCTAAATAAAAGGTCGCGTCGTCCTTTTGTGTGTGTTGGAACATTGTTAGTCAGTTCGAACACACAGAGCTTTTACTACCTATTCAACTTGTAACTTATGATGTTAATTACCTATAATTTCCAGTTATGTAACCATTTCATAGACGAATGAATTTTGCCTTCGAACTCAATCCTTCTTGTGATCATAACAATATGAAAAAGTACTAAGTAGTCAGTTTATAACCACCCATTAGTAAGAAATTCCGAAACAAATAGTGCCATCTGGCTTCTTTGCAGTCACTCATTCCAATCGCTGAAACCTTCCAAAACTTTCATTAAATTCATGTGGGTGGGGTGGTGATTAGCAGTAAAAATCAAGAACGCGCATTTCGTCCTATATGAAACTCATGAGTCGGATGTAAGTCCTAAACCAATGAGTTGTGAAATTTCTACTCAACCAAGGATCCAACACCGGTCGTTTCAAACGCCAAATCCTTATCCGCTAGGACACTGTGTCACGGGAGCCACATATGTTGTGGCGACGAGAATCAATCTGCATTGAGTTCTAGTTCGACATTAATTGTCCAGTGGTAAATATATAGCAGATTTTACCTGGTGCATAGCAGCTAGCAAAAAAAAATCTAGGATTCGCATTCCGTCCAGCTTGGGACTCGTCAACTCGATGTATCTGCACAATTCTCAGTGATTGATGGTGTTTCCAATAGGACTCGAACCCAGGGGGCATCGTTTCGAATGCGAAAGCGTTAGTCTCTAAACCACTTAGGCCACGAGAGAGGAACATTTCGGTTCACTCAATCAGAAGGATGGGTGATTTATGATAGAATTTGGCTGTTTAGTATGTGAAGAGGACCCAATCAGTTTGAATGCAACACTGATATATCATAGGATGTTTATGATAAACTGTCGAGCAGATGGTACTTAACTTCAAAACTCACAGAACATTATCCACGATATATATGATCAAGAAAAGAAACTCACCAAACTTATCCTTTATAATGATATTGTCCTCTAAATACATGAACAATCGATGTAGTGCTTCAGGATCAGTGGAATGTGCAATACTGTATGAGAGTAAAACAAAAAAAAATGTAAAAGTCCAAGTGTAAAAATAAAGTATAACAGTAAGGCAAGCCAACATATTACACTCCGTAAACGCTTATTCAATGGGAGAATAATCGCCACTAATCCAGGAGGCAAGGTGTTTGATTTCCAGTCGACGCACTGCTTATGAACGATGCCAAGTTTACTAGCTCAGCCCAGGAAAGGGGGTATGAAGCTACCAACACCCCCCACCCGGTAGAAAAAAGCACCACCCTCATCGAAACTTGGCACCATAAGTTCAAATCAGAACTCATTGGAATGACGAAAAAAACACTATCAACATGACAGCAACAATACGCATAAGCTTGTTAGTTAGACAGTCATGTAGGATTAAATTAAGTGTATTAAGATGCGCTGGATGCAGAACTCCGACTCCCACAACAAGCTGAATTCAGGAAAGGCAAATCATGTGCTGATCAAATTCGCAACTCTACGCAACATCATCGAACAGAGCATAGAATGGCAGTCAAACCTCTACCACAACTTCGTCGACTTCGAAAAGGCCTTCAACAGCACTTGATCATTGTGGCGTGACTCAAAACGTTATCAAACTCATTCAATAGTTGGTTATATGACATTGTCACATGTCAGGTGATCCACAACGGAAAACTCAGCGAGCCGTTCGAAGTGAATACAGGAGTAAGACAGGGCTGTCTGTCTATTATCACAGGTGATATTTCTAATTGTGGTGGGCTGGACTTTGTGGGGAGTCAGAAGACAGGATTAAGTTGGACTAATAAGAAGCCTCTAGGAAATGTGGATTTTGTCAATTATCTATATCACATAAATTCGAAGATTTTCAGGCGAAAACCAACAAACTGGCAGAGGAGGTCGGCAGCAAAGGGAGAACATTACGGAGAACATATAGAAGTTGGAGGTAGTGAAAATAATCAAACAACCATCACCGAGCACCAATCGCTGTCGACTGGAGAAATTTGAATGAGGTCAGGTCATTCACTCATCTAGTCAACATCGTACCAACTACAGAAAACACCATCAATGATGATATCAAAGCCAGCTAGGATTGGGGGAGGGGATGGTAAGGTAGGCGTTCATCAATCTCAAATCAGTTTGGAAATCTTCTGCACTCACTCAGCATAAATAACAAAATTAGGATTGTTAAGTCAGTCAGCACTCCTATATGGGTCAGAAACCTAACCCCATGTATCACAGAAAGTATTTCCAACAGACTTCTACAGACTCTGATCAACAGCTTCCTTCCCTGGCTCGATACTGAAGATTAGATGACTAGAAAGAATTAGCGAAAAGAAACTGTGGCAACAAACAAACCAAGAACCTATTTGCTCAGCAGATATGCATTGGGAAATGGAGATGGATAGGACACACACGGAGGGGACCGTTAGATGATCTTGCGCGCCAGGTCAGCCCTTCGAGTGGAACTCGAATGGGAAACGAAGAGGTGGGTGTGAATCCGAAGGTGATATGTTAGAGACCATCCGAAGAGGAGATAATGGATTATGATGAGCAATCGTGGGGTCAGCTTAAGAGGACCTCAGAAAATAGGATTATTGGAAATGTACTATTGAAACCCTATGTTCTACTTGGAGCCCAAAGGAACGATAATAACAATGAAAATATTCGTCTTCATAATTGAAATATGCAACGACTGAAAAATCCCAATCACATATGAATTCATTTATGGACACATATATAGAGGTTGTCTGACTGACATCTACATGCTATCGTACGGAAGTGTAAGCCCATTTTTCGCTTATCTTTTCACCTTACACTCACGTTTCACTTGCGGTTGAGTCTCAGTGTGTGCGTGTGGCGATAATTCAGTAATTTAAAGCTCTGTACTAATGATGTCTATCACAGAATACGTATCTCCAAAGTACCATACTTAACATTCTATATACCTTCATATAAGGTTGTAGTTGATAAGCAGAATGAAGGCAGAAATGACTGTTATGAGATGATGTCACTGTAAAAAGAACCACACTTATCATGTAAGGGGTTGATGATACTACTAACCATCTGCCGAGGCTTAAATGCGTGAAACAGGACTCGAACCCATACTCCACTGGCTAAATAAACAATGCTTAATCCGAAAAGCTGACGATAATGTATGAATATTGTAAGTTGGCCAAGATGAAATGACTTCAACAGAGTTGAATACCTGCCACCCCCTCCGCATTGGTTGAAAGACAACGAACCACGAACTTAATAAACAGGCATGCTATATTACTTCTTATTGATCAGACTAATCCGGATTATCAAGTCAAACAAAAAATACAACTAGCAGAGTTTGAAATGGTAGTTATAGGCATAGTGCTTTAATCAATTGGCACACACACACACACGATAAAAAGAAAAATCAAACTTGGATATTTTGCTGATCGATTAGTTATTTCAAGTAAAACGTACAAATCAACTGTAAGCTTTGCTCATCATGTAAGAGTTTAACATATTACTTAAATGTTTAAAATTTCACAGCAACTAAAAACCACTAGAGGTTATGAATAAGAAAAGAAAACCGGTTGTGTGATAAATCGAAGACTGAAAGCGAGTGAGTCGTTCGTGCAATAGTGGAATATGCTCACTAACCAACCAACTAGGTGGTCAAGGATTCTACTCCCAGCCGTCGCACTTCTAAACACCTCGCCCAGTTTACTACCAGGTGGGATAGTACGAGTAATGTGAGTGTAGAACATGCACACTGTGGTAGAATGTAATTCCGGTATACCGGATATAGAAAGTGGCAACAAACAACAAAGGGAAGAGGGAAAGAGAGAACATACATATATAAGACAAACTGTGAGGCTGTGTGACTAAATTGATATGATTGTGAGCATTAATTTATGCTCGAAACGTCGTCCAGTTGTTAATATTGCATCAATGTGTGATATTTAAAATAAACTTATCTAAATTAGGCGATAGTATGCCCGGAAAAAACTGGGAAACTTGAGTATGAGGCTAACAACCCTACCCAGTAAAATATACCATACGACAGCTACAGAAACTTCAAAATTCAAGGTTTGAAGCCTTATGTTCGACTCAGAACGCAAACGAATGAAGTAGTATATAATATAATGAGTCTCAGTGTTATTCGAAGTCTACGAGGGTCGAATAAAATTCACATGCTTCATCAGAACCATGGTGAGCGCAGCATCTTAACTGATGGAGTTTTCAGTAATAATGTAGAATTGAAGAAAAAAGATGAATGGTACACACTGCAATATAGGTGTATACATACCTCGCCTAGTTTGCTAGTCCGTCCTAAGGCCGGAAGAGAAGGTGAGTTGGGAGCATGCGGCTCCCAGCAAAGTAAACCTGTAAAAAAATACCCCCCCCGCCCAATGCAACAGAAACTTCAGAGCACAGAATGCAAATCAACTTTATATCAGATGGTAGGAGGCAATCAGCAGGAAGCCCAGACTGACCTAGGTTTCGCGCTTGCTGGCACTCTTCAGCCAACAAGACGTATCTGCAACCTTGAAGGAACTCATGTCCCTTCTGAGTACATTCAAAACCGCATCACCCAGTGTAGGAGTCACAGACGTTACTACTGAGCTATTCAGGCTGATGACCGACCTCCTGTAGAACTATATTGGATACTTCGATTGGAAACTAGCTGGTAACTAGTGAAATGCGTCTATGTGGCTCGCCATCGAATCTCAATAGGGACATGAATTCCTTTAAGATTGCAGATACGCCTTGCTGACTAATGAGTACCAACAAGCACGGAACCTAGATCAAGCAAGGCTTCTTTCCGATCACCTCCAACCATCTAACATGAACAAATAGAAGTTCACTGTGATCGCGAGCCACCTAGCATGGTAGCCACATTGCAAACTTGACTGATAGAATTCAGTCTACACCAAATAAAGGACTAGACACATTACACTTGTTACCACCTAGTGTTCAATCGAAGTATACAAATCAAATTATTCTTCATTCAAATAGGGAGGAATCTTCAAATTCGAGGGTGAATGACGCTGGCTGGCGAAAGTGATTTCAAGGAGCCGGTTGATCAGATATATCCCCTTTAAATAAAATAAAAAGTGAGTGCACAAATATACACACACACACACACACACACACGGGAAAAATTCCCAAATGACATTGAAAGTACAATGAGAATTACTTTAAAAAAAGACTTACCATAGTGATTCCAATCTATAAACAGCCATTAAATAAATACACTGAGTAACACTCATTCGATTAATCAATGAAGAAGTCTCAGCATTGTTATCCAGTAGAACGCATAACTTGTTACGTATATCCGTCACATCAGTCTGAGTACAACAAACAAACAACAAAAAACAATCAGAAAATAAGGAAGAAAATTATTACCATAAACATATTTAAATATTCATAGAATATATTGATATGACAATTGTCTAACATTAGAAAAATCAAAAATATATTGGATACTTCAACCGCTAAGGGGGTCCAATTGACCCCAAAAACAAAAGCTAGTAAAGTAGGACTCTTTAGCCGGATACTTGACATACAGAGATGTACAATTAAGATAAAATGCATTACAGATCGACTACATCAAGTGAAAGAACTTGAATAAATCAATAATCTCGGAATAAATAATACTTATAATAATGGTTATGCTAATAATAGTAACAATGGTAGTAATCAATAATAAAAGTAATTTTAAAACGAGTTAAGATAGTGGTTTCGCTTAACTTGGAGGGAAAGAGGAGTGAGTACACTTCAAACTGCGTACATCAATTTGAGTGTGTTTTTGGGAGAAAGAAAGCAAATACATACGGTCGCGTACAGAAAAGCGATTATCCACTCACATTATGAAAAGTTTGTCAAGGTGGTTGAAAACAGATAAAGTCAAAAATGCTTAACAGTTTAACAACAAAGCATCTTGTGGACTACGGACATGACACTGACGCTGTCAAGTCATTGATACTGTTGTCAGCAGACAAAAAAAACAGGAAGATGCTTACAACTGAGGAGACCTGTGCAATTAGGGCTTAGAAATCAAGTCTGTGTGCGAGAGGAAATTGTGGTCACTCTGAATCTACCATGATAATATTTTTCACTTATTAACTGTTATTATTATTATTAATTACAATAATATTTTATTCTACCTCTTATCATTACCATTTCTGATTCATTTAAAACTTTTATCACTATCATTATCTTAACACGTTTTAACATTATTATTATCATTACTATGATTATCAGTATTAGTTACTTCGCAATTATTGATGTCTTATCAGTCTTATATGTCCTAATGCAACCTTTATGGTATATATATATATATATATATACCTGTATTTAGAGTATCCAGCTGAAGAGGCCTACCGAAATTCTACGAATTTATTAATTAACACAGAAGATTTGTAGCTCAGGTGAATAATATTGAAGTAGTTGTGTTCTCTGAGAAGTTGGTTGATTTAATTACGAAGCTTCCGTCATCCTTCAGCACAGGTTTTAGTCTAAAATAAAAACTTATTTAAATGCTACACGAATGGTATAACTGTATCTCCTGGCAACCACTGTCGTGACTAGTTGTTTTATAATTCGCGTCTCTATCGATCACTTTTATTGATTTGGGATTCAAATTATTTGTCATGTGATGTTCTTTTCATTAGCTGATAAATTTGTCTTATAAGTATAATGTGTTTGTTAACTGCTAATTCACTTGAGTACCAGGCTTCTAAGAAATCCCTGGTGTTTCTGGTATTTCCACTATTTAAAATTTCTATACTATCCCAACTAAATTGGCGTCCATAATTATATCCTACTCTAGCAATTTTTTTGGCTTGTTTTAAATTCACATCCGGAAACAAAATGTTTCCAATTAGTGATTGACAAACATAGTTAGTCACGACATCTCTCATTAGAATTCCAGGAACACTATCTCAAAATAGTAAAAGTCAGAATTTACACAGTAATTAGATTCCTTCCCTATGACACCTAATGACCAGTAGATTTGTCTCGTAACATGAATGTTTTGAGTTCCATCCCCTGTAGGATGATGGGTACGTACTGCCAAGGAGTTCCAAAGTCGAAACCAAGACAAGAGTCCTTGAACTGATGCCGTCAGTAGTCCATTATCCACCACCCAATGGATATTTATAATCTGTTACTCTCAACAATATCAGTCCGTGATCAACTCGTAAAACATAACTAATCCTTACAAACCAAACTATAGAAAATTATTCTGATGCTCGCTAGTGACTTGCTACAGGTTGGAGCTTCCTGCAGTTCTAGTGAGAAGTCGTGACCAGTGAGGTCCAATTAGAAGTCACGTGTGGATGGATTTCCACCAACGACAATAGTTGGGGTCACGCTAAAATCACGAATTGGTAGAAGTTAGAATTCATGAGCCATTTAATTGGGTCCCAGTGGCTGAATGGTATACGAGCTTGCCTTGTAACCGGAAGGTCCTGCGTTCGAACCCTGGCAGTGGGTGCGTACTGCCGATGATTCCCAAAACTAGGATGAAACAGCAGCTGTCCAGTACTCCCTGGTTTTCAATGGTTCTCTAACTGATATCAGTCCGTGATCAACTCGTAAAACATAACTAATCCTTACAAACCAAACTATAGAAAATTAACTATAACTAAAACAATCACCATCAACGGGAGGGATTTGAAACAGGTCACTTCATTCACTTATCTAGGGAGCATTGTCTCAACTACAGGCACATGGAACTGACGAGAATGTCAAATCGAGAATCGGGAAGGCGAGAAACACATTCATCAACCTGAAACCAATCTGAAAATCTTCGTCACTCAGCCTGCATCAACAACAAAATTCCGATTTTCAATACAAACGTCAAGTCAGTCAGTTCTTCTATACGGATCAGAAACTTGGCGGGTCACAAAGAATATTTCCAACAGCCTGTTGCAAACTTTTATCAACAGCTGTCTTCGTTCTATACTCAAGATCAGATGGCCGGAAAGAATCACCGACAAGAAGCTATGGGAACAAACAAACAAAACAAGAACCAATCGCCCAACAAATATGCAGGAGAAAGTGGAGATGGATTGGACACTCGTTGAGGAGGCCACTGGGTGACATTGCGCGTCAGGCCCTCAAGTGGGACGTCCAAAGGTGACATGGTGGAGATCGTGTGAAGAGGAGTTGAAACAGTATGGACCAACATGGATGCAGGTGAAAAGTACAGCAGAAGACAGAAGCAAGTGGAGACGTGCAGTTGAAGCCCTATGCTCCCCTAGGAACCCAAGGGAACAATAATAATAATAATAACAATAAAACAAAAAAGTTCTCACATAATGATCTAGTTCTGTGACCAAGTAATCATAATAATAATAGTAATAATAATAATAACAGTAGCCGTGATATTCAAAAAACGTGTCAGGCATTACAGTAACAGCTTATTGATTAGCTCAGGCAGATGAATCAAACAATACTCAAACAACATGTGTAACCCTAAGTATGCATGCACAAAGCTGTCAAATAAATATTACTACTTTATATTAAAATGTGAGAGAAAAGTGGTGTCATACGTAGATTGAAAATTTACACACAAAATGAGAATACTCCACGCATACGTGTGTACCTACAACACAATAACTTGAGGGCAATTCACTCTCAGCATCATCATATACTCAGTTGCTGTGAAATGGTAATCTGGCAAAGGAGCCTACTCAAAATCATCTTATCATAATTTGATATTAGCATAAATACAATAAAATACAATGGCGTTATTACATATTTATAAATTAATAAGGGCAATATAATATTGAGTACAAGAACTACAACTGTGATCACATTTTAAAATAAGTAGACTAATTAGAAGCCTAAGTGGTAATGATTGTATTATTATTATTATTATTATTATTATTATTATTATTAAAGTGTTCTAGTGATTGCGAAGAAAAGAATCATCCAAGGTATGCTCGTATTGTGGCGCATGTTGTTGATAAAAATTTGTAAGTAGTATGTTGAACAACGTCTTCATTATTTTACAGTTATTAAAAAAAATACAAGCTTGGTAAATTACAGGCACTAAATGATACGTCACACAAAATTTCATAGTTTGTGTGAGCGCTGTTACTGCCTATAAGACAAGAGGGAAGCAGGTGACTTAACGTCTGATCCACGAGGCAGTGAAGCTACGTTCTCATGGTTCCCAGTGATCAAAGCAGATTCTCATATGCTATCCGATCTTTTCGGATCCTGGAGTTCATGTGCACCACAGAGTTTAGACTCGACGTTTTTCAGCTCCGCTAAGAGTAGACCTGTAAATCTTCAACAATGTCCAAGTCAGTCGGCAGGAAGCCTTGGACGTAGGTTTCGTGCTAGTCGGCACTCGTCGGCAAGGCGTACCTGCAACCTTGCAGGAACTCACGTCCCCTCTGAGATTCTGATACGCCTTGCTGACGAGTGCCAACTAGCACGAAACCTAGGTCCAAGGTTTCCTGTCGATTGCCTCTAACCATCTAATATCATCAAATCAATGTACACCGCAATGGCGAGTTACCTAGAATGGTGGCCACATTACAAACCTGACTGATAGAATTCAGCCTGCGCCAAAAAGAGGACTAGACATATCACACTAGTTACTAGTGCCAAATCAAAATGTCCAAGTCAGTTAAACATAACGAAATTATACATTAAAGAAAACAAACAAATGTGTATCAGTGGAATGCTCGCAATACATGCACGTGGTCCGGGGTTCGATCCCCGGCAGAAGCACTTCTAAACCTCGCTTAGCTGATAATAAAACAGGCAGAGAGGAAAGGTTGGGTATGAGGCTAGCAACTCCACCCCATAAAAATAAAACCCCTGCCACCGCAACTTCAAAATAAAAGCTTGAAGCTCTAAGTTCCATTTAGAACACAAAGGAATAAAATCCAAAAAATCAATAAGAAGAACACATGAGTCAGCAAAAGCGTCTCTTTTCGTAACTTCACTTTAAAGCTATATATATATATAAATGGACCATAGAGGTCATAGGTTATTGCCAGTTAGTAGCAGTAAAGCAAGTCAAAGTGCATGAGTAATAACTATGTCTGGAAAAGTTAGGAATCATCTCATATAATCAAAAAGGGTTGACAACTAATCACTTGAGTGATTATTAATCGTTTGGAAATAGTTGATAAGAGAGCCAAAGGAAAGAAAGGTTGAAAATAAATGGCAAAAAACGTAAAACGAATTACCTAGAGATTATTATACGGTTATTCAGGAGGAAAAAGAAGGTGTAAAAATAGGAAACAGAAGTACTAAAGCCATGGTAGTAGGATAGGCTGGATAAAACATTCCTGAACACAAAGTGCATTTTTCTCCTTAAAGATCGCTAAAGCTTCAGTCCCATGAAGCAGAATTAGGCTTGGTCCTACTTTATATGTGACTCTGAAAGAAGTCTCTCCTAACGCTTCGTGGTCAGAAGTAATGATGTGATCCAAAAATGAGCTGTTGACTGTTTTAAGTTCTCGTTTTAACAACCATGCCGGTAAGTGTCCCAAAAAAACACGTCTAGACAATGTCCTGCTGCTACGGTCTATGTGCTCAGCTCCCAAAGAGCAGGTGAGTTAGTATATACACACAGTGGGGACTTCCCTTCAGTGTTTTGGTGAATAGGAGCATGTGTAGAGAAGGTGAGACGTAGTGAGATGCAGCAAAGAACGTTGTCCGAATTGATTTGATAGGCGCAGTTTCGGAGGGCCTCATTAATTGTATCCCCCTCGAATTTCAGATTTACAATTAGTTGTTTCTTCGGCACATACGGGTTTTTAACAGTATCAGTCTTACTATTTAGATGTTTATTGACGAAGGAGGTTGGATAGTTTAAAATACTCTAGCCAGCTACAAGTTATTGACGAAATCAATGAAAGTAAATCAGTGTCAGCGTTGTTTACAATAGAATAAGAGTTATAAGGAATAGACAGGAAGGTTATCTATTAAACAGAGCGGAAATTTAGTGTCATAGAATCCTCCCTACTCCCTCTCTGTTTTCAGTACATGCAGACATAAGAAGTATTTGAACCCAATTACTAGGAACGGGTTATTCGGTGTACCAGGGACTGATGGTACAACGTAGGGCAGGATTCGAACTTGAGACGTGATGACATTATATATATATATATACATATATATACGAAAAGGCTAGCAACAATAATCACGCATAGAATAGAAAAACACTGTTACACTTCTGCAGTAACAATCGCTTACCATACAAACACAGATACTCAAGTAACAATAGATAAAACGGAGAAACAAAAAAGCTCGTTTATGTAGCAGAAGGTAAACTTACAACATCACTCCTCCTGCCCCCCACCAAGTTAGGCAAAACCATTTTAAAAAAAGTAACATACATCTTCACTTCGTAAACAGACAACTTCAAAACTTAATTTTTGTAGTTCCCTAGCTTATTAGTGTCAACTAACCAAGATTTTCAAGTTTGACTGAGGATTGATATCAGCTAGAGAACTATTGGAAAATCATCAAGGAGTACTGGAAAACTGTTTGTCTAGTCCTAGTTTGGAACTCATCGACAGTACGCACTAACCGCCAAGGTTAGAACCTAGGACCTTCCGGTTACAAGGCAAGCACGCAGACTATTCGGCCGCTGGGACGCAACTCACTGGCTCATGAATTCTAACTTCTACCAATTCATGAAAACAAATGAAATCCCTACAAAACAAATCCTGAGAATTAATCTAGATTTGTATACATTCTCATGCTCCGCTAACCTAATTCATCCCGCCATCACAACCACTGCAGGGAAGGAAGAAAATTAAATTTCAAAGTTGTGTAGTCACAATTGATGATATGATTATAAACAATAAATTGTGTCCGAAATGTCATCCAATAGATAATACTCTTTCACACTGTGTGTCATATATAACCAATCAGCAAGTTAGTGTGGAATTACATAATATTACAGAGTACCAAGTTATACACATATATATCATCAATACATCTTTTTACCTGAGATAAATTTCTAGCGCTCAGTGCAGAACTTTGTTGTAATTCAGCTCGTAATGAATCTTTCAATAATAAAACCGGTGATTTTGTGGCAATTTCACAAAGTCCACGATAGTATTCTATAGGCCATACTGCTACAAAAAAAAGAAGAAATAAATAAAGGTGAAATCATAATGATGATAAACTGTCATGAAATTGTGTGACAAGTTATCCGAGAATCATTCCCCTGAAGTTCAACTACCAACATAAGTCTAGCATGTGCAACGCATTGCAAAAGTTACCTGTTTAACATTGCTCCCCAATACAAAGAGAATGGGATTAAACACCTTTAATAGTAAATAGTCTGGTGACCTATTTGTTTGAACAATCAGTTAGTTATAACGTCACCACCAATGAGTGACATGAAAAGGCTAGTTGTCTTTGATTACAGGTTAGGTGTTGAGTAAACTTGAGGTTAGGCGTCGAGTGCTAGGCAAGGAGGGATACTCAGTTGATGAGGTTGTGAGGCTACATCGATTGAGATGGTTAGGATATGTGTTACACGTGCATTCTTAGCCATCACTCTCCTCTAAGGGAAATGTTAGCTAACTGACATAGGATCAGGTTGGAAAACCGATGGTGACAGTCAAACCAAAACATGCCTTTATGAGTCAGTGAAATCCACTGAGTCTAAGACAGTCAGTCAGCCACGTAGAGAGGTGTAAATTTCCTCACTGACTGGTTGAGATCCTCGGGATGGTAAGGGTCAATGACGGCTGGAGACAACTGGTGATATGGCTCACATTCGTTCTCAATGTCTGGCGCAGAAGCACCCACTCTTTGTGATTTACAAGTCATATCCAATAAAATTCTATTGTTCTTACATACTGCTATTTTTTCGCTTCATATTTCTCTTTACCATCTCTCTTTACTCTCTCCTCTTGCTTTGTGTGCTACATGAAGGGAGTGTGGCAACTCGAACTGCTGGATATCTGCGCAAAGTTCTATGTTGAAACCAATCAGTCAGTCAGTCAGTCAAAGCCTAAGGGTAAGGATTCCTGTTTATAGACTCCCAATGTTTAGAAAATATAATTCCATGCAGTTGATTGTGAGCCAAACCAATTGTGTAAGATGACCAGTAATACACCTCCAGGCTGACCAAACATCGGTAGATGAAGTAGGATTTCAAAACCTTGATCCTATAGTTGGAAGTCGACTGTCTGAATCACCAAACTCCTAAGATTTTATCCAATGGAGAAAAAAATGAATCCGAACATCAACATCCGATCATGATGCTGCCAACTGCCGGTAAACACCACCACCATCACAAAATAAGTTGACTTATACGGTTTCATCAATCACTTGTTCAGTCAGTAAGACCTCAATGACAAACAAAATTGTCCTCAATTCTTATCATTTTCGGGACACAAAACACAAAAGTGGAGAAAATAATAAATGTTGAATGAAATTTCAGATGTGAGAAAGAATGTTTATTCATATGGTAGTGAAATCCTATATATGTTAGTTAGTGTGTATGTTTGTATGTATGTGTGTAAACATAAGAGTCGGCTTTTAAACCTCAAAAGGCGGGAACAAACAGAAAACATAAATAAAATTGAAAACTCAGCTAATAATTAAAATTGTGTTGTACAATCTAAAATCCAATCACATGACCAAGTATGAAACACGCAGTTCAGTGAAGAGACTCTTTTCGGTGAATTCGTCTCCCCCCCCCATTCAGTTGTACAATCGTATTTATATACAATCTGATTTTCATGAATAAGGGTAGTAACATAAGTAATGAGTTGTTACAAATATAGTTTTCAATATTAGTCAATGCATGAGACGACTTGAATAAGTATATTAGAATTACGCAATAAGATGAATAATTTGATAAATGAGTTGTAATCAGGAGTGACATAGAAACATAGGGAAATGTGGAATTATGTAGGAGATTTAGGGAATTACAAAAACAAAAAAACAAAAACCAAGTCAGTAGAAATCAACAAGGTTGTTATTATGATAGCAGAAGTGGTTGAGTAGTTTTTTTTCGTGAGCAGAGCTCCGGCTTCTCTTACTCAACGGCTGAAGTTTCAGCAATGTAAAGGAGACAAAAGCGTTGACAAGGTTTTTCGATGATCGCACTCCTTAAAGAGCCTCACCACTACCTGCCTGCAACCATATGGGATGGTGTGTTCTTGAACCCTTTTAGACAGAATATGCGTCGAACGACACATGTATCTGAAACTACAGCAACAAGTGAAATGATAGATGCACATAGAATTGGTCAGATGCAAGATCTTGTCCTTACGGTTTATGCAGATCATTGGATGACTGGAGAACACTTCTCTTTGCGTTGCTGCAAACAGTATTCTTCTCAAAGATGCTGAAATTTTCCTCTTAAGAATATCGCAGTATAAGTCTTCCTTGAAATCCAGGTTCAAATATAGTTTTTTTGGAACAAGTAACGTTTCGTTCCTCTGAACTTTTCGTTTGATATTCTTGCTGATGAATCTTGGTGGGTATCTATTTCGCATGAAGATTTCTTTGAAAAGATTTAGGTCTGCTTCTAGGACGTCGCGACTATAGATGCGTCGGATCCAAATGACAAGAGATTTAATTGTACAGCTGGGAAGGAAAATGAATTCGCCAAAAAGAGCTTATTCGCTGAACTACGTGTTTTGTTTTCATTTGTATCTGGATGGGAGTTATTCATGCATTGAAATAAAAACACCAAGACGAACTATTTATCGTAATACACCATTTTGTGAAGACAGGAATCAAGCTGAAGAATAACTCCTTCATACATATCCTATTATCCTACCAAGAACTTAAAATAGCTACTCACTGAATAGCACCTGTTGAATTCCTTGCATTCCGAGTGGAACACAGGATTGCAAGCCTCAAGTTTTAAAGTTTCATAATGCGTGGTGTTTTTATTTACGATGTGCAATTGCTAATCTAACATCCAACCTTCCCCCTTTCTACACGCTTACTACCGGCTAGTGAACTAATCCTTATTGAGGAGTTCATCGGTCAGAGAATCAAACCCGGACCAAGTACATGGTTGGAGAGCAACAAGATATATCGAAGGAACTGATGTATTGTCGGAGATTCGAACCCACATCACCCAGTAGTGTAATCGGAAACGTCATCAAGGAGCTCCTGTGACATCAACATAATAGTTCTTGGATGAATTTTACAGCTGTGTACACGTTTCAATAATAATAATAATGCTCATGCGCATTGGGAATAATAAAACACTAAGGTCTAACATTACCAGCAAAATGTTGACTGTTGCGTCATACAAGTCAGTTCAGATTTCTCGCGTATCAACCTATAAGCCACACACCCACACACGCATACCACCTACTCAGTTAACTAAGCTTAATTAGTCAGGACAAGTTTCAAATGCATGACTCATTCACTGAAGTTCAAGTCGTTAAGCCAATGATTCATATATCCACACTATAAGCATAATGAATACAGTAGATTATGGAAGTAACGACAACAATTAGATGGCACGACAGATAGTTTGAGGATTCAGAGAGAAGATAAACAATGGAATAAGCTGAAATCAGTTTAAACGCCACCGACGAGTGTAAAATACTGCTGTAACAGCAGATACGAGAATCGAGAATGAGCTTTTGCTAAGGAAAAGTGCACCACATATTGATACATTGTTAACCACATTAAAGTTCAACTAGGTTAGAGGAGGATAAGAACTGTTCTGATTGGTTAACAATTGGTCCACCAAGGTTAAACAATTTGTCCAATGAGGTTATTTCATGTCAGCAACGTAAACGAAATTCAGATTTGAGGGAATCTGTCTGTCTGGATTCAACATAGAACACGGCACCGAAGTACGGCAGTTCCAGTTGCCATGTTCCAAACAGCACACAAAGGTAGACAAGAAGATGAGTGAAGAGAATCAATAGAGTTTTGACAAGTATAAGAGTGAAACAGAATGAGTAATGGTAGAAAGGAATATGAAAGATTACAGAGACTGAATACAACGGCGTAAGCCATTGACAACGATTTTGAGCCATGTCACCTATTGTCTCCAGCCATTGATTCTTAGAGTCCCGAGAGCGGGCCCCAACCCGGAAGTCTGTATCTCCCCACCTGACTCAGTTTAACTGTCAAGGATTTCATGGATTGATGAGACCATGTTTTTGTTTGGCCACCACTCACTCTTTTCCAACCTGCACCTATATCAGCTAGTAATGCCCGTCCGTCGGGGGAGGCGATGGTTAGGCATGCGCAGCACGTGACCTAGCCATCTCAATCTATACAACTTTATAGCCTCTCCGATTGATTTCCCCTCTTCGCCCAACACTCTACGCCTAACGTCAACATTACTTACCTTATTATGCCAACTAACTTTAGAAAGAGATCGTAGACATCTATGATCAAAAACAGTCAACCTTTTCATGTCTTCAACTCGTGTTGGTCATGTTTCAGAGCCATAGAGAAGGGCGGAACGAACTGCTGAGGAGTACACACGTCCCTTTGAGGGAAAAAAAGTTTTACCTCCTGCAGCCATTGAGTTAAAGCGTTAATTTCAGTTTTCACTACTTCCTATCAATCTGCATATCACGCAACACTACTAATAAGTTCGTGTTTCATTGTGTTCTATAAGGCAAACAGACCTAAGCAGATCATAAATTGAGTATCGTAATGCAATTGAGAGACTGTCAGGCTGGTGATAACTATGAGGTTGGGGGCGGGGGGTTGTGGTCTGACCAGAATACACATACACAACCTGTCAAGACATACAGTGAAGAAGTCTGCAAAAGTATACAAGATACAATCCTATATTCATGCTGTTAAGCAGCTTCACTGTTATTATGAAAGCTGAGAAGTATCATTTAAAATTTTAACCACAGTCAATAGCTTGATAACGAGTGCTAACCAACACGAAAGCGAAGGGTCACAGCTTCTTGCTAACTGCCTCCAACAAACAATTATCCCGATAGAGTCAACTTCAAAAGAATGCCAAGTGTCAACAAATAATACGACTCTGGTGGTGATGTCTCAAAATTAAAGTACAAAAACTCAGATCCAAATCTTTATATAAATTGCAAAGAAAAATGTGTTCACGGTTGCATCCATCAACGATGATATATATACATATAGTGAACTTACTTGAATTGGGATCAGCGAAACCCATAACCGTAACATACAACCAAAATTCTCTGAATAATTTTTGCAAGCGTTGATTAGGATTTTGAATCGGCGGTAAACGTCGTAGAATCTGTGGTCAAGTTAAGTTAAAAGTTGGAAAATAAATAAAAATAAAACTGAAGATAAAAAAGCAATGATAACCTGTAGCATAAGTAAAAGACGTAAACAACGAAGAAGAAAATTTTCTTTACGACGATTCATTTTTTCATAAGATGTACAGTCCTAATTAGATTTTACCAACAGCTCATAAGATCAATCAGATTCTGGTTAGCCAAGACTGGACAGTGTTACAGAATACGTGATTAAAAAATGACGAAAATAACAAGAATTATACAGAGGATTCAAATCCTCTGTAGTACTTCCGTACAACGAAGGAACATCAGACACCCTCAGTAGGATACTGAATGAGGCTGGAATTTGGGTGAGAGGAGAGACAGAAAAAATATTCATAAAATACAAATTTTCAAGCCGTGTGAATAAACTGATAAGACTAAGTGTAACAAATTGTCATTAAAAAGTCATCCCACTATTAATACTGTATCAGTGTATGTTATCTTATTATTATTATTATTTCCTTTAATTCCTAGAGGAACGTAGGGCTTCAGCCGTGCGTCTCCATTGCGTTCGGTTCTCTGCTAGAGTCTTCACCTGGCTCCAAGTCTGCCCACACGTTTTCATCTTCTCTTCACATGACCTCCTCCAAGTCACCCTTGCACTGACGACCAACTCGCCGCTTGCCTTTCAGGTTCCACTCGAGCAATGGCTTGTCTAGTGATGTCACTTGATGGTTTCCACAGAGTATGGCCAATCCACCTCTATTTCTCCCTGTTTATTTGTTGCATACTCGGTTCCTGGTTGGTTCGCTCATTGCCAGAGATCTCTATTGCTGATGTTTTCTGGCCGGCCATCTGATCTTGAGTATTGAGTGAAGATAACTGTTAAAGAAGGTCTGTAGTTTGTTTGAGATGCTCTTTATGACGCACATTGCAAGTCTCTGATCCGTATAGTGAGTAGCACTGACTTCACTTTGGAGTTGAAAATCCGGAACTTATTTATCCTGCTGAGTGCTGTTGACCTCCACACAGACTTGAGAGTAGTGAAATCTTGTCTTGCTTTTCCGATTCTTGCTTTGACATCCTCTTGAGTTCCGTCCGCCTGTAGTTGAAACGATGCTTCCCAGGTAGGTAAAGGAGGTTGTATTTCCAGCTTCCTCCCATTTATTTCTGATCGTTGTCTGTTGTTGTTCTTGTCCAGGAATCTTCATTATCTCTGTTTTCTCTATGTTCTCTATGTCCTATCTTCTCTGGATGCTTCTTCTTCCAACTTGTTGCTTTTCGCTTGCATGTCTTTCAGTTTGTGGGAAATCAGACATATATCATCGGCAAAGTCCAGATCCTCCAAGATTTTTGGGTGAGTTCATTTTATGCCTGTTTCCTCATTGCCCGCTGTTTGTCGCATTATCCAGTCTACTGCAATCAGGAAAATCATTGGCGATAGTAGGCAGCCAGCTTGGCTTACTCCCATCTTCACTTCGAAGGATTCCGTGAGTTTCCCGTTGTGGATTACTTGGCATGCAGCATTGTCGTACAGCTGTTGGATGAGATATATAATTGTCGGTGGCACCCCGTTGTAGCGAAGTAGTTGCCAAAGCACCTCTCGATCGACGCTGTCGAAGGCCTTTTCAAAGTCGATGAAGTTGAGATAGAGAGGTGACTGCCATTCAAAGCTTTGTTCAATGATGATCCGTAATGTGGCAATCTGACCAATGAATGACTTGTTTCTCCTGAATCCAGCCTGTTCCGGTCGAGGTTTTTCATCCAGGGCTATTAGTGTATGTTTCATCAAATAAACTAATATAAAAGGGAACTACCTTCTAACACAGTGTCCAAGTTATGCACTTACACTAAGACGATGCAGCTGTCAAGAACTACTTCATTCGCAATGGTAGTCGAATTGAAGTCTGTTCGTAACAAAATGCTGGAACAAAACGAACCCCTGCAAACCAACACTTGAATATTAATCTAATGCTCACTAGCGAATGGCCCTATTCAGGTAGGTAGTTAACTGAGTTCTAGTGGAAAGTGGTGATCAGTAGGCTACAGAAGGTCGGGTGCGAAGGCATATACTCTCCAGCAATCCCACTGGTTAGCGGTTGTGTTATGTCGCAAATTGGGGTGGTCATCGGATCGGGGGCCCCAGTGGCTTAATGGTCTACGAGTTCGCTTGGTAACTGGAAGGTCCTGGGTTCAAACCTACTCGGCGGTTGAAGAGTCCCAGGCCAAGGCGAAACAGCTATGCAGTACTCCCAGGTTTTCCAAGGGTCCTCTAGTCAATGCCAGCTCATGATGAAATCATGTAACCAATCAAATCCCTGCCACCCAACACTTTAATCAGTTTCCACCTGATTTCACAGGAAAGGTGGATCATGCCACAAAAAAAGTGACTATAAAACCAAAACGGTAAACTTAGAATTACTGAACGAATGATTCTCCATGATTTGTAATCATTCAGCAATGAAAAACCTATTGAGTAGAGACCTTGACACGGTTAGGTAAACATTTTATCACTCAGCTATTGTATTAGAATAGAATGGCTCAAAACTTTTAAGTTTTAGCGATCTCCTATAGAAGAAGAATAGTTGTCCAGTAACATTCACCAGTAGGGTTCATACACCTGCTTTCATTAATCATTACACAGAAAACGGCTGCCAACTCTAACACCAATGAACATCGACTACAAGGTCACTAGGCTATAATTAGGTCTGTAAAAAACATATATTTTAACATATGTCCTTCCTTCCAAGTGAATTATATCCCCATGTAATTGTGTGACAGATACAGAGGGAAGGTTCAAGACCACAGTACAGTTCACCTTATTTCACAAAAGTTCGCTAGGTCATATCTCCAGTTTAGAATGGAATCGATACGTGTATCAAATAAATTCTGAATCAATAACAGCAAGACGATCACGAAGTTTTGATAAGTAATAAAGTGACAATACAAGAACAGGTAACAGAACTTACAATCGCTATTACGGGGATAAGTTGTCCAAGGCCATGAGCTGCTGTTGTCTACATTTTTAAGAGGAAAAAAAAGAGAAAAAACAAGAGGGAATATGACCAATTAAGAATAAATCTTTTACACTCCAAAGTTCAGCAGCATGTTTACTATTCGTTCTTTGAGTTCAACGGGGAACACTGGGTCTCACTTATCACATCTCCATCCTATTCACTAGGTTCAACTTCTTCATCTTCAGATTTTTTTTTTGACTCTTAACATGATGTCTTCCATGTCACTCTCTCTGACAACCAACAAAAAAATTTCAGCTTTCCGTGTTCCACTCGACAGCTTGGTGTGTGTGACAGCGCTTGTAGATCTCTTCAGTGTATATCGAATCTATTCCCATAGCGTTCTGTCTATTTCTTGGATGATAGTTTATAGGTTGACTGGTCGATCATCTTCAGTTTTTTGTTCATCAGAGACTTGGCGCGTCATAAACAGCATCTCAAACAAACTACAGACCTTTATTAACAGCTGTCTTCGATCAATATCACTCAAGATCAGATGGCCAGCCAGAAATGATCAGCAAAAGAGAGGGGTCTCTGGGAGCGAACCAACCAGGAACCAATTGTGAAACAAATAGGCAGGAAGAAATGGAGATGGATTGGCCATACTCTGAGGAAACCATCAAGTGACATCACTAGACAAGCCATTGCTCGAGTGGAACCCAGCCGAAAGGGAAGCGGCGAGTTGGTCGTCAGTGCAAGGGTGACTTGGAGGAGGTCATGTGAAGAGGAGATTAAAACGTGTGGGCAGACTTGGAGCCAGGTGAAGACTCTAGCAGAGAACCGAACGCAACGGAGACGCACGGCTGAAGCCCTATGTTCCTCTAGGAATAAAAGGAAACAATAATAATGATAATGATAATATCCTTTCCGAACATCTGACCTTTACTATTAAGTCGGAGCATCTGTTGATGAAAGCCTACTACTGCAGGCTGTTGAAAATGCTTCCTGTGACGCGCGCGCGTGCGCCAAGTTTCTGAAGCATGGAAAAAATATTCACTTGAAATTAATGTTAAAATATCGGATCTTTTTCGTTCTGTTCAGTATCGTATATATATTTCTACGTGTGTTTGCACAGCAATGAACGTCTCTATATCTTGCTTTCCTAACTGTTACTTTGACAGACTCAAAGGTTTAGTGCTAATGCACTCTAATGCCTGTGTGACAAGTAGGATACCATGGAAAAAAGTCACGAAGTTGTAACACACATGTTAGATGCATGAGAATATATTCTTTTTACCAATAAAGTAGCCTCTTGAAAAGGGGGGCTTGTACTGAGAAGCAAGATGAGGAACATGATGTGGGTAAAGGAGAATGATGCTCAAGAAGCCTTCGTTTGCTTTTGCAAGTGTGTGGGTGGTTGTTACTTCCCAGCTGCCCACACCGTGGAAGTTGATTGATTCTTCGGGTACCTTAAACAGAAAGAGGGTTAGTGTTGCATGACCGCAGAGCCCAGGGGACAACTGCTTGAGGCTAGTCACACACGGACTGTATGAACTGATTTCTGGGATTGGTTCCGTATTGGTAAAACTTACCGCCGGTTACTAACCACCGTAGAGTAAGTCGGGATGGACAATTCTTGGGGTCAAATCCTTCTCTCCCGAGTAGAGAGACAGTATAGCTGGCATGCTGGTCATCTGAGGGAAACACCTCACTGCCGTTGCACCCCTGTTCCCCAGCAGTACGACTTCGCCCTCAGACCCCCAGTATAGTGTAACTGCTTTTAGTCTAATCGCTATCCTAACAACCTTCCTGGCATGGTATGACCTGCAGGAACATTGGTTCTAGCCAGTGCAGCCTGTTGGGTCATAGCGATGTGCAAGTTAGACCACCACATCAAGGTAGCAGCTATCGGTCGGGGCAGCAGCAATGGGTAACACGGGTTCGAATCTGATTAGGGACACGAGTTCCTTCAAGATTGTAGATACAGCTTGCTGAAAGGGGAGCGCCAACAAGTACAAAACAAAAAATAACGTTAAGTAGGACTTCCTACCGATTGCCTCCAACCACCTAATAAAACAGTTCAGAGTGTACCATGTTGGTAAACCACCTAGAATGCTGGCCACATTGCACACACTTGACTGATAGAAGTCAATCTGCACCAAACAAAGAACTAAACACATGAGACTAGTTAGTATCCGTTCAAAGTGTTTACTAACTCCATAGCAGTCCGCTCTGTCTTCATTTATGGCTGTGATACTTTACCATTGAAAGTGGAGGATATGCGAAAGTTAAATGTCTTTCTCTGCAGATGTTAGCATCCGATCTCCCAAGTTAAATGTGATACAGATAAGGCAGGATAGAGTCTGTCAATGAGATCATGAAGCGACACCGACTGAGATGCGGCTAAGACACATGCTAGGCAAGCCAAGCCACCACATTCTTTGACGTGGAATGTTAACTGGCATAGCCATTGACTGGGAAAGAGTTCGGAGTGGTCAACACAAGACTTGGCAGCTATCCATGGTTTGAGCTATATAGAGAGAGGTGTATAGACTGCCTGATTCTCAACGGTGCAGATGGATTCACACTTTCAAATCTCACATATTCTTTAAACCATAGTGTTTTTCTATGTTATTACTCTTTCTCCTTCCTATGCACTTTCGCTCATTATAGTTCGTTTACCCCCCACCCCACACACTCCTTTCTCTCCCTTCCCTCTACAATATGTACTACATGGTGTGGAAAGTTGCACTACTGGTGCACTTCTGTGCATAGATGATCAATGTTAAAACTCAGTCAGTTAGTCAATTAAATCATCCAATAAGTGAGCTGAACACAACACACACACGCAAAACACTCACCTTAGCTACAAATCTTCTCCACTATTACAAAATGGAAACATAAAATATTGAATTAACAAAACACAACCGATTAAGTTGTTTGGTGTGATGGTGAAAGAAACGTAAAAGGGCTCCCAATTAGTAGATATCAAAAAAGAACAACGTCAGACACGGAGAAAGAGAGAGAGAGGATTAGCCATAATGGTTTTTACATATCTTAACGAACGATGTGCGACTTCATTCGTTCGAAGAAATAAAAGTGAAGGCGATAACCGATAAGAAAAAGATAATCAAAGCGTATTATGTTACATGACGTTACAGATAAACAATTCTTCTCAAGAAATACACTGTGATAGTATATACACTCCTTGTGATTTCTATCAGATGCTAAAAAGCCTCATTATTCTTCTCCTGTATATGGCATTGTTTCTCTCTACATTTATGTCTCTCTTTGATCGATTACTCTAGGACGAAGATCTACGGGCGAAAACAAACAAGTTTGAAGTAGAGGCGGCAGACAGCGAATAAAAGAAGACTTCAAGTGAACATGGAGAAGATAGCGGTAACGATGATACCTAACCAAGAAGAGGGACAACAACAAACATCAATCCTCATCAATGGGAGAAATTTAAAGGAAGACGCTTCTTTCACTTTTCAAGGCAGCGTCGTTTTAACTGCAGGCAGTCGCCACGGATGAGGATATTGAAGCCACCAATGGTCGGAAAAGTAAGACAGAGACTCGGTGCGCTCTTCACCAAAAGATTTCCATCAATAGCTGCCTTCATTCCACACTGAAAATCATATAGCTGGACAAGAAGGATAAGTAACACGGAACTCTGGGAACGACCTAATCGAAAAATGATTGCCCAGTAAATACACAGAAGAAAATGAAGATGGATCGCACCAGACAGTCCCTCGACAGGAACCGCAATGGAAAAAGACGAGTTGGGCATAGGTCTGACAGTGCAATAGAAGAAATGAGGGACTGTAGGCAGATGTGGAGTCAGCTAAAAAGGACTCCTGGGAACAGGATAAAATGGAGATTTGTCGTTGAAACTTTATGCTTCACCCGGAACCCAGGGAGGTTAAAAATAATAATAGTAATAATCAATTATGCCATTATTAACAATACTTCATTTCAAAATCTAAAGTTTTAGGAAGTTATTCAGTAGTGAGTAAGCAGTAGTCAGTGCATTCATTACCACAACAACAAAAACTTACATTTGATGCATTTTTAGCATCTTGATCGATTTCCATATCAACGTGTACATAATGCTCTAACAGACGATGGAGGAGTTTGTTTAATTTTGCTTGACCTTGTACAAATGTTGATATATTTGCGAATACATTTATCATAGCTTCAGATAAATGCCTATATACACAAGAAAAAGGATCAATATATTATACAGGGAATATAACAAAAGGATCCAAGCACCTAAAAGCTTGGTTACTTTGCGACAACCCTTATCATTGTGGACTGAATAAATATCAGAGAGAAGTAGAACATGAGATGGACGGAAAGACTTTATTACATATCCCCGCTAAATGTAGCGTCGCTGTCCATTGCTATGGCAATTTTGTTTACTTTTTTAAATGAAATTTTAGATTAAAACATCTTTTCTGGCATACATATAATCGATGGCATTATATTCTTGAACTGCGTAACATTTACTGCACTTTTATCAGAAAATCTGGTTTGATACTGATATTTGCGCAATATTAAATGGATCAAAAAAGGCAGTAAGTTCAAAAGCTAAACGTATATTATTGATTTTTCATGATATCATGCCGCTCTATTTTAGCCCATTTTTATTTAAACGCCCTAATACCCACTTAATAAAGGTGATGTTACTTCAAAAAAAATAAATAAATAAAACAGGATATGCCATATATAATCGTCCAATGGATGAAGGATAAAATAAAGGACGGAAATAGATTATCAATATATGCCCTTAATTTTATCCCACACTTATGGCACGTTTTATGTACTGACCATTTTTGTTCTGAAGGTTCAATTCACATTTCTCTGCTAACTCTTCAAACTTATCAATAAATGAGGCGCTAGTTAAAGTCATTTAAAATCTACGAATTCAATATCGTTGTCACATGCTTCGAATGTTATTGAGGTAGTAAAGAATTAATTCTCAGGCGTCTAGTCTTCTCTTGCCTTCATCATCTTCTCCATAGACTAATATATTTTAGAAATCCATTGAGAACTAGAGAGTACTTCTTCCGATGGGCGATATATTATAGTTTTGTATAGTTCGGTTTGTAAGGATTAGTTATATTTTTACAAGTTTATTGCGGATTGTTATCAGTTAGAGAACCATTGAAAACCAGCGTGGAGTACTGGACAGCTGCTGTTTCATCCTAGTTTGGGAATCATCGGCAGTACGCACCCACCACCAGGGTTCGAACCCAGGATTCATGAGCCATTGAATCGGGTCCCAGTGGCTGAATGGTATAGGAGCTTGCCTTGTAACCGGAAGGTCCTGGGTTCGAACCCTAGTGGTGGGTGCGTACTGCCAAGGATTCCCAAACTAGTGGAATGAAACAGCAGTTGTAAGTACTCCAAGCTGATTTTCAATGGTTCTCTAACTGATATCAATACGTGGTCAACTCGTAAAAAGATATATAATAGCTTCACAAATCCAGCTATTAACAACTCTCTTGCTTTCAATGGATCTTTAAACAAATAATACTTACAAATCATCGTATTATACGTGCACAGATAGAAAGGTGAAAACTTTCAGATAATAACAATAATATTGGTAATACAAGTGTGAATTGAAATTCTCACCGTTCGATAAAAACTTTTCCTTCAGGTCACCAGAGAAATTCGTTAAGTATGTGTGTGTGTGTGCGATATTCCTTATTTCTTTCTCTCTCTCGGATGGCATTATAATTTAAGCGTAAAACGATAAGAACCTCTACTTTTTTTTAAAAATCGAAGATTTGTACTGGCGACGGTCTTAGACTTTCATAGATTAATGTCGTTTCTCTCTCTCTTAGAGATACACACAGACTAACGCACAGACAGAAAAACATGCTACTGAAAAAAATAACCCCGATTTCTAGTGAATTATACATAAATTATCTACATCTGCTGCTGTACGTGTTTTTATTGTTGTCAGAATGATAATCAATGCAATATTGCACTTGAACCGATCGATGAATAATAACAATAGTAATAATAATAATAATAATACATGATCCAATCATAATCCCTGAGTAATTAAAAGTAGGCTGTGAACTGAACTTTTTAGCCGCCATTCCAAATGACTCACTAACTAACTAACTAACAAACAAATAATCTTAGAAACACAATGTGAGTATACTAACATTCAGTTCATATCTTTCAGCTGAATAAAATGCATTCAAATATTACGCAAAGTAGGAATCCTTTCAGTTCTGAGTGGAACATGCATCTTCAAGCTCGATCTTTGAGGTATCAAAAGCAGCAGTGTTGTTTTGTTTTAAAGCGCGGTGAAGTTGCTAGCTTCACCGCCAACTGTCTCTATTTATTGGCTTTACTACAGGCTAAACAAGGTCTACGAGTGTGTCAGCTGGGGGGGGGGGTCCAACTCCAGGCCATGGGCATGGATTCTGCGCAGTATTCTACCACCGAACCACGGATGCACGATGCAGTTCAATGATTATGCGGAATGGATGATAGAATATTAATTATAATACCAATATTGTTATGATAATTAACTCACCTCAGCCTGGATGTTTTCATTTGTGGATGTAAAGCCATTTCACGAGTGCCACGTACACGAATTGCAGTTAATATATCCATAATTTGATCATGAACTGCTGACTGGAACAAAAACAAACATTTAAACATTTTTCATGCTCGGGAATATCTCCCACTATGGCTAAGTAAAGGTGTAGTTAAAACCACTAACAGTTCGATATTGGACCATTTGGTGCAAACCGGGCACACAGCCAGTGTGGAAGAATCCTTCTCTATAATCTACCGTGTGCCTAATAAATTGCCAAAATCATCTAAGCACCGGATGCTCCAAACAGCAGAGGCTATTGCAATTCGCCTCAAACAACCAGTGCTCTGTGTGCAAAAGAAGCAAGTCCAGCCACTACTACTGCCCTGGCCAACCTTCAGTAGAGACCATAAATTCATGAATTTGTATCATTATCTTTCCTAATTTTTATAACATTCAGTTTATTGTTTTGTTGATGCTATGGAAGTGCAATCCACTGATATTATTATTGATTCTATGTTATTTAAACAACATTATTGTTGTTCATAACACTAATTCATTCATTCATTCACTATAATGTACATATAACTGTAGAGCCTGATGACGAAGTTATCGAAAAGAGTTTTCTTTGTTCAGTAATCATTCTTTTGAAATTAAATCCATCAAGTTAAAGACTTTTTTGACAAAGGCAATGAAAGTGTAAATTTTCATGACTGCATGGTATGGGTATTTGAATATGATGGCGAAAAAAAAAACTTTTCGAACCAAGTCCCGTTGAATTACGCCCCGCCACCACTACCCCGACCCCTAACGCCCAAACCGCTTCATACTCCACTTTCAGGCTAAAGCATTCACTTCACCAGAAACTTATAATCATCTGTGAATACTCCAAATCACCAACAACATGGAAAGGATGCAAAACGCAGATTACCACACTGGACTATGCAGTCCATTTCGAATGAGTTCATCGAGGTAACGGCGTGGGGAGGGGTGAACACAAATCCATGATAAACAACACCCACCACCACCACCACCACTACCTACACCGCCGCTGATAATGATTAAAAATAGTTACTACTGTCACTTCATCACTTACCGATCCACTAATCACCATACAACCCAACTGTTCCATTGATTTAATCTCTAATTCTGGTAGTAATTTTACAGGATTTAAATTCTGTTGTAGAAACTGTAATATCAATTCTTGTGCTTGAGGCAATTGTGCTAATGCAACACCCATATGACCAAGACAATAAACAGCATTCAAATACATTAAATTGATATCTCTAGAGAAAGAAGCGGAAGAAGAAGCAAAAATAAACAATGCAGTTGTGATAGACAATAGTTAAGTTAAGATGGGATTCTTTGCGAGTGGAATGAATATGTATATTATATACCAGCATAACTGGTGCATATCACCAAAACAACAATGCTGATTGTAATGGACAAAGTGTTTAGAAAATCTTCCCTGGATCATATATTTATGATATTTATAATTATTTAGACGTTTCAACTAACTCTGTAATTAATGTACGTATTTCCCCTAAAACTGCCTATCATTAATTTGACATTTGCATATCACATGTTGATGTTGACCTTTACTATTTGCCTTTGCCTTTGTTTAATCTTTAATTGTAATACTTCTGTTTATGATTGTACGTACACTGACAATGCCTTGTTTCACAATATGAGTTTGTTTGAGTGAATAAAGGTGATTCTGACGCAGGACTGTCTGCGAGAAGCACTGGTTTATGATTCCTGTAGACAGAGCTTTTAATTCCAGCTCATTGGGAATATTGTTCTCGATTCTAAGGTACTTTATGCAGTTGAACTTTGGTCTTACAGTACTTATTCTGTATTTAGAAACCTACATTGCCTGTATAGCTGCCTCAAGACACTGTTGACGTAAATTTGAGTTTGTTGTTTAATAGAACCGCTAAAATATTAAAGAATAATGGCCTTTTCCTCGCCTTTGGAACGTTTCGTGATAGCACGTATCTCAACGAAGTCTTGTCGACCATACAGTAAAACGCAGAGATCAGTTTCTTGCGTCCAGACAATAACCGAATAATATTGGTCGTTATGCCAACAAGATCATACGTGTATACACAACTTTCAAACCAAGCTGAGGCTGTAGTTCATTGGTTTATGCACTCAACTTACAGCAAATTGGGTTTGGCAAAAAATGTTAACTATAGGCAGGAATTCATGAATTTATTCACCGAATTTCGGTAGAACCCATCGGCTAACACATCAGCCAGCATATAATAAGTGTACGTATGGCCTGGCACACAACATCTCTAGGTTCGCGTGTCAAACCAACCAACACACCCTTGTGTTAAACTGTACATAGACACGTCCACGGAAATTTGTCATCATGAGTAGTTAGTTGGCAAGTTTTCCCATTTATTATCACATAGTACAAAATACTAAGTGCGCATACATGCGTAAATATTACACTGTGAAAAGAATACAAACAAAGTTCACCCAATCCTGAAAAAAACACTCAAATGAGAAAATGAAATAGTATTACGTCAAAACAAAAAGAACTCATGGAAGGTAAATTAAGACGAGAGATACTTGAAAGGACTTCTCCTCTGGCAGACAGTAAACCAACCAAGAACCTATTACGTCAACAAATATATATGCTGAAGGAAATGGGGGAGATGAATTGGACAGATGCTGAGGAGACCATTAAGTGGCATTACGGGCCAAGCCGTCGAAAGGAAATCTAATGGTAAACGAGTGACGACTCGGGGAGTGGGTGACAAGGAAGGGGTTATGCGAGGTGGAGATTAAAGCCTATAGGCAATTTATGGAGCGTATCCTGTCAAAAAGGGTAAAAAAACACTAACCAGCGTGGTTGCAGAAAGGAAGTAGTGGTCGTATAAAGGAGTGCAATCATCGAACATCCCGTCACCACTGACTGGTCATTCCATCTCAACAAACGCCTCCTCCTTCAAAGTATTCTACAAAGTGAAGAACATCCTCCCGAAGACAACACATTTCCCTCTTCTTTACATTGCAGAAGCCCAAACCAATTCAATAAGAAGAACCAGAACTATGCATACAAAAGAAAATTATTCAACCAATCATGATAACAACTCTGTTGATCTGACTTGATTTTTTCTTGTTTGCTTGTTTTTTTTCTAACTACTCAAAAATCTTGTATTCCTTTAAAACTATTGCGTAATTCCGTATTTTATTTTGTTCCCATGTGCACCCTGAGCTCAACTCTTTCATTAAACTGTTCATGTTATTATGAAACTATTATTTAACAATCGTTTGTGACTACCCTCTTGTATCAACATCCAATTCCTCTGAATGCGCTTTTGTGTCACTTAACTCCACCAAAAACCTACTAATTCCCCCACACACACACTTAGTTACAATAATGTACGCACACAAAAAATAACCGCATACATTTGCGACTATACAGCTCTGAAGATGGATACGCCAAAAAGAGACTCTTCGTTGAACTACTGATCTTCGAATGAGGATTTTTCATGAATTATGGAGCCAGCTGAAACAACAGCGGGGAACTGGACTAAGTGGAAATATGCTGTTGAGGTCGTGTGTTCCACTCGGAACTTAAGCGAATAATAATAATAAGGTGATCGGCAGCAACCCTACACACCTACTTCTTGTGCTTGCAATATAATAATGTTCATGGTTAATGTGTAAATTGAATTTTATTCCGTCTAATTATAGACTTCATATGACTGACTGATATAATCAAAAACAAAGGGGAGAAAATGGGGTCAATTTTGTGTGCGTGTGTGTGTGTGTGCGTCAATCAGTAACTACGGATAAAATTAGGAAAATGAAAGATTTGTTCATACAACTACAAAGATACAAAGGAAAAAGAATGTCACATGAATTTTATTGAAAGAGAAATCAGAAATGAAGTGTAGAAAGGAATCTCTATATATACAGGATCGAAAGGGTCGTATCTAAAATACGTATATACTTTTCATTGGACGCGTAGTCAGTAAGTAGTTTAATGCATCTAGTTCTTTCTTTGGCGTAGACTGAATTCATTATCGAACAAGTTTGCGATATGGCCACCATCAGGCTAGGTTGCTCACCATCACGGTGCACTGTGAATTGTTGGTTTCAGATGGTTGGAGGCAATCGGCAGGAAACCTTGGACCTAGGTTCCGTGCTGGTTAGCACTCGTCAGAATACTGTCTGCACCAAAGATAGGAGCCAAATACATTACACTAGTGTTCAATCAAAAATATCCAATACAGTCCTACAGGAGGTCAATCGCGACCCGAATAGCTCACAAGGTAACGTCTTCGACTGTAGCACTGGGTGGTTACACGGGTTCCAATCTCAGATGGAAAATGAGTTCCTTCAGTGTGGTTGCAGATACGCCATGCTGACGAGTGCCAACAAGCATGACACCTGGGTCAAGACTTCTTGCCGATCGCCTCCAACCACGTAATATGACTCTACGTTATTTAAAAATAAACACTAATGTTTTCAACACTAACTGTAGAACCTGATAAAGACGAAGTTAACGAAAAACCATCATATTTATTTGTTCACTAACTAACGAATATAAAATATAACTGCTGACAATAAACAAAAGCTGTTTTACAAAGAGTAACAAAACGTAGGCTTATTGATTTTTGTCCACCACATCATTTCTTCTCAACGAAATCATTTTCAAGCTAACTGTATAGTCGTATTTATATTACAGAGAGAAAAGGCATTAAGTGGTACTCGGTGCTCAGTCAATATTGCACATATGATAAAAGTAATGCTAATGAAAATGAAATACTATATACACTTTACGCATCGTTATCGAACAGAGCATAGAATGGCAGTCAAATATCTACATCAACTTCATCGACTTCGAAAAGGCCTTCGACAGGCAGCGTTGAACAAGAGGTAATTTGGAAACTACTTCAACACTACGAAGTGCAGTGCCCAAGTCTTTGTCAACCTCATTCAACAGCTTTATATGACGATGCCACGTGTCAAGTGATCCACAATGAAAAACTCAGAGAGGCATTCGAAGCGGAGACAGGAGTATGACAAGACTGCCTGCCCAATATCACCGATGATATTCTTAATTGTGGTGGACTGGATCATGCGTCAGACTTTGAATGGGGGGGGGTGAGAAGACAGAAATACGCCGGACCACCGATAAGGAGACTCTAGAAAATCTGGATTTCGCGTGTGGATGATGTATGTCTAATGTCACACAAACTCGAAAACTTGCAAGCAAAAACCAACAAACTGACTGAAGAGGCAGCGAAAACAGGCCAATGGGTAAACATAGAGGAGATGGAGGTGATGAAGATAACAAAACAACCACAACAACAACCAGCACCAATCACCATCAACGGGAGAGATTTAAAAGATATTGCCTCCTTCACTTATCCGGGAAGCATCGTTTCAAATACAGGAGGAAAGGACGAAGATGTCAAAGTCAGAATCGGAAAGGCAAGATACGCCTTCATCAACCTGAAACCAATTTGAAAATCTTCTGTACTGACTCAGCATAAGGAACAAGATTCGCACTTTCAACACCAATGTTAAGTCGGTCGGAAACTTGCACTGAGTGTCACGAAAAAATTTCCAACAGGTTGAAAACTTTCATCAATAGCTTCCTTCCTTGGCTCAATACTGAAGGTAAAATGGTCAGTTGGCCAGAAAGAATTAGCCAGAAGCAACTCTGCCAACAAACCAACCAGGAGCCGATTGCTCAACAAATATGTAGGAGAAAATGGAAATGGATCGGGCATACACTGAACAGGCCGTCGAATGACATCGCACACCAGGCCATCGCTCTAGTGGAATCCAAATGGGAAGCGACGAGTGGATTGTCGGTGTGAGGGTGACATGAAGGAGATCGTGTGGCGACGAGGAAGTTGAGAGAGATTGTGGGCAATTGTGGAGGTAGGCAGCTGAAGTGGACAGCACCAAATAGAACAAAGTGGAGATGTTTTGTTGAAGCCCTATGTTCTACTCGGAACGCAGGGGAATAATAATATTATAATAATAATACAAGGGGGGGGGGGTTCAGTTGAGGTGGATGAATTACAAAACATTTATAGATTACTAAATAAGTGAACTGGTATAAAGATTTAAAATGGTAGATTAAGTGTTGTCTAAATATTTTAACAGTACGATGATGATAACAATAAAGACAAAGAACATGAAGTGAAGTGGAATGAATTCAGATGGTAGAATAAAAATAAAATAAAAGAATATTGCTAAGTCCAAGGTATAGAGAGGGACTAAACAAAAAGTTTTTGAACACATAATTTAGGTTTCTCTCCATGTGTAGCTGGAGCTTCGGCAGGCTATGCAGCAAACCGACTAGCATTCAGCTACATGCTGAGAACGTCCAACGTAATCAGCTCCACACACCATCTTCGCCGATTTTATTGTTATCAACATCGTATCCTTAATTTTTTAGACAAAACTTGAACTGCAGTTTTAAAATCTTTATACTAGTTCACTCATTTAATAATCTATAAAAGTTATGTACTATACGGATCAGAGACTTGCACTGCGCGTCATAAAGAGCACCTCAAACAAACTACACACCATTAACAGTTGTCTTCGCTCAATACTCGAGATCAGATGGCCGACCAGAAAAGATCAGCAATAGAGATCTCTGGCAATGAGCGAACCAACCAGGAACCGATTGTGAAACAAATAAGCAGGAAGAAATGGAGATGGATTGGCTGGCCATACTCTGAGGAAACAATGCATCAAGTGACATCACTAGACAAGCTATTGCTCGAGTGGAACCCGAAAGGGAAGCGGCAGCGAGTTGGTCGTCAGTGCAAGGGTGACTTGGAAGAGGTCATGTGAAGAGGAGATGAAAACGTGTGAGCAGACTTGGAGCCAGGTGAAGACTCTAGCAGAGAATCGAACTCAATGGAAACGCACGGCTGAAGCCCTATGTTCCTCTAGGAATTAAAAGAAACAATAATAATAGTAATAAAAGTTATGTAATTCACCCACTTCAACTCAAACCCCTGAATACATCATTTTAATTATTTAAATTCTGATCATACCAATTTCTATGCCAGCCAGTCAGTCAAATCAATCGGTCTTATTTTGGACATATGAATTTGATTTTCATCATAATAGTTAAAGGTAAGAGGTGATAAGTGAGGTGGTTGAAGTGTTATTGTTGCGATAACAGCTGAATTTGCAATGACCACCACACATCACATAACAAGTAGAGTACTTCATTTACTCTGTCTCTTCAAGTTGATTTTCTCTACTAACAGTTTTTCTACTGCTCTCACTATCATCAATCAACCGACTGCATAGACAGACGTCAGATTATGAAAGTGAAAATGCTGGACAGTCAAAATTTCAACCTACAAATTCCACCAATCAGATTACAGTAAAAATCTGAAAGCCAATGATGATGGTTAGACAGACAGATTACAGGGAAGGAGACAAACACACACACACACACACACATTCCTCTATGTAATGAGCGCACACCAGAAAAGGCTTAAACAAACTCTACATTGATTGAAATGAAGTTGAGAGATGAGTATGCAGTAGACTGATGACAACAGCAGTTAAATAATATGACTTCTATATTGGCAGAGTGATTTTCTCTTAAATTCTCACTCAAATGTAATTGTGAATGCGTGTGTTGAGAAAAAGGAATAGGAAGACAACTTATCCCTTCAGAAAAATAAATAGAATGTAATTCGAGATATTTAGTGAATAATTATATAGAATAATTGACTGGTGGGAGGATTTCAGGACACTAGCTATCCCTAAAAGCCATTCACATCATTCATTCGAATGCGTTAATAATGACAGTAATATACTGTGATGATGGATGATAATTAGTGGTAAAATACATAAAAAATATAGGCCACATGAGAAGTCAGATCAGCGACCTCTAGACTATTAGACCAGCCGATGGGCTATGAGACCCTCCTCCTACTAACCAGACCATCAAGTGACTGCAATCACAATGTGTAATGCTCTCAGATTTTATGTGAATGAGTAACATTCAATACTCCGTTTATCAACAAACTAGCTTCCCCAAAAAGGTCCTCTTCAATGTCAATGTCAATCCCACTGAATTTAGGCAGATAGGAAGAGGTGGCTAATTTATGGGGTCAGACTATTTACAATTGTCTGCGGGGGTGGGAACGCCGCTGATGGTGCTCCTGCCACGACCAAGATTTTCATTTCACTTTTAAACATCACCCATCACATGAATAGTAATCTGTCATCCAAAGGGAAGAAGAATATTACATGACGACGACTTGAATTTCCATGAAATTGGAAAAATGTAAAATTCATTGTGTAAGAACTAGTAATACGTTCAGACTGTCTAAACCTCCGTAGGTGAGGTGGATTTCCAACACGTAATCCAGTGGTTGGAAGTCGACCTTCCAGACCAAAGAGCTACATCCAAAGTGTGTTCCAGATACACTGATCGTGAATAACAGTAATATACAGCTGATTGAAAGACGGAGTTTCATGAGTGAAATCTAACAACATACAAATTTCGAAAGCAATCATCCAAGATCCAGGTATAAAAATCACAGTACATGACAATTTTGTCTTGATATCATCCAATTATTTCAAACTGAATCCATCCATTGGTGTTCGGTATATTGTTTTGCAGCCAGTCACACACACATGGCCTATTTGAGTTGGTTTTTTGTAGTTGTGTTAATATTAAGATCTTACCACCGGCTAGGGACCGCCACTAGGTAAATCGTGGCGTACAGTTTACAGAGTCCACAACCTTTTCTAATCTCAACGCATGCTCCAAAACAGAGGAGCAGCCAAGATAGCTAGCTTGCTGGTTGTCTGAAGGAAACGCATTATTGCTGATACATATGCCTAGTCGTCATCAGTACCCCAAACACGGTGTAAACAACTCCTGGCATGGTAGGACCTGCAGGAACATTCGTTAGAATCAGGGTAGATTGTTAGGGTCATTGCACAAAGCGCAAGCCCGACTACCACGTCAAGGTAGCAGTCGTCGGTCGAGACGCATGTTTAAGAAACTAGTTACAAAAATTTGTTAGCAATGGGTTTGGTGATCTTAAAACCTGTGTGACCTACCCCAGTAGGTATGATGCAATTAAATATCGCCTAGTTTCTAAGACTGAATGAAACAAGGTAGGAAAACTTGGTCCGGGAGGGTGGGTCACTTGTTGTACAACAGGCATCTGTCATTATTTGTCTTTTTTGTCAATTTTTGATTTTCCCGTTAATTGATTGGACTGTGAAATGTTTGAGCCTCTCTCTGTTGACATGTCACTTCTTAGTACAGACTCTTTTGACGATGTCTGAGGAATAACTTAAAGTAATTCCGGTGAATGGTGACTAGCACTGACCCACCCAACTGGTCTAGTGAGTGGATAACGATTTCACATTTGAAACGGCAGGTACTGTGTTCGGGTGCCACAGTGGGATCATCACCACTTACTGGGGACTATAAGAAGGTACATCCAGTTGACGAGTACCAAACTGGATGAAAAGCACATCCTAGATTGCTTTGCTAATCACCATCCACAAACTAGCATCAATGTTAGTTCGAAGCATCGTACTGGAAGCCGACGAGACTGGACATTCCGTTCCAATGAATCAACAGAAAAAGCAAAATTGAATTGAAAACCAATTGTAGCGAAATATCTTCATGAGACAAAAACACCAGATGGATTGTGTAATGCATGTTTCACAAACACGTGAGATTAACATTAGAAGAAGAAGACGAATAAGAAAAACAAGAAACAATCGATACTAGTTACTCTTGAAGTAAATATTTTTTTTAATGGGAAGAATATACATATATGTACGTATACACATCACCGAATCAATAAAATACAAACCGGTGAACGCACACACACACACACACAGAAATGTACACCAACAAAGTAAATAATAATAAAAATTAGCAAGAATGAAGTAAACAGATTAAGGCTTTAGTCAAATTCCGCTTGGGATAAGATACTACTACTACTACTTACAATCACGACAAGAAACACATCAAATTCTAGGTTATCAAGTCAACTGCTCCAATGGAGACAATTATGTTAGGCAGCTTAGCCCAACCTCCTAATGAATATCTCCTATCGTGATTTGGTAAAGAACCGCATTTCGTTGGGGGGGGTAGTTAGTGGTCACTCAGTAGGGATAAAACTAAGGCAATCAAGGCGATTCATCGCATCCCATCAAATCTTTCCAATGATGCATCGGTGATTCAGAGGTAGAAGGCTCGCCAACCACGTCTCGCATGGTCTGGAGTCGACTCCCGACTGACGCGCCTCGTTTAGATCGTAGTAAGCCAGCTAAAAAGAGGAGGTTGCGCGTGAGACCAGCAACCTCACTCCATAAAAACACAAGTGCTACCGAAACTTCAAAGCTTGGAGTCCTATATGTTCCACTCGTAATGTAAAGAAATAAGTGAAAATCTTCCCAACGGTCTCCGTATTGGTTTATTGCATATAAGCCAACTAACTATACTGCCATTATTATTTTTCCAATCCTTTCTGCCTTCATTGAGACTTTCATTTATTTACTTCTCATACAATCTAGCATTACTTGATCGGATAATTTGTTTTTTCTTAGCTTTTATCCACTACATCTGTCTAAAAACATTTGTTTGTATAATCATACCGCTCTTTTCACCATCCTTGATATTCAAGTATTGGTTTTGTAGGGATTTAGTTTGATGGGTTTGGAGGATTTCATCATGAAACAAAACTAATACTTGAAAATCAACCTGATGCTCACTAGCGACTGGCCCTATTCAGGCAATGACCTAGGTTCTAGTGGGAAGCCGTGACCAGTAGGGTACAGCAGGTTGAAGATGAGGCAGTAACTCATCGAAGAAGACATTGCGAAATGGTCGCTCTACGTCGTGAATTGGCAGAAGTTAGAATTCATTGGCCATTGGATCGGGTCCCAGTGGCTCGCTGGCCTTGTAACCAGAAGGTCCTGGGTTCGAACCTCCTGCGGTGTGTGCGTACTGATGAAGAGCCCCAAACTAAGACGAAAAAGCTGTCCAGTACTCCCTGCAGGTTTTCCAATGGTTCTCTAACTGATGTCAGCTCCTGATGAAATCCTCTATCCTATCCTTGATATCACAAATAGCTTTAGTTTCTTATCTTTGTAATTAACAGAATTTCCAAGTATTGGTTTTGTGGGGAATTCTGTTTGATTGGTTAGAGGATTGGCCTCCAAAGCCTCAGGATGGTCGGGGGTGGGTGCCTTGCTCTGCGGGTTGACCACCCCTCCGCACACCTCTTGAAATGCTCCCATATGACCGGGCGTCTTACATAGCCTCTCCTGAGGAAGTCCTACTCACTGCCTTCACGTGGCGGAGGTGTTTTTCACCAAAGTGAGAGGGCGAAAGCGGATGCCCGGCGCTCTTCACCGGGTTGACTATCCATTGGATGACAGTCTAGGGGAGATGGCTAAACCCTGATTCCAAACCTCCAACGACTGGCGTATGAAGCTCACCGGCAGACGTATGGACAAAGGGCTTGTTGGATGTCCTGGATGTCTGGCCCCATTCAAAATGGCGTATGAACCGAACTCCGGTCACCGGCTGCCAATGGATAGTGGACTCCCTACTCCACTCCTACTGCCTTGTAGGTCACACTTGGTTGTGTAAAGGCTAGAGCTGCACTCTCAAACAAAAGGCCGAGCGATTCTGGGGACATCACTCGTACCAAATTCCCATGAAACTTCATGAACTCTATTACAAACGCATCAGATCGCCGCGCCTGGGCAGCGATGATTCGAGATGTTCATGAAGCCGGCTCATCCTCCCGTAGGAGATAGCCGAAGTAAAGTAAAAGTAAGTAGTAGAGGATTTTATCCTCAGCTGACATCAGTTAGAGAACCATTGGCAAACCACCTGGGAGTACTGGGCAGCTGTTTCTTCCTAGTTCGGGGCTCTTCATCAGTACGCACCCACCGGGGTTCGAAACCAGGACCTTCTGGTTGCGAGGTGAGCCCGTAGACTATTCAGCCAGTAGGAGCTGAACCAATGGACCATGATCAAGTCTGTGACCAATCATATCTCTGCAAACCAACATCTGACAACCTGAAGTGTTGTGTATTTGTGCAAAGTATCGCATCAGACTGGCTGACTAGTCTCAAAACAAAGAACTCTGCACAGATGTGAACCAGTTCGAGTTGCCAATGCCCATATAGTATATAAAGAAAGAGAAGAGATTAAAGAGAGAGGGAAAAAGACCAGTAATATGGAAGAACAATAGAGTTTTATTGGATATTAAAAATCACAAAGAGTGAATGCATCTTCGTCATCGAGAACAAGGATTTTTAGTCAAATCAGCCACTATTTCTTAGCATAACGAAAAGCCTAACCGGGAAGCCTACACCTCCTTACGTGGCTAACTAAAACTGTCAAATATTTTATGAGCTGATTCCAAGTTTTGGTGTCGCCATCACCACTAGCTCTTTTCCAACTTGATCCTATATCAGCTGACACTACCCGTCGAGGAAGGTGTAGACTTCCTGACTGGTTGGGGTCCTCGGGACAGTAAAAACCAATGAAGGCTGGAGACAATTGGTGATATGGCTCAAAATCCTCGTTCTCAGTGAAGCAGATGCATCCACTAATTGTGGTTTATAATATCTGATAAAATTATATTGTTCTTCGATATTACTATTCTTTTTGTCTCATTTCTCTGTTTTCGCATTCCTTTTTACTTTCTTCTCTTGCTTTGTGTGCTAAGGGAAGTGTAGAGACTCGAACTGCTGCACATCGGTGCAAAGTTCTACGTTGAAACCAGTCAGTTGAGGAAGGCAATGTAGTTTCACAACCTCATCGATTAATTGTCCCTCCGTCCTACCTAGCACTCGATGCTTAACTTCAATTACTAAAACAGGAGATAGAACCAGATACCTATGATCATAGTTTGGCATATATATATATATATATACCTTTTAACTAGGTAATCACTGCAGGGTAATAGTAGTAGCAACATTAATCACCAGAATGAATAAAGAGCACTATTCAATGACAAAAAAAACGCTTTAAGAGGAGAGTGAAGCACACTGTGCGTAGAATAGATTGATAATACGGGAGGGAAGGGGATCTCACGATTATGCATGTGCACATAGACATGGATATGATTGCGTCACCGTAAACACACCTACTGAAACTCACACACACACACACACACGATGAACATGATGTTGTTTTCTGTGACTGTGATGAGCTATGTTAACAGTGATATGAAGATATACAGGAAGAAGAAGAAGGGATAGCGGCGTCAATAAGTGAGGTTGTATTAATAGTAATAATACTTGAACATACCTGATATGAGGAGGATATTTATAATACAACAGCCTAAATACAAAAACATATTAAGCCTCATTATAAATTACAACATATTTGACGCTCAAAAAAGGCATATTATGAAGAAGCATTCTCAGTGAATGGACGAATCAATGAAATGGGGGAATGGGGGTATTTTAGGTAATTATACGATAAAGTTACTTTCCCCGGTGTTGTTAACGTGGTCAACGTAGGTGAACAAGGTTTTGAATAAACAAAAAAAAAACACCAGCAGTTTAAAAGAAGTCAAATATTTAAATCTACACCGGTTGATATAATACAAAGAGAAGAAGAATAGGGATAATGAACCCACCTACACACAAACATACACACTTTCTGAAGTGTCAAATCCACTTGATGCTTATCAATTAAACGTTTTTTTAATAGAAAAGAATGTAGAATGCATAAAATGATAAAAATAACAAAAACGTGTAGGCTGATTAGTCTGATAAAATCAATCCACAACAAAAAAGAAAAAAAAGGAATACTAGAATCAGGCAAACATGTTATCGCTTTGATTTATAAGGGGTTCAGAGTGGAATAAAGGACCTAAAGCTGTCAAAGTTCCAACAGCGATGATAATAATAATAATAATAATTTGCTTTATTCCAGAAACAGTACTAGTGGTACAGTGTGGAATTTTCAGCACATATCTACAATATTTGCATCTAATTTTACCGACGTTTAAAATAAGTATTAAACAAACAAAAAAAAGTAAATCTGAAGACACCAACAGCAAAAAAAACCAAAAAAAAGAAAAAAACAGGATAAACACAAAATAATTATAAATGCGAAAAAGTACCAAAGTCTACCAAGGTCTAATGCAGTGTTTGTGGTGGTAGTGTGAGTAATCCTGAATAATACAAAATTTTTGAGGTGGTGACTATGGCATTCACAAACAATGATTGTCAGTTTAATATTGCCGAAAAGTATAGAAAATAAGAAAAACAACCACAAAACTAATAATTACATGATGGTTAATGACAGGACAATTTTGTAATACTCATAGTGCTAATATAGTCGGAACCAGTGGATACACAATAGAAGGAATATAGTAAAGTACAAAAAAGGAAGCCAATGTTAATATTTCAGGTAGCTAAGTAAGTTTGAAGAAGGAGTTCACTAAAGAATACGAAATAAGAGAGAAATAAAAGAGTATGAAATTATGTTGTTAATAACAAAGCAAGTCACAGGTTTCACGCTTAACATTGTCTCTGTCGCTTAGAACACGGGTCAAGTATGGTATCGTTGAGTTCCTGTACTTGGTTGTACGAGCATAGATTCTTTTATACTGATTTCTGGTTTTACTTGATGAGATACAAGGAGAGAGTTGGGAATAGAGGGGGTGTTGGGGGTCTGAGAGTATGGTTTTAGACCATTTTTCACATGTATTCAGATGCCTATCAACTAAAGTAGTCACGAGCTGACTGAGATTAACACCACTAGTCCTACTAACTACTGTCAACATCCTTCTCAGGATGGAATAGTCCTTTTTCAGTAGACCAGGAAAGACTAACGGGGAGCAGTAAAGTAGAATAGGTAGGATAATAGCCTATTTATCTGGGTTTACTATATCGACTGGTGATCTAGGCGAGGTTCAGCAATGAGCCGATTGGGAATCGAACCCGGGACCAGATGATTGGCTAGTTACTTAAATCTAACAAGTAACCGACATAAATGATTATTTCATACATTTATTCCCCCCTTGATGAATTTGAACAAAGCAAGGAATACAGTTTTTGCAGGAATAAAATGGTACCATCTTTTGTTTTGTTGCCTTCTCGTCAGCTGCTTACATGCCAAAAACATTATTAAATATATCTACAAAAACAATTTTAACATACTTGCACAGAGTTCATTTTAAACAAAAATCAATCGATCAATATATGCATACACTAATAATATATACATAGATATGTAATATTAAACACTATTCCGAACAATAATAATCATACACAATGGAAACTTTCTATATTACCTAATCCGATGAAAGGGAGATGAAAATATCCAGTTACCAGGGCAAAGAAAGACTGATAACTAACAGCTTCTTTCTGAACACACAAATCAAGTTTCAGGCGCTTGATGGAAATGGCCTCAGCAAACTTGAGGAGAATTGAGCTCTTTTGCCTATTGATAATTTTGAACGACTTTTCAACGTCCACTTCATGACCCATGTCAAGGAGATACCTGGCGATGGCACTGTTTAAAGCATTTGTTCCCTTTAGACGTAAGCTTTTTGGCACATGTTCAGAAAACTGTAGATATGCCCTTCCTCTTTCTGTCCTTCCAATGTAGCTGCTCCCGCGGATACATGTAAATTTGTGCATACAGTTGGAGTTAACATGAGAAGGATATCTATCGATTTTTGATTGCACCAAAGGAGAGCAAGTTGTTCGATAGACGGCGAGGAGCTTAGCTGCAGGATAGGCTCTGGCTAGTGACGTACTTAACCTTCTGTTGATCATTGCTGCAATGTTTTTACCTTTATAATTAAAGCTGAATGTAGATTGGCTTTTCACCCACTGTGGTTTGTTTTACATTTGTGATTTCAGATCTTCCATGGTTGTTGATGAACCTTTGAGGATACCCATTGCTCTTCAGTGTCTTTTCAAGAAACTCAAATTCTTCTTCTAATTTCTGTATAGAGTACATTCACCTCGTTCTATAGTACAGAGTCTTGACTAGTCCGCGTTTAAAGCTGTTTAGACAAAAGCTATTAAAATGTAAGTATTGCCCTTTCCAAGTAGGCTTTCGATAAATTGATTTCTGAAGACCACTTTATTCTGCAAAAACTGTAGTTCTTGCTTTGTTCATATAAATAATTATATCTAACTAGCCGACCACTATCAATGATAGGGACTTTGAAGAAAGACACTTCTTTCAATTATCTAGACAGCATGGTTTCAACTAAATGGGGTGATACAGATGAAGATGCCCAAACTAGAACTGGAAGGAGAGATAAACCTTCCTTCATCACTCTGAAATCACAGATTGGAAGTCTTCTGCACTCAACAGCATAAACAACAAGATTCAGATTTTCAACACTAGAGTCACAAATCAATCAGTGTTTCAAATATGGGTCAAAAAGTAAAAGCATGCATGTCACAAAAAACCATTTTCAATGGACCGTTGCTTCTGCTGCAGGGGGGCTCGGTACTGAAGACCAAGTGGGCGATCATAAAGGATACAAATAGCTACAAGGAACTCTGTCAATGATCCAGACAAGAACCTATTGTCGAACAAATTTACCGCAGACGGAAATGGATCGTACACACGCTGAGTAGAGAAAATTGAGAGACATGACACGTCCAAGCTCAGCGCCTATGAGTGGAACTCGAGCGGTAAACGAGTTGGATGTCAAGGAATCATACGTACTACTTACTCATTGATGTGAGTGTAGTTAGAGACTACCAATCACGTCAATCAATCAGTCATATGCACTAAGGTATTTTGTATTCAGAATCCACAGCTGGTGGCAAAATTATTATCACACAGAAAACTTGGAGGATCTGGACTTCGCCGATGATATATGCCTGCTTTCCCACAAACTGGAAGATGTGCAAGAGAAAAGCAAAAAGTTGGTAGAAGAAACATCAAAGATAGGAGGGACTTCAGGTGAACACAGAGAAAACAGAGGTGATGAAGATTCCTGGCAAACACCAACAACAGACAACAATCAGCATAAATGGGAGGAACCTCAAAGAAACAACCTCTTTCACCTACCTGGGAAGCATCCTTTCAACTACAGGCGCACGGAACTGACGAGGATATCAACGCAAGAATCGGTAAGGCAAGACAAGCTTTCACTACTCTCAAGTCTGTGTGGAGGTCAACAGCACTCAGCATCCAAAAAATAAGATCCGGATTTTCAACTCCAATGTGAAGTCAGTCAGTGCTACTATACGGATCAGAGACTTGCACTGCGCGTCGTAGAGAGCATCTCAAACAAACTTCAGACCTTCATTGACAGTTGTCTTCGCTCAATACTCAAGATCAGATGGCCGGTCAGAAAAGATCAGCAACAGAGATCTCTGGGAGCGAACCAACAGAGCAGGAACCGATTGCGAAACAAATAGGCAGGAAGAAATGGAGATGGATTGGCCATACTCTGAGGAAACCATCACGTGATATCACTAGACAAGCCATTGCTCGAGTGGAACCCGAAACGGAAGCGGCGAGTTGGTCGTCAGTGCAAGGGTGACTTGGAGGAGGTCATGTGAAGAGGAGATGAAAGCGTGTGGGCAGACTTGGAGCCAGGTGAAGACTCTAGCAGAGAACCGAACGCAATGAAAGTATACAGGCTCACTTAGTATGATGATGATGATAATGTGACAAACCCATACTATTGCAGAAGTAAGTCAAAAGGAAAGGACGGGGGCAAAGTAGGTCACCACCCAATCACCAGTAGGGCTTCATCAAATCAAGCATTCGAAAAAAGGACAGAAATTAGAGTAGTTGCGAAGGAAACGAAAAAATATAAATAATATTGCTTAGGTCATAAGATATACACCCCATACACACACAAATGAACACCAGAAAAATGTACACACGTAAGAGTTAGGAAAGCTTATGTTGTTTTCCGATGAAATAAATATATATAAAGCAAAATAATGGGTATCGAATAACATTTCAGAAAGTCAGGGTTACAGGTCGTTATAAAAAATGGGAAGAATGCTGAATATCATATAACATCTGTTCAATACCTCCAACAGTTCGAACCAAGTTATAATAATAATAATATTATTATTATTATAATATTAATAATAAGCAATATGATGTCTACATGAAAATAATAATTTACAATCCCTAAATTTCAGATATCAGATTTCAAGATGACTTTTGTTCATGAACCAATGCCGCACAGCACCAGACTGCCTTTTAGATTAGCCATGCGTGTGTGTGAGAGAGACTACACTTATTGACTAATATTAAAAATTTAGAAAAGTTGAATCCTGAAAAGTCTAGGAGACTAATTCGATGACACTTACTCTTATTTTAGTTGATATCGACCGGTGATGATGAGATACACTTTACAGAAATGCATAATCAATTATCTGTGTTTTACTCAACGGCCACCACCTGGATATCTACGCAATTCGAAACCAAGCACATATGATACCACCTGGCTTCAACACAGATATGCTAATGGAAGTATCGTTAACTGAACTTAACGACTTAGTAATCGACTTGTTACCAGGGAATCGAATGCTGCTTTCAGGTCAAGAAGTGTGACAATTGGTGGGCGCCGGTGGATATGAATATGTCCCAGAATCTGTCGAAGCGTGAAGATATGATCAATACACCCTCTTCGTGGTCTGAAGCCTGGCTAGTTTTCTTGTTGTTGTTGTTTTTTCTCCGAACACCACTTAATGTACTCATGATTATTGAGCCTAGAACTTTAGATACCGTATTGGTGAAGCTATAGTCCCCACTGTGACTATCACAGGAAGACTTGTCTTCCTTTTTGTATATCGGGATAATCAATGACTTACAGCAACCCGACGGGACTTCCTCTGATTCCCAGACTCTGCCTGATACCTTATTTAACGCAGACAGTAAACTGTCTCCACCGTCCTTAAACACATCTGGAGTCTTTCCATCAGGTCCCGTTGCTTTGCCTCGTTTCAGACTAGTGACAGCTTTAGTAACCCCAGTTAGGGACTGAGGATCTATGTTTATATCTCATTCAGGGAGGTGTTAGATGGTGGATAAGTTGAGCGTGGCTGTACTCCAGTTAAATTGCCCCTGAAAATATTCCTTATGCGTTCACCTGAAATGTTTATTGTTAGTTGATCAAAAGCAGTCGACCGGCCACCTCGTCAGCTAGACGTATCTGCAACCTCGAAGTACCAGGTCTATGCTCGGAGAGTCTAACACTCTGTTCCCCATTTTTGTTACTTGGATTCTAGGTTGTGAGGCGGTAGACAGATCTTGGCATCCAACAATTGCCATATTTCTTGACTTGAAGGCGGCCTTCGACTCCGTGGATCGAAATGCACTATGGTAATGTTTGACTGTGAAGGGAGTGCCAAGAAAGTACATTGCACTAATCAAGGCACTCTACTCAAATTCACGTAGCCGTCTAAGGGCTTATGGGGAATTGTCATCTGAATCGATAACAACCAGTGGTGTTCGTCAAGGATGTCCACTTTCCCCATTTCTGTTTAACTTTATCATAGATATGCTAATGGAAGTATTCTTAACTGAACTTAACGACTTAGGAATCGACTTGTTACCAGAGAATAGTCTTATGGACTTATAATATGCAGATGACATAGTCCTGTTAGGGGAGGATGCTGACAAAATCCAGAGTCTTCTGAACACCTTGAGCAGCAATCTTCGTATGTTTGGCATGCGATTTGCCCCCGTAAAATGTAAGATGCTGCTACAGGACTGGACTACGTCAACTCCTAGCTTAGTGATAGGGAGTGAAGTGATAGAACATGTTGACCACTTCACCTATTTGGGAAGTTGTATTAGCACCAACGGATTGATTGGTGACGAAATCTCAGCACGGATCCAAAAAGCTCGAGCAGCTTTCGCTAAATTACGCCATCTCTGGCGTAGGCGTGACATCCGACTATCAACCAAGGGACGTGTGTACTGCTCAACAGTTCGCTCCGTCCTTCTCTATGTCTCTGAAACATGGCCAATACGAGTTGAAGACATGAAAAGGGTGACTGTTTTTGATCATAGATGTCTACGATCTCTTTCTCGCGTTAGGTGGTGGTATAATAAGGTAAGTAATGTTGACGTTAGGCGTAGAGTGTTGGGCAAAGAGGGAAAATCAATCGAAGAGGCTATAAAGTTACATAGATTGAGATGGCTAGGTCACGTGCTGCGCATGCCTAACCAGCTCCTCCCCCGACGGACGGGCATTACTAGCTGATATAGGTGCAGGTTGGAAAAGAGTAAGTGGTGGCCAAACAAAAACATGACCTCATCAATCCATGAAATCCCTGACAGTTAAATTGAGTCAGGTAGGGAGATGCAGACTTCCGGGTTGGGGCTCTCGGGTCTCTAAGAATCAATGGCTGGAGACAAAAGTGACATGGCTCAAAATCGTTGTCAATGGCTTATGCAGATGTATTCAGTCTCTTTAACCTTCATACTCCTTTCTACCATTACTCATTCTGTTTCACTCTTATACTTATCAAAATTCTATTGATTCTCTTCACTCATCTTCTTGTCTATCTTTGTGTGCTATTTGGAACGTGGCAACTGGAACTGCTGCACTTCTGTGCCAAGTTCTATGTTGAATCCAGACAGAGATAGACAGACCTGGATGCCCAGATTATGGAGGCTATCGATCAAAGGACATATGTACTGAGAAGTAGTTTGCTCTATTCCCCTTTATGACTGTGAGACACGGTAGCTGAAAGTGGAGGTATCGAAGAGATTAGTTATCTTCAAGAACAGATGTTTGCGTCCTACCTCCCATGTTAAGCAGTATTTGAGATCACGTGTAGAGTGCTAAGTAGGGAGAGGAAGTCAATCTACTAGGCTGCAAAGTCACATCAGTTGACACAGCTAGGACGCCTGTTGCACATGTCACATAGGCAGGTGTAAATTGCCTTGGTTGGTGGCCTCAGGATGTTAAGAATGTTTTATTCCTGGCTATTAAGAGATTTCAGAGTGCCTTATTGATGGATTCAGTTCAGATTAATTGCACAATCAAATATATATTATAGAATTACGACTTCTATATAAGATACAACGTGTTATTTAACTGGATAACGTTTCCGACACATTTTAGTGTCTATAATTATATCAGTGTGTGTGTGTGTGTTTTCTTAATTCCCACCTACATTTTTAAAACCATATTTTATATATTCTAGACAAGTATTGCGTCATTTCTATAACACGTCTTTGGTATTGACTCGAGGAACAAGGAATTTAGTAATTATTCTCTCTCTTTCCGTCTACTGATACTGTATCTTTGCGTCGTATCATAACGAATTATCTAATATCGAATTATGTTCGATCACAATACTTGTACAATAGCAGAATGCTGGTCAGCCATGCGGGAAGTTTGAGTTTGGTTCCCAGTTGACGACACCCTGGTTAACCTCATCCTACCGATAGTAAGTCCGGAAAAGAGAGAAATTCGACTATGAGGTTAGCATGAAAGGTACTACAGACTGACTATTACTACTAGTAGTAATTATAATAATAATAATACTGAAGTTGTTACAATTCCAGTTCAGTGATAATCATTTGGTTTCAATAGTCTAGCATCACGTTTCATACCGTCATAGCCCATCTTCATTTAAAATTAATCGTCAAAAGGTGAACATGCGATGACTAATAATAATATTTTACCAGTTGATCACGGATTGATATTAGTTAGAGAACCAGTGAAAACCAGGGAGTACTGGACAGCTGTTTCATCCTAGTTTTTGGGAATCATCGGCAGTACGCACCCACACCATGGGGTTCGAACCCAGGACCTTCCAGTTACAAGGCAACCTCGTATACCCGATTCAATGGCTCATGAATTCTAACTTCTACCAATTCGTGATTTCGCGGGACATCCATCCTCACACATGACATCTGGATGGAACTCATTGGTCACGACTTCTCACTAGAACTCCAGGAAACTGCTCTAACTGATATCAATCCGTGATCAACTCGTAAAGACAAAACTAACCCTTACAAACCAAACTATAGAATATTAATAATCGATTATTTCTAATTAGTGAGTCAGTGGTCCAGCGGCAAATGCTCACCAGCCACGCTTCACATGGTCCGGGTTTGGGTTCGGTGCCCAGCTGACGCATTCCTAAACGTCTCTAAGCCGGTTATACTACCAGTAAAGAGAGGAGGTTGGGTATGAGGTAAGCAACAACCCCATCCCCGTAAAACGAAACACCACTACAACAGAAACTTCAAAGCTCTAGCTTGAAAACCCTCTGTTCAACTGGGGAAATTTCAGGTTAGATCATGAACTGATATCACAGGTAGAGAGCTAATTCAAGAAACCTAGGGGGGGTTCGACAGCCATTTCGTCTCAATCCGGTACTTTTCCGCAGAACACACCCCCATAACCCTACCAAGGGATAGACGACGCCGTATATATACATATACATATATATGTATCATCAACTGGTGAATTCATAGCCGCTAATTGGAAATCCTGGCAGCAGTAAAGAAAAGACACCTCAGCCAAACGACCTTGAGCCGGCCAATCATATGCTTCTGGGTAAAAAGTGGTATTTATAGCATAAAAAAGTACGTCTACTGAATATAGACATATGTATAACTAAAAATGAATTATGTAGGGTATATATTCCTAATATGCTGCAAAATGAGGTCTCATTTTCCCATAGGCGCGGCTATAATAAATACACAAGAATCTGTATGAGCAGTAAGTTTTAGGATCCACTAATTCTGATGAATGCTTGACTTTATGATGAATACCACCTAATGATGATGGCAGTTACATTGCTCAGCATTTCAAATGGATGCTGACCATAATCATCGCTGAAGCCCTACCCTACCCTAATCCTGAATCAGGGTTACAAAAAGCGATCATTTGTATTGTTGAGCAATCTGATTGGTTGGTTCAAGGTCGACTGACTTTGCTATCTATTCTTTACTCTTGCCGGCTTCTTTTCCCGTGTAGTATTCAGTACGATTCTATCTCTGTCTGTCTGGATACAACATAGAACTTGGCACCGAAGTGCAGCAGTTCGAGTTGCATGCTCCAAATAGCACACAAAGGTGGTAGACAAGAAAACGAGTGATGAAGAGAATCAATAGAGTTTTGACAAGTATAAGAGTGAAACACAATGAGTAATGGTAGAAAGGAATATGAAAGATTACAGAGACTGAATACATCTACGCCATTGACAACGATTTTGAGCCATGTCACCTATTGTCTCAAGCCATTGATTCTTAGAGTCCCGAGGGCCCCAACCCGGAAGTCTGCATCTCTCTACCTGACTCAGTTTAACTGTCAAGGATTTCATGGATTGATTGATGCCATGTTTTTGTTTGGCCACCACTTACTCTTTTCCAACCTGCACCTATATCAGCTAGTAATGACTGTCGGGGGAGGCGATGGTTAGGCATGCGCAGCACGTGACCTAGCCATCTCAATCTATGTAACTTTATAGCCCATTCGATTGATTTTCCCTCTTTGTCCAACACTCTACGCCTAACGTCAACATTACTTACCTTATTATTCCACCTAACGTGAGAAAGAGATCGTAAACATCTATGATCAAAAACAGACAATCTTTTCATGTCTTCCGCTCTCAATGGCCACGTCTCACCGCCATAGAGAAGGACAGAGCGAGCTGCTGAGCAGTACACACGTCCCTTGGTTGATAGCCGGATGTCACGCCTACGCCAGAGACGGTGTAAGTTAGAGAAAGCAGCCCGAGCTTTTTGGATCCGTGCTGAGATTTCGTCGCCAATCAGTCCGTTGGTGTTGATACAACTTCTCAAATAGGTGAAGTGGTCAACATGTTCTATCACTTCACTTCCTATCACTAAGCTAGGAGTTGACGTAGTCCAGTCATTCCTGTAGCAGCATCTTACATTTTACAAGGGCGAACGAAAGCTGCTACCTTGACGTGGTGGTCGGGCTTGAACACCACAATTACCCAACAAGGTATACTGGCTGAGACTTATGTCGCTTGAGGTCCTACCATGCCAGAAAGATTGTTTGGATAGCGGTTAGACAAAAAGCAGTTACCCAACCCAATGATATGACTCAAAGTAAATCAGTACGATTGAAAGTGTGAGGGGTGCCCATCAATGAAGACAAGTTCCAAAAACAAGAATGGAACAACAGTTGCTGAGTACTCCGTAGTTTGCTATGGCTCTCTCCCTCTCTCGTGTATTTCGTCGTCTAACTAACTAGAAATCAATTAAATCCATTGAAAATCCACTTATCTATTTTGGTAAAAAGTATCTACTGATAAATGCTGATTCACCACAAACACCTGCAGCATACAAAAACACATGAAGCATAAATACTTTGAAAAACAACAAATAAAACAGACAAATTTTATCACCAATTTTGTTTTTTGATTGGACTAAGAGCAAAGTATATTACTCACGAGTAGAGATTAATCACACACACACACACACACACACACACACACAAAAGTCTACATTCTCAAAGCTCTAATTTGAAATAATACGATAGAACACCGAAAATATAAAGCTTAGTGTACACACACACACTAGAGGATTGTGTAAAGGGTGCAGTATTAAATAATTAGACAAGCATAAGCAACAGCAGCAGCAATAATAGGAGTAGGAGTACTAGGTGTAGTAATTACTCGAAATCAAGATATTTGAATAAGTGTACAAAGCAGATTACAAAAAGGTGATGCATAAAAATGAATAAATTAGTGTAGACTCTGCCAGTTAGTTATTCAATAATTATACACCGCATATAACTGTTGCATCACCAGTATCAATAACACTACGGAGAGTCTCTCTGCGTGTGTGCCTGTGTGACTAGTTTAGCACTTTTATGTGTAAACAAACCGGAAAAACTACACCACCACATAAAAGAAAAAGTTTTTTTTCGTAGTGAGTGAGAAAAGCATAGTACAAACAATTACGCACAGGTGTGCACACCTTGTACATTATGAGTGCAGGAGTAAGTGTGTGTGTGTGAATGTGTTGAGTGAGATCTTTAGTGTAGCCAAAAATAAAAGAAAGAACCAAGAAAAGAAATTTACCTGGTAGGTCGGCTAAAAATAGAAATTAAGGATAGACACACAACATGAAAATATGCATATATATTATAGTATTCGGAGAAATTGTATACAAAATATACGACTGAAATACACAGGGAAAACCCACTTGCCTTGATCTCAACTCTTCAGGTTTACTTAACCAAACCTGTTATGACTTACACTGAGAACCAAGACTGACAGGAACGAGTGCGCAAGCACACACACAAACACACTTGGCTAAGGAATCAGAATAACAGCTGATTTCGTTAATTAACACCAACCTATGAGACTGACTGATTTTTCATGGGGTACGCGAAACAGAAGGAGTACTGATGTTGAGTGACCACGGGGCGAAGGGACAATTGCTTCAGATTGGTGACGCACACACACAACCTGTTTGAAGTGGTTTCTGAGGGTTGCGACAGTATGGAGATCATACTGTCGGCTACGAACCGCCACAGAGTAGGTCGAGGTGTACAATTTTCGGAGTCAACCTTTTCTAACCATTCCCGTCTCCCCAGGACGTAGAGACAAAATAGGTGGCTTACTGGTCATTTGAAGGAAACATCTCAATGCTGTTACTTCTACATTTTATGTCAACAGTATGACTTCATCCACACACACCCGTCCCCACCCAAATATGATGTCAACGAATTACACTCTGACGGCAACCACTTTTAGTCTAGTCACCATTAAAACTAAACACAAAAGCAGATTCCGGGAAAAAGAGGCAAAATATTTTCTAAAGGGTGAAAAATATGACCCCTTCAATAATCCTAGGTGGATTATAGAGCTTCAGCGGCAGACCTCTATTTCATCTCCTCCTTGCACGATCTTCTCCACGTCAGTCCATTCTGGTTCTTATCAAAGGCTTCGCCTGTGTGTGTGATGTCACTCAATGGTCTCTTCAGCATGGTCTCCGGTTCATCTGCATTTCTTCCTGTGGTAAATTTATTCGGCAATAGGTTCTTGGTTGGTTTGCTGACAAAGTTCCTCGTTGTGAATCCTTACTGGCCAACCATCAGATTACTGAAGGTCTGTGTCGTCTTTCCGATAGTGACTGGGGCTTCGACATCCTCATTTGCGCCGCCTGTAGTTGAAACGATGCTGCACAAATGAATGAAAGAGTATTATTATTTGTTTATTTTTATTTTTATTTGGATTTACAGCTTGATGCCACACCGTATTTTCAGTACAAGTATGGCATTTTCAGCATGTGATAACGGTAGCCCAAATTTTGCAGGCCGACCATAGATATCGGGTGTGCATCGGCAGCGGATCGAACCCCGGACCATGTGCATGGTCGGCGACAGTCCTAACCACTGTGCCACCGACGCAGTGAGTTTCTTCAAATTTCTCTAGTTGATAATGAATGGTGCTTGTTGTTGTTGCTGTTCTTGGTTAAGCATCTTTATCACCCCTCATCTTCTCTATGTTCACTTGAAGTTCTGTCTTCCCTGCTCCTTCAGACAACTTGTTGGCTTTCGCTTGCAGATATTTAGCTTTCTGTGACATTAGGCATAAATTGGCGGCAAAGTTCAAACTTTCTAGAGTCTTCTCGTCAGTCCAAAGTATGCCTGTCTTCTCACTCCCCACATACGATGTGATCCAGTTCACCACAGTTAGAAAAATATCATCCGTGATAGTAGGCAGCCTTGCCTTAACTCTTGTCTTCACTTCCAAGGCTACGGTGAGCTTTCCGCTGAGCTGTGAATCACCTGACATGTTACCACCATCTCATAACTGTTGAATGAGGTTGACAAAGGGTTTGAGGCAAGCCAAGGTCAAAGCTGTCGAAGGTCTTTTATGGTCAATGAAGTTGATGTAGTGTTTTGGCCAGCATTCTCTACCCCGTTAGATGATCATTCTTTCATTATACTACTTACATTTGTTTATCAGTTATGCCTATTTTAGACAATTTGAAATATTTGCATAAAAAATCAATACAGAAACAGGAAGATATTATAAAAATATAAGTGTAGCCAAACACATCAGCAATAACAAACAATAGAACAATAATTAATAATTTTAATGAACATTATTTTGATTTCATAAAAATATTATGTTCTATTCTATATGTTCACCACCAACTGAACAAAACACATCAATCTGCACACAAACACTCACACACACTGACAAAAATGTTGTACTTTAAAATTCGATAGTTAAATATATATATTAAAAATCTGTCATATGGTCAGATGAAAACTTGTGTGTGTGTGTGTGTGTGTGTGTGTAATTTGTGAACTGTGTGTTAGAACATCAAATTCAACTCAAATGCTGCAGCATATAAAAATAGTAGAAATAATATCAGCATAAAGTTGGCACATTTTAGAAAACAATAGATATATATACACACACGAGTTGGCTTCACTTAGAGAACGGTTGGAAACCTGAAGGAAGTACAGGGCGCACAGTGGTTTCGTCCTGGTTTGGGACTCCTCATCAGTGCGCACTCATGAATCAGGATTTACAGGTCAATGATCATTCTCAGTCATTGCGACAAAATCCAGTAGTAGCCTGAGCTCGTGAACAAACTGCAAATCAATCAGAATGTTTACAAAAACGAACACACTAACGACTGGCTGTAGGATGAAGTAGCCTGAAGTTCTACTAAGAAGTTGTGACCAGCGAGTTAAACCAAGTTTTTTTTTATCACAGCTTGATTCCAGATCGTATTTTTGATACAGGTATGGAATTTTCAGCATGTGATATCGGTAGCCCAAATTTTGCAGGCCGACCATAGATATCAGGTGTGCGTCGGCAGGGGATCGAACCCCGGACCATGTGCATGCTCGGCGAGAGTCCTAACCACTGTGCCACCGACGCACTGTAAAGAGAAATAACCGCCACGGATAATGGCTGGCTGTTGTTCCACTACAATATTGCAAATTGACAAAAGTTAGAATTCATGGGCGATTTGAATTCCATCTCAGGGGATGAATGGTCAATGGACTGTCCTCCTAATCTCATGTATGCTTCTGAGGAGTCTCAGGCCGAGACAAAAACCACTGCCCAGTACTCCCTGGTTTTTAATGTTCCTCTGACTGAGGTCAGTTCATGATCAAGCAAATACATGCAAACCAACAGTTGAAAATGAATAGAACAGGAATGTAGTTATTACGACTACTACTACTACATATCCCAAATATTCTGACGACTACAATCCCATCCAGTACATCATATCTACCTACTGGCACTACGGAATAATTTTGTCTCCAGTATATGATGAAAGTATCAAATGTCTTGAGATTACAGTCACAAAGTTTATTGGCTAATATTAACAAAGACGAGAACAACTACAGGAAGGGGCTTTTTGCTAATTAACCTCCATTCCACCTGACTAATTCATTTAGAATGAAACGGAACCAAGCCATCTAACGTCAAGTGTTCATCTCTCTATAAGGGTTAAGAAACACTTCTCCTCTTTGGATTGTAATTCAATTCTCCGCTTACTTATTTTTACGAAGGCTAAGTAGAGGGGAGGGGCAAACAAGGTGCATTAACCATATCTTCATTTGTCGACAGTTTCTAGAACACAGACAAACCCACTTAAAACTTGAGCTCCCGAAAACCTCCATCATCATATCGCATATGGTTTCCACTTATTCAGTTTATTCAAATCTAGTAAAATATGACCTCTAACAGTATTTTTCTTTTACTCTGGCGAGTATTTAAAACATTTACAACCTGCTTATTCGCAAGTTCCAGCTAAACAAGAGAAGAAGCATTGTGCTAGGTGGCACATTATCCCAACACAACAGATGACCATTCCTGAGTGGTGTCCCTTCTTCACAAAATATACTCCTGAATTATCATAATGGGTCGGTTTGCGCATCAGGTTAGACAGAACTGTGTCACACAATTCATTGTCAACTAATCTTTTCAAGTGTCGTGACCAGTAGGGTGCAGCAGGTCGGGTGTGAGGACAAATACTCGCCGAAGACATTGGCTAGGGGTCGCGCTATGTCGTGAATTGGCAGAAGTTAGAATTCATGTGCCATTGGATCGGGTCCCAGTGGCTTAATGGTCTACGAGCTGGCTTGCCTTGTAACCAGAAGGTCATGGGTTCAAATCCCGGTGGGTGCGTACTGATGAAGAGTCCAAAACTAGGACGAAACAGCTGTCCAGTACTCCCAGTTTGTTTTCCAATGCTTCTCTAACTAATGTCAGCTTATGATGAAATCCTGTAATTAATCTTTTATTTGGAGATTCTGGACGAAGGGAAATAGTATGCAACAAATTTTATAAAAAATTCGGTACATTATATAAACATTGTTCAGAATAAAGCTACTGTTATTGTTATTATTTGACTTTATCAAACAAGAGGTATTTCAGCAATGATTGGCTGCGAAGAGAACTCTGAGAAAATATATACAACACTTATCAAGACACTCTACTTTGACTCAGACAGCCATATACAAACATTAGGAGAGCTCTCTCATATCTGACATGACAAAAACCAATGGTGTTCGTTAGGTATGACTAGTGCAGATGGGTGATATGGGAACGTAATCAGTTTTTCAACTATCGCTGGTTCTGTTTAATCTCAAATGTCTGTAATATAGACATTGGATGTAGTGTGCTGCGGAATGAAGGAGAGTCAGTTGATGAGATTATGAACCTCTATAGATATTTAGATAAATCAGAACATTTGTGTGTACCGTATGCCAAGCCACCGCCTACTTCGACGAGCAAGGTTAGCTGAAATAAGACTGAGTTGAAAATGAGCTATAAGTGTCATCGCATCAAAACAGGACATATTAATCAAAGAGGTCGTTGACTATTAGCCTGAGTCGTGTGTATATCAATGTTGTTGTAAACTATCTCTCAATGGGGTTTTCGAAGAGCTAGGAGCAGTGTTAAGCATGAGGAACGAAATCGTTCTCAATGCGCGTAGATTTATGCACTTTTTGTTATCAATACATGAAGATTATCATTTAAGCAGAAAATTCCTTCACCCCCCCCCCCACTTACCTATCACTTTCAGCAGCATTGAAAATTCGACAAGACAGATCGGCCAGGAATGTTTCAATGAAACTAGGATTAAGCAGTAAAATGCTGAAATAAGGAGGTAAAAAAAAATCCATAGATAGAATGATACCCCCGACTTTAAAACAAACATTCAAACTAATAACGAGTAGAATGGTAATTTAAAATATTTTTATTCAAAAAGAACATTTATACGATCGATAGACTACAACGTCAGGTTAAGTGACCTACACCATGACATTGGAACACCATTACATAGGAGCTGGATTAATACATTAGCTGGTCAGACGGGAAAACTAAAACTCAACATCTCCGGCGATTAGCTGAATATAACAGTTAAGTGGTAGTAACATTGAAGAAGTCGCTCCTTAATAGATTAGAACATTGATTCCGGTCACTTCTTTCACCTCAGAGTTATTGCTTCTGCTATGTGAAACTGTTATTGACAAGATTTATCAGTGGTACATAGACGCAGATTGATACGAAGCAGTCAAAATAGAGGACAACATTTTAAGCCAATGGCTGCAGAGTTTACGCTGTGTGGTCAGGAAATAATCTCATTGGGTAATTTTTCGTCTCAAAGTTTAACCTTTAGCAAATCGACAGCCAATCAGAACAGTTTGTTGTCCGCTGGTCTAGCCTACCTTTAATGCGGTTAAAAATGTATAAATATGGCTTTTTACTCTAATAAAAAAGTCGGTTTCCAAGTCTCTTGTCTTCTTACAAAGAGAAAGCTTTATTCACAGAGTGAAACAGATAGAATAATTTGCATGAATAACTTCGCGTAAACAACCGATTATTATATCTCGGTGTTTGACGGCCAGTAATATGTAAAAGGTAATAAGAAAACACAGTTTGTGTTCAGCGAAGAAATATTTCTATTCAACGACTTCATTTTCAAGCCAGCTGTACGGTCGTATTTATATTACGGAGAGAAAAGGCATTAAGTGGCACTCAGTGCTCAGTCAATATTGCATATATGATAAGAGTAAAAATAATTAAAATGATATATTAAGGGGGTAGAGTTGAAGTGGATGAATTACAAAACTTTTCGATTATAACTAAATGAACCGGTATAAAGATTTTCAAATTGTAGGTCAAGTGTTGTCTAAAAAATTAACAATGTGACGATTATAACAAACAATGAAGTGAAGTGGAATGAATTCAGTTGGTAGAATAAAAATAAAGTAAAAGAACATTACCATGACGAAGGTAAAGAGAGGGGTTTAACAAAACGTTTTTGAAAACACAAATTAGGTTTCTGTCCATGTATAGCTGGAGTTTCGGTGGGCTATGCATAAGCGGAGAAAACATAAGCTTTTGGAGTGGTTGGATTTGGTCCTGTAGAAAACTTTAAAGGATAAATCACGCCTTGGGGGCTGAATGACCTGGCTCCAGAAGGTGTTCACGAATTGAAGACTTCATCGTCCTATGCCCACCTTCCATTAACCAAATCAGGTAGTGTTCAGCTACGCGTTTACGGAGAACACGCTCACAAAGTTCAATGTAATCAGCATGCGAATGAATATATGCACACACATAGGGGTGGACATAGGCGGTAGTTTGTCCTTAACGCATTATCGAATCATATTTCAGCTGGTAAATACTAAATGTAAGTCAGCTGCATAAGAACAGAGTTTAATGCACTTAGATAAACGACTTTTGATGATTTCAGTGATAGTGTCACCTTTGAACGCCAAACTCATGAGTAGTGTCTTCTTTGGCACTGTGATTTGGCTGAGGACGGCTTCTTTCTTGATGTTTCTGTCGATAAACATTCCAGGATATTCATTATTTAAGAGAGTTGTACAAAGGCTTAATATAGTTCAATGTCGACTATATCTATAGATTTCTCTTCCTAACTAGAGGTACCCAACTGTTGAAGTTAGTGTACTAACCTGTAAATGTTGGCTTTCGATAAATTGACGTTTTTAACGTGCCATTCTCTCTCGTAGCTAACACCATATCTAAGAAGTGAAATGCGAAATTCGATTCTTTGTCGATAGTGAAAAGCATCGATGGGTGAGAACCATTAAATTTTTCAAGAAACTCGGCAGTTGAACAATTGTCGTTACAAATAATGAAGGTGTCATCCATATATCGCTTATACATATACAAACTTGAGATTGCTTCTAGTGCCCCTTAATGCCCTTTTGCGTAATATAAATACGACTGTACAGTTACTTACTTACTTTACTTCGGCTATCTCCTACGGGAGGATGAGCCGGCTTCATGAACATCTCGTATCATCGCTGCCCAGGCACGGCGATCTGATGAAGAGAGTTCATGAAGTTTCATGGGAATTTGGTACGAGTGATGTCCCCAGAATCACTCGGCCTTTTGTTTGAGAGTGCAGCTCTAGCCTTTACACAACCAAGTGTGACCTACAAGGCAGTAGGAGTGGAGTAGGGAGTCCACTATCCATTGGCAGCCGGTGACCGGAGTTCGGTTCATACGCCTTTTTGAATGGGGCAAGACATCCAGGAAATCCAACAAGCCCTTTGTCCATACGTCTGCCGGTGAGCTCCAGTGAGCTTCATACGCCAGTCGTTGGAGGTTTGGAGTCAGGGTTTAGCCATCTCCCCTAGACTGTCATCCAATGGACAGTCAACCCGGTGAAGAGCGCCGGGCATCCGCTTTCGCCCTCTCACTTTGGTGAGTGGGACTTCCTCAGTTGAAAATGAAGTCGTTGAGAAGAGATATTTCTTCGCTGAACAAAAACTGCGTCTTTCCTTATGAGCTAATGAGTATATTTCGCAATAAGAAAGTAAGCGAAAGTATCACCAACATTTCCAAGCAGTTGACAAAAAGCTACACCTATTGTGTGAAGATTCTTCAAACCTGTCTAGCAGGAGATAGATGTATGAACCCACCTGTGATCCAGTAGTTAGGAGTCGAGTGTTTAGACCAACCAATGAGACACAGCTCTGTGAGTTTATGTACATAGTTATGAATCTCAATTAGATAATGACGGCTGCTTAGGTCGACCAAAACGAATCCAAGTTATGACTACAACTCATTTCTGAGAGATTAAATTCCTACATGCTAATGAGTCACACACACACATCTGTTAGAGAATATCATAATATATTTGATGTTGAGACTTAAATTATATTTTATTCAAAATCTATAAAGTTATCGTGAGACTTTTTAGATTTTATTTCTGATGGAACAGTTACATAACCAGAATGCCAATCATTATCTCACTTACATAGCACCAATTAGGTCAAGAAACATAGTAAACTGAATAGTAGTCACTTACTACAAAATTCCATTCATTTGCATAATCTAAAATCTGAATCTCAACTGACTACCGCTCATTATATATATATATATACATCCACTGGCTGAGAGATGGATTCCTCAAAGTTTTGCTATGATGAATTCATGACTGGTGACATTTCTCAAGTTCATGATTATTATTATTATTATTGTATCCTTTAATTCCTACAGGAACATAGGGCTTCAGCCGTGCGTCTCCATTGAGTTCGGTTCTCTACTAGAGTCTTCACCTGGCTCCATGTCTGCCCACACGCTTTCATCTCCTCTTCACATGACCTCCTCCAAGTCACCCTCGCACTGACGACCAACTTGCCGCTTCCCTTTCGGGTTCCACTCGAGCAATGACTTGTCTAGTGATGTCACTTGATGGTTTGTTTCCTCAGAGTATGGCCAGCCAATCCATCTCCATTTCTTCCTGCCTACTTGTTTCACAATCGGTTCCTGCTGTGTTGGTTCGCTCCCAGAGATCTCTGTTGCTGATCTTTTCTGGCCAGCCATCTGATCTTGAGTATTGAGCGAAGACAACTGTTAATGAAGGTCTGTAGTTTGTTTGAGGTGCTCTTTATGACGCGCAGTGCAAGTCTCTGATCCATATAGTAGCACTGACTTCATGATAGCTACTCATCAGTAGGCTAGAATAGTGAATGAACTATCGCAGTAACTAGTAGATTCTCCGATTTCATTGGCTTCATAATAACATGCATACCCAAAGCCATGAAATCATTAATTTCGATCCCTCACAAGATTATGGGTGCACACAGATGAAGAGCCACAAATTATACCGAGACAACTGCCCAATTTATAGTTCATTTTGATTCCTAAAAGGATTTTCTCGCGGAATCACTTACATCTACAAAAACTGAAAATGATAACACTTTAATTCATTGATTATAAATTACCAAGTTGATGGTTCGAGTCTTGTCGCAACTCAGATCTTTAGATTATCTTCCAGACCACAGCTTAAGAAGACACGATACACCAACAGATACTAAACTGACATAACTATCCTTCATCACACGGCTCCACGTCATCAGCTGACCATCACACCGCCAAAGAGTCAACAAACATGGGAGCCAGCCATACTCACATGACCAAGACATCGAAGGTGATTTACTAAGATGAAAGCACTAATTAAAAGAAAATCTCCATTATGTGCAAACACCCTCCATAGGACTTCAAGATTTACCTCTACACGATGACACTACTAAATGCAAGCAATTCTCGGGGAACATGGGCAGTCAATAAGTAGACAAATAGATTACTTGCAATATCAAATTATATAAATGCTTATAAACATACACAAAAACACACATGAATAACCACAAAAAATGGTGAAAACAACGTGAAGAGAATAAAACCTACCTACAAAGACTTTCAATAGCTGCACCACGTATATGCTCTAATATACGATTATAATAGGTTAAATGACGTTCAATTTTAGTCAGTTCGGCTAATTGTGCTTCATATCCAGTAAGTGAAGCATTTGAATTTGTTTTCTATGCACCAAAAAAAAAACAAATAAACAAAACATACAAGTGGATGGATGCAGTTGAGGAAGAGAGGTAAAAATATTTTCTGAGGAGAAGGAAAAACATTCCTCTCAAACAATCTTAATATTCTGAAAGTGGTCTTTATTATTGTTCCTCTAATGGATAATGACTAGCAGAGGACGCTAATAAGCGCATTTCGTCCTATCTAGGACTCGTCAACCAAATGTACCTGCAATCTCCCCAGTGAGTGGTGTTCCCACCGAGACTCGAACCAATTACTTATCGTTCCAATAATGATATTCGCTGTACAACAGGTGGCTATTGTGGGCCAAGCGGCCTAGTAGAGACAACACTTTGGTGTTTGAAACGACAGGCAACGACTACAATAAATGTGGTTAACTGCTGTCTCCCGTAACTGAATGAAACTGGGAATCATTGATTCGTAGATCCGTGAGACACTTAAAATTACGTAATAGTCGAAGTGAAACAACAAGTGCAATAAGAAACATAAAGCTTATATACAATTAGATGGTAATAATTCTTTTGCTAATCATATATGGAGGGAAGCAGTTGGCTAGCTATTTGATATATGCTAAGGTGATGGAGGAACAAATCAAAGAAAATAAAGGACACGTTAAGCGAAGGGAACTCGTTAATTCTTTATATTTTATTATGTTTTACTGTCTTATTGGTTGTGGAATGACATTTTCCCTCATGAAATAAAATTGATTCTATGCAGGCTTGTCATCCCTCAGAAATGACTGTAGCTTCTCCCTCCCTCGATACACTCTCTTGTGTGGCTATGCATTCATTCATACCTTCTGTCAGGTAAGTCCTATTCATTCAATTAGTTATATTCTCTGAGGCGGAGCTGGTTAATTTAATTGCGAAGCTTTCACTGTCCACCCATCTAGACAACTAGCAGGTTTTAGTAGTATAAAAAGAACTCATTTAAATTCTCTACAAATGATGTAATCGTATCTCCTGGCGACCGCTATCGTGACTGGTTGTGCATGTGGATAATTATGGACACCAATTTGATTGGGGGTAATTGAAATACAGCAAACACCAAAAATGCAGTCATGGAGATCCTAGAAACCTGGTACTCAAGTGAATCCGCCAGCAATTAACAAACACATTATATTATAGACCAAATTTACAAGCTTATGAAAAGTAAATCACATGAAAAGAAAGTTCGAATTCCAAGCCAATAAAAATGACCAATAGAGACGTAAATGGACAACCAATCACGACAGTGGTTGCCAGGAGATACGATTACATCATACACGGGGAATTTGAATAAGTTAATTTCATACTAAGACCTGAGCTGGCTGAAGATGTTGTCTAGAAGCTCAGAGAACACAACTAATTCAATATCACCCACTTGAGCTACAAATCTCCATTAAGTGCTGTTCACTGTCTCCATGTGGTGACAGGGATTTTCACAAAAGTTCGAAAATTATCACCGGCCCGCTGGACGTTGGGTTCCCCACCTAGAGGAGTTTTTTTTCCTTCACGTTCCCCAGTGAAACATAGGGCTTCAAGCTAGTGGCTTTCCTCTTCACCGGCACTATTTCTGGCTTAACGAGGTAAAGGAGTGCGTTGGCCGAGGATCGAACCCCGGACCATGTGCATGGTCGGCGAGCGTCCTAACCGCTATGCCACCGACGCACAACCTAGAGGAGTTGGAAAATCCTAATTCCAAACCAATGGTATACATGAGCTCAAAAATCCAAAAGAAACGAATGGTACTGCTCTGTTGTCCTGTGGATCAAACTTCAAGTCAAAAGTACAGGGAGTGGTCCCTTAAGACAATCATCTGCTTCGGTTTGGGGGTTGGAACAGTATCTCATCCGTCAAACACATCGTGAAATGTGACGTATCACCACTTAGTGTCGATGTTGTGCCGTGTTTATGCTTCCACAGAGACATATTTCATTATGATGAGAATGCATAAAAAATGACAGTGATAATTACAAGAGTGGAGAGAAAGTAAAGATTACTTTCATGCTTTCTATTCAACATTTCATAATAACAAATGAATATGCATTTTTTTCCTAAAACATCTGCGTAATACCATATGACTTTTGGTTAGGAAAGAATTAGATAATCACGTTAAAGAAGAAGAAAAAAATAGACAATACCACAAAAAAAACTTCTACCTTGTGTTTACTTGTGTCTAACACAAACTGAATAACTGTGAACAGATTCTATACAGAGAGAGGATATTTTGTTCTATTCTTCGTCATCTTCGATAGTGCCTAGTTTTCTGACATTCGTGCCGATGTGAAAAAAATTTCAAACAGCCTCAGTAGTATGATAATAAAGTGTAAACATGCCTTCGATATAAAACCACATGATACAATTGATAAATATGGATAGCTGTTTCATCCTAGTTTGGGACTCTTCATCAGTACGCATCCACTAGGGTTCGAACACAGGACCTCCTGGTTACAAGGCGAGCTAGTAGACCATTCAGCTACTACTGCTCATATATAATACTGGGTGGAGGCTGTAATGATGTGGCTCATCAACCTATGAGCCCCAGGTTCGAGTCCCCCTCTCTCTCTGCCTACTTCAGTCCAGACAGCCGGGTAATATCGCCAGCTTCCAATACAATAAGTATGGTTTAAAGTCTGGAACTGGGTAACTGCGTTCTGACTAGCTGACTAACTAATTAGTTGGTGGAGATGGGCTGAAGATACTCTAGGGGAGACACTCAAGTACCATCAAAAGTCAGATACGTGAGTGCAACGCAGATGAGACGCGAAGGGTTGGGAGGGGTGGTGTTCTAACGGTGACACCGAAAAGATTATATGAAGAAGAAATGAAAGCTTGTAGGCAGTCATGACTGAAATAGAATCTTGAGTGAGTTTTCAGTGTATAACTTCACAAAAAAGTGCAACAGTTCAAGTGTCCACACTACACATGGTGCACAAAGGTAGGGAGAAGAAATTGAAAGGAACTGTATTGAACGTAAATATTTATGAGAAAGAATAAATACATGGAGAATAATGAGAATTTGATAGGCATAGGAGTTCACAGAGAGCAACTGTATCTGTACCACTGGGAACAATTCTGAGTTCCATCACCATTGATTCTTAGCGTCTTAAGGGCCCGATCATCCAGTCTCCACCTTCCTACGTGGCTAAGTTCAACAGTCAAAGATTTCATGGACTTATACTAGGTATTGGGTCTGACCAACCCTAACTTTTTCCCAATTAATTCCATGTCAGCTAACGCCGCTCGACAAAAAAGCAATGCCTTGCCGTCTTGAAATGTAGCTATTTGTAATGATCAATAGCTATACAAAATTTTATGTTTTTACGAGTTGATCACGGATTGATATCAGTTAGAGAACCATTGAAAACCAGCTTGGAGTACTGGACAGCTGCTGTTTCATCCTAGTTTGGGAATCATCGGCAGTACGCACCCACTGGGATTCGAACCCAGGACCTTCCGGTTACAAGGCAAGCTCGTATACCATTCAGCCACGAGCTTGCCTTGTAACCGGAAGGTTCTGGATTCGAATCCCAGTGGGTGCGTACTGCGGATGATTCCCAAACTAGGATGAAACAGCAGCTGTCCAGTACTCCAAGCTGGTTTTCAATGGTTCTCTAACTGATATCAATCCGTGATCAACTCGTAAAAACATAAGTAACCCTTACAAACCAAACCATAGAAAACAAAATTTTATACCAAAGAGTATTCAATTCAAATGGACATATATGTATATGTATAGCCATGGAAACAAACTCACCCTCATTGTATCAATAATGATAAGAATTCCAGCTTTAGAATGTCTCAGCCTGTCAATCTGACGATTCAGTCTACTCAACACTGGACTTGGATTCAATAAGAAATCAATTAAAGCATCTAAACTAGCTTTACCTAAATGCGGGAAATGTTGTGTCAACTGACCAACACTCTCCAGTACAACAACTAGCAGACCAGCACTACAAACTAAATGGGCAAGACGTGGTCTATGCCGTGATTTACGATTATTCAGAGTATTAGCTGTAGTAGATAAGGCTGTATCAGACATTAACTGGTGAATGCCAACTTGTGTAGAAATACGACGTTGTGGTATATTAAAGTGTCCACGCAGATTTTGTACAGCCCATGCAGATGGTATGGTGAAACTTTTTGAGGATGATGTTGCAGCAGCACCGGCTTGTTCAAATACGCGATCTGCATGGATAACAAATTTTAAATCGATCCCTTTGGCAATACGATCCAGCAGGCGAATAAGCAAACTTTCAGAATCTATGTAGAGAAAACAAGAAAGAAATAAAAAATAAAAATCGTAATGGGAATTTCATAGAATTCTAATAAGAAGCAATGATTGGTGTTTTTACGAGTTGACCACGGATTTATATCAGTTAGAGAACCATTGAAAACCAGGGAGTGCTGGGGTCGCGCTAAATCACGAATTGTAGAAGTTAGAATTCATGGGTGAGCCATTGAATCGGGTCCCAGTGGCTGAATGGTATACGAGCTTGCCTTGTAACTGGAAGGTCCTGGGTTCGAACCCTGGCAGTGGGTGTGTACTGCCGATGATTCCTAAAAACTAGGATGAAACAGCCGCCCAGTACTCCAAGCTGGTTTTCAATGGTTCTCTAACTGATACCAATCCGTGACCAACTCGTAAAAACATAACTAACCCTTACAAACCAAACTATAGAAAATGATTGGTGTCCTGATGACCGTCAAACTGTCTGAGATTCAACATAGAACTTTGCACAGAAGTGCTAGCGCTTCAACTTGCTACACTCTGTGCAGCACACAAACGTAGACAGAGCAGAGAAAAAGCATTTCTAAGGAAACATAGTAAGCAAAAATGTAAGGGAGAGGAAATAGTAGCATGAGAAAACATGACGATTAAGTGGATATGAGAGGGGGGAATGTACCTGCACCATTGAGGACGACTTTCAGCCATCTCAAGAATTGTCTCCAGCCATATGTTCTTATCATCCTGAGGACTCCAACCAGTCAGGAAGTCAAAAACTTCATGGAGTGATTTCAAGTTTTGGTTTTACCTCCGCCACTAGCTCTTTCTCAATCTGATCCAACGTCGGTTAACAGTGAACGTCTTAGCATGCGCAACACATGTCCTAACCATCTCAATAGGATGTAGCTTCACAACGTCACTGATTAACTTACCCTCCTTGCTTACGTCTAATCTCAGGATTACTCACTATGTTATCACATGAGACAGAAGGCGGACACCTATGATCGAAGACAGTTAACCTTTTCGTATCATCCGCTTTCAATGGCCATGTGTCACAGTCGTAAAGGAGGACAGAGCAAACCGTTTCGCAGGGCACAAATTAGATCATTAAGTAATACTAAAACAGTTCCCTATGTAAACAAAAAGGGGATAAATTTTGCCAGGTAGGTTATCACTGTTTTGAGAGCAACAAACAAACTCATGTTCCCAAACGAAAGCATAATAAAAAAAAGCACACTTTTCACTTCACAATTGGGAACTGTAACTCACAGAATAAGGTATTATAAACACAGTTACATGTGATGACTAACGATTATTTTGCCAGTTATTATATTTACTGACAACTACTCAATGGAATCGGCCGCAGGTAAAAGAGACCTCTCAACATTATATCAGATAACCAGGTCTCTATCCGGGAAGAGATGAAACCAATAGAAGATGTTCAAGGGAACCTGATTACCAAGGAGGAGAAACAAATAAGACAATGGGCAGATCACTTCAAAGGACTCTTGAATCGCCCATTACCTGCAACTCGCCGAGAAATACCACCAAAAGCACGTACACAACTGCCTAACAGTGGACAACAATCCTCCAACGAAAGCAGAAATCCTAAATGTGATTAACTGCTGAATTCCGGCCGGGAAGGCAGCAGGACCAGACGGAATTCCCCCCAAGGCACTGAAAACTGACCCAGAGACTGCGGCAGTTGTGCTCACGCCATTATTACAAAAGGTTTGGAAAGAAGGAAAGGTAACTACTGATTGGAAGAAAGGCTACCTTGTCAAGCTGCCAAAGAAGGGCGACTTAGGCTTGTGCAAGAACTGGCGTGGAATAATGCCAATCTTGTCCACTCCAATTAAAATACTAAGTCGCATCATTCTGGAGAGAATAAAAGATGCACTGAATACAGGACTCCACCCTAAGGAATAAGCTGGATTCAGAAAAGGCGAATCATGTGCTGATCAAATTGTAACTCTACGCATCATTATCGAACAAATCACAGAATGGCAGACAAACCTCTGTCTCAACTTCGTCGACTTTGAAAAGGCCTTCGATAGCGTTGACGGAGAAGTAATCTGGAAACTACTTCAACACTACGGCGTGCAGTGCCCAATTCTTTGTCAACCTCATTCAACAGCTAGCTATATGACAATGCCACGTGTCAGGTGATGCACAACGGGAAACTCAGCGAGGCGTTCGAAGTGCATACAGCAGTAAGACAGAGCTGTCCATTATCACCGACGATATTCTTAATTGTGGTGGACTGGATTATACATCAGACTGTGGGGGGCAAGGAGTACACTGAAAAACCGGTGAGAAGATTCTAGAAGATCTGGATTTTGCAGATGATAAATGTCTAATGTCACATAAACTCGAAGACTTACAGGCGAAAACCAACAAACTAACTGAAGGAGAAATGAAGACAGGAGTGCTGAAACTCAATTCACTACCAATATCTACGGTAATGACACACCGACACCAGTCTAGTGCGCTGGTGTATTCATCAACTGGCGAGTTCAAAATAGGGTGAAACGCATTTTGAACTTAAACCAATATTAAAACTTATTTTAAATTATGAATTTCGTGAGGACTTCGATGAATTTCAATGTAGATTTTATCACAAGCCAACATTAGTTAGCCAGATCATTGAAAACCAAGGAGAACTAGACAGCTGTTTTATCCTAGTTTTGGACTTTTCATCAGTGAGCACCCCCACCCACCTACACCATTCAGCCACCTGTTTCGTAATTCAATGACGCGTCAATCCTAACTTTGTCAATTCATAATATAGTGATAGCCTCAACAAAAAAACTTGACCTCGTAACTTGAAAGTCCCAGCCAGGTTCGATCCCTAGTGAGGTGCTGGGTGTACACTACTGAAGAGTCCTAGACTAGGACGAAACAGTTATTCATTTTTCCTTGGTTTTCAGTGAACTCTACCTAATGTTGGTTCATGACGAAATATACATCCAAATGTTCTACGTTTATTATTATTATTATTTATATTATTTAAAACAAAGTTACAAAAAGATACTAGCAGAATAAGTTACATGACTTTTTTAGGCATTATAACTTACCTGACATATCTTTAATTGATTTTGTTAGAATTTGTATACAAGCAGCTGTTGTTGCAGTGACTAAATCAAAAGCGAATAAAGCATTTGCTGAACTCTCAACTCGATCGCTCGATAGCATGGTTACATTGGTGGTATTGTTGACAGCAGCACTGGTACTTTGTGATTGATTTTCACTTGGCTTTGTAGGCGATGAAATCAAAGATGATGAGGATAGAATATAACTGTTAGTTCCAACACCATCAATGTTTGAAACAATAGGTGATTCTTTATCAGCATAACTACTCACTTTTGACTCCGAGGATACTGGAGTTGAAGATGGTATCAGTCGAGCTGATTTTGATGCGATAGCAACCTGTATGCAGTAACGGATGATAGGAAAGGATCGAATAAAGTGAAGTTTAATATGACGTGAACGAGAGGGAAACATAATCAGCTACAATCAACCAATTAGGGACTGCCAATTTCTGTTTAGTTTCATCATAGATGTACTAATGGACTTAACCCTAACTGAATTCAGCGACTCAGGGACTAACTTGTTACAAGGAAATAATCTCGTTAACTTAGAGCATACAGATGATATAGTCCTCCCAAATAGGTGAAGACGCTGACAAAATACACAGTCTTCTGGAAACCTTGAAGAGAAAGCAAGCATGTGATTCGCGCGCTCCTGTCAAATGCAAGATGAGGTTACAGGACACGACTACATCAACTCATCCCTAGCTTAAAGATAAGTAGAAGTGAAGTGGTTGGTGGAGCATGTTGACCACTTCACTTATTTGGGGAGTTGCATCAGTCCAAATGGAGTGACTCCTGACGAAATCTCAGCATGGATACAGACGGCTTATATGCAAAATTACGCCAATGAAAACGTCAGCTCTTACTTACTAAGTATGAAGCTAACATACATCTATACAACAAACTGAGAAAAAGGCAACAAAGCTCAATAGTAATATGATCAGTTGAAGGGAGAGGTTTATCATTGAATCACTGTTCATCAAAACAACTCCTCACATGCACACACAGGCTTTAACTGGGAGCCCCCATTAACTGTGCTCGAAACGTTATCCTTAAACAATTAACATAATATCAATGTGTGCTGGTATTACATGAACTATTTCACTAGACAAAATAATTTGAATGAAAGTGAATTAAGACTGCATAGATGAGATCTTGAATGCAGTTAAATCCAAACTCATAAAAAAAGCCGTCAGAGTGTGAAGAAACAAAGGGTAACGAAGAAGATTTGCCAGCCAAATGCATGACTGGCTTACGCACTAACACATCAACTATGCTGTGAGAAATCTCGCACTATTATAGGCCTTGACTTTGAAAGTTTAAAACACAGTTTAGTTACTACATAAAGATGAGTTGATAAAGGCAATTATGTAGTGGAGAAAGAATCCTATGACGAATTTAACCGATAGCCGCTACTTTGAAATGGTGGTTAGGCTGGCATAATTCAATGACTCAAAGAACTAAACTGGCTGAGAGTGATATTCCTGTGTAGGTCTTACTATCCCAGAAAGATCGCTGGGGTATCGGTTAGACTAAACGCTGTTACCATCATAATACGAGTCGTTTACACCATTTAGATCACCTCGATCTGGCCAGCGGGCACTGCTGGTTGATATGAGTGCTATGCCACTACTCATCTCAACCAATCAGTAGTATATAGTTTTTCGTTTACACTCTCTTAGTGATCTGAGGCCGGAGTCGTACTGCTGGTGATGAATAGGGGTGAAACAGCAATTATGTATTCAACTTGGACAACCAGCTATGTTGTCTCCCCTCCGCCAATTGAAGACAGGAGATTAGGAAATGTTGACTACAAAAAGTGTACATCCCAACTGACTGACCCTGAGGCGGAAAGATCTTCGTACAGACAGAACTCCAAGAACCACTTCAATCAGGCTGAGTGTAACTAGCCCCTGAGCCCGGTAGTTAAACAACACCAAAGGCTTTTTTTTCTATTTCAGATACTTCAGCAAGAAATCAACTCCCACCGTGTGGGTGGCAGACAGGAGGTTAAATAACCTCCTACAAAATTCCTGGGATGTCAACATTTAGGAACAAATTAAGCAAGATGAAAGTAAAAATAAACACACTTTTTTAAAAAGAAAAACCTACCATATTATTTCCACTATCATCAAAGCTGTGATATTCATCAGGTGAATTAGTGTCATTTGAATACCCATTAGGCAATTTACTGGTTGGGCTTGATTTAAGCATGCCATTCTCTTTTCTCACTGGTGAACAGTTGACATTTTTAGATGTTTGCTGTTCTTCACTGTTGTGGCGGCTGCCTTTCCTAGCTTTCTCCTCTCTCCCGTCTTGCTGCTGCTGCTCCTCCTCCTCATCATCATCTTCGGGATTCGAAAAGTGTGGTCGACCATTTTCAACTGGCGAGGATGCTTCTTCAGATGAAGCTCTTTGTTTATTTACATTATCTGGTGGTGAACGGATACCAGCTGCTTCTGCTGATAAACGTGACACTTCATTTAGACAGATTGCATAGACTTCAAGCATTAAACTTTGTACACTGGATGAGAGTTTATCACTGATTTCTATATGGATCAAAAATAATAGTTACATTGATCATTCAGTCAGGCTTATACAAAATATTATGGTCTAGTTAAATGTAATACATTTATGAACTGATTAGTCTTGAGTTAATCCACGTTTAAGAGATTGATTTTTTGTACGGTGATAGTGATCATACTTGATTTTTAAGAGTTAGTCTGTAGGCATTGATGTTAGTTAGAGAACCACTGAAAACCAGGGAGTACTGGGCAACTGTTTCGTCTCCACCCGGGACTCCTCCACAGAACGCACCCATCCATCCACCAGGGTTCGAACCCAAGACTTTCCGGTTACAAGATAAGCTCGCAGACCATCCAACCACTGGAACGCGATTCGACTTCCTATGTCCTTGTGTCCAACCTGGTGGGCCCCACTGGTGACGAATTTTTCATTCGAAATAACTCCAGGCAACTTCATCCAGTAGCCAGTCACTAGCGAGCCTCAGATTAATTTCCAAGACTTACATTTGAGGCAACAGAGTGAATAGTCGTAGAGGTATTCAAACCAGTAGTCGTTGGACTGACTACCGGCGTAGTATTTCGCCGACTGACTAACAAGACCAAGCACTTGACCAGATAGTTGTTTCACATCGATCACCGTGGACCTTTAAGCATTGTTAGAAGTACCAGGAGTTCAATATGCGAATGGTACGGTAATCTACAGTAATGGTAATTGAAAATGCAATCGAAACAACTGGGATGGAGTGGACTTAAAAGCCAGACTACTGTTTGTCAAGAGACAAATTCATCACCCTTCCTCACCCATACAACAAGTAATGTATTTGTCCTTAACCTTCTTAGCTATTTTTATCCAAGTAAGCACTAAGCTGTAGACAAGATGACATTAATTAAGAAACTATAACCAATGGAAATTCACAGAAGAAACAATTACAGCATAGAGACTAATCAGAATTCATTACATTGAGGAGATTAAGCGAAGTTGAATTATCATCACAACCAAAGCAAAGGTCTACCAAAAGTTAACATTCGAGAACCAATCAAATTTAAGGAACGCTACAAAACGTCACTCCAAATCAAATCATGCCTGCCTGTATAGATTTAGTGAGAGAGTAAGTACAGTATTCTACTTATTCCCTGGGCACTTTCTGTCAATCGATGCTACCAGATAGGGTTGGGGGGCGGGGGACGCGAAGTTAAACTTTCAGCACTACAAAGTAGCAGATACAAGCGAAGTCCAAGATGCGCATTTCGCCCCACTTGGGACTCGTCAACTGGATGTACCTGCATTCTCCAGTGAGTAGTGATGGTGTTTCCACCGAGGCTCAAACCCAGTACTCATAGTTTCAAATGTCAAAGCATTATTCACTAGACCACTTGGGCCACGACAGCCACCTCGTGTACAACGGGTCTTATTAATTATTTACCTCAAGACTTTCTCGTCGACTGATTGGACCGAAGTGCTCGGTCTCAGGTTGAAATATCGGCTCCTTGCGCAGGTGGTTTGACGATGTGTGGTCATGTAACCTGAAGTCCCTTAGTTGATGGTGAGACCTGAATAGAGCCAGTCGCCAGTGAGCATATCATCGATATGCAGGTAGGCAGTTTCCTGGGGTTCTAGTGGGAAATCGTGACCAGTAGGGTGCATCAGGTCGGGTGTGAGGACAAATACTCGCCGAAAACATTGGCTAGCGGTCGCGCTATGTCGTGAATTGGCAGAAGCTAGAATTCATGGGTCATTGGATCAGGTCCCAGTGGCTTAATGGTCTACGAGCTGGCTTGTCTTGTAGCCAGAAGGTCCTGGATTCGAACCCCGATAGGTACGTACTGCTATCCAGTACTCCCAGGTTTCCCAGTGGTTCTCTAACCAATGTCAGCTCATGATGAAATCCTGTAAACATCCTCATTGTTTTTCATAAAATTATTCTTTTCAAGTGCTGGTTTTCAGGGATCTGATTTGATTGCTTACACGATTTCACCGTGAGCTGACATCGGTTAGAGAATCATTGGAAAACGTGGAAGTACTGGACAGTTGTTTCGTTCCAATTTGGGACTCTTCATCAGTATTCACTCGCCACCAGGGTTCGAGCCCAGGACCTTCCGGTTACAAAGCCACCACCATTCTTTTTGTCGTAAATTTCCTGTTTACTATAGTTCAACCTGTATATGTGTTGTTATGAAGTGTGACGAGTTGAACTACACTCCTTCAGTACATACATAATTAATTCAACGATGAGAATTCGACTCGGTTCAGTTGAAAATCAAAGGGATAAAGAGTGATAACTATCAGCAAGATATGACATTTTCTTTCTTGCTACTTCTGTCAAACTGACTTCTGACGTGTTAAGCAACAACATTCCAGTTGATTTTTAAAAGTGATCTTTCAATCAAATTACATTTACGCTTAGTTATTGTTCACATGACATATTACGAAAAAACGATTAAAATAGAAATTTAAAAAATTGCTCTGTGATATTGAATGATACAAAATGAAGATTATTTTGCCTTCTACATAATTAGATTGATTATAACTCGAAGTATTTAACAAAATCAAAGTGTAATACACAATTTAGCCAACTTAATGAGACTGTAAAAGTCTGCAAGACTGAAGTTCACCCGAAACAATGACGCCAATTGTTAGGGACTAATTAATTAATTAATTGCATTAATGATATGTAATATCTTCAATATAATTTGTAAGTCAATTATTGAGAAGAATTTCTATGCATATGCATAAAATGCAGAATTTATGAGTGGCATTATTGCATATGCCGGTTAACTGTAGTAGTAGCGACAAGGTACTCTACTCGAAATCATGAAGCTAGATGAGGAGCCTGAGGAGAGTTGTCATTTGAAGAGGTAACCACTAGTGATCCTTTAGAGATGCCCACTGTCCCAATTTCCGTTTAATTTCATTATGGATGTAACAAACTACAGACCTTCATTAACAGTTTTCTTCGCTCAATATTCAAGATCAGATGGCCAGAAAAGATCAGCAACAGGGAGGGATCTCTGGGAGCGAACCAACCCACCAGGAACCGATTGTAAAACAAATAGACAGGGAGAAATGGAGATGGATTGGTCATACTCTGAGGAAACCATCAAGTGACATCACTAGACAAGCCATCGCTCGAGTGGAACCCGAAAGGGAAGTGGCGAGTTGGTCGTCAGTGCAAGGGTGACTTGGAGGAGGTCATGTGAAGAGGAGATTAAAACGTGTGGGCAGACTTGGAGCCAGGTGAAGACTCTAGCAGAGAACCGAACGCAATGGAGACGCACGGCTGAAGCCCTATGTTTCTCTAGGAATTAAAGGAAACAATAATAATAATGGATTTAACCCTAACTGAATTCAGCGACTCACGAGATTAACTTGTTATCAGGGAATTATCATCTCGTTGACTAAGAACATGCGGATGATATAGTCCTCCTCCCAACTAGGTGAAGACGCTGACAAAATGCACAGTCTTCTGAATACCTTGAGGAGAGAGCAATTTACGAACGTTTGCCATGCAATTCGTGTGCTGCTTTCAAATGTAGGATGATGCTACAGGACACAACTGCATCGACTCACTCCTAACTTAAAGATAGGTAGGATTGAAGTGGTTTGTGGAGCGTGTTGACCACTTCACTTATGTGGGGAGTTGCATCAGCCCCAGAGGGTTAACCGCTGACGAAACCACAACATAGATACGGAAGGCTCGTTGACGAGCCTTGACGAGCTTGTATATCGTGGCAACTCGAACTGCTGCACATCGGTGCCAAGTTCTATGTTGAATCCAGCAGCAGCAGCAGCAGCTTGCATATCGCGATGACCCAACAAGCTACGCTGGCTGGAACTATTGTTCCTGCAGTTCCTACTATGCCAGGAAGATTGTTAGGATAGCAATTAGACTAAAAGCAGTTACCGGCATGCTGGAGGTCTGTGTGAAAAGTCGTACTGCTGGGGAACAGGGATGTAACAGCAGTAAGGTGTTTCCCTCAGATGATCAGCATGCCAGCCAGCTATGCTGTCTCTCCACTATGGAGAGAGAGGGGGTTAGAAGAAAAGGTTGGCCCCATGAAAACTGTACATCCCGACTTACTCTACGGTGGTCAGTAACCGGCGGTAATTTACTAATACGGAACCGATCCAAGAAGCCAGTTCATACAGGCAGTTATGCCCTAGGCTCTGAAATCACACACAACACTAATTCTCTTTGTTTCAGGTACCCCAAGAATAAATCAACTTCCACGGTGTGGGCAGCCGGGAAGTAACTACCGCCCACACACTTTCAAAAGCACGTGAAGCTCTTCTGATCATCATCCTCTTTACCTTCGACCGGCAATAGTTCTTGAACTTTCTCACCCTTTTGTTACATATACACAAATGTACAGTCTAGTTGAAGACTTCATCAAAAAGAAAATTTCCTTCGCTCCAACCGTTTTGTTTTTCAAGTGTTGGTTTGTAGGGATTTGACTGGTTACAGGATTTTCATCATGAGCTGACATTAGTTAGAGAACCATTGGAAAACAAACTGGGAGTACTGGACAGCTGTTTCGTCCTAGTTTGGGACTCTTTAGCAGTACGCACCCATCGGGATTCGAACCCAGGACCTTCTGGTTTACAAGGCGTGCTCGTATACCATTAAGCCACTGGGACCCGATCGAATGGCCCATGAATTCTAACTTCTGCCAATTCACGACATAGCGCGACCCCTAGCCAATGTCTTTGGCGAGTATTTGTCCTCACACCCGACCTGCTGCACCCTACTGGTCACGACTTCTCACTAGAACCCCAGGTATATATATATATATAAATCAAACAAGAAAATGGCATAAACTCATTCTACATAACTGCTTTCAGAAAATACAGTCGGAGTTCAAATCTCGCCTCATCTGCTTCAACTTGAACGCCACTATAGTACGGAATGGAATGTTACTCAACAACCACACAGTTGCCTGGCAATGACCCAAATCTATTTTGGCTGGCGAAACTTCGATAAATGGAGCAGGTTTCGAACTTATGGCCAGAAGTGATCAGAAGTCAGACGTCTAGACTAACTGAGTTTCATCATAGAACTTTGCACAAAAATACACCAGTTCAAGTTGTCACATTCCATGTAGCACACAAAGATAAACAAAAGTAAGTAGAAAACAAATTTCAGAAGAACTACGACACTACGCTCAGCGAATGCATCTGCGCCACTGACAACGATTTTCAGTCATATCACTGACAGTGTCCAAGCCATTTGGTTCTCAGAGTCCCCAGGATCAAAAATAAAGCAGCCTACACCTCTTTATGGGGCTCAAACCAACTGTCAAAGACTGCATGGACTGATGTTAGATTGCAGTTTGACTACCCATAACTCTATTACAACCCAACGTTATGTCAGCTAATACTGCTCGTCGAGGAAGACAGTAGTAGCTCAGCATACACAGCAAGTGCCCTTCCCAGACGACCAATCAACTAAAGATTCATACGCCGTACAGTATCATAAGTTGTCAAGCACACATAATATGTGTAGCTCATAGCCTGTTGATACATGAAAAATCTGTTCCACGTATCTGTCTTCTAACTATTCAACATCCTCAGATTCTAAGCCTTTAACTTAACCTGATGAAATAAAAATTACTATCCATAAATGATATTTGGTAAACCAGTGATGATAGTGACAGATAATTGACAATTCATCAATTTCATTGGCTTTGAAAAAGCCTTCGATAGTGTTGACTGCAAAGTAATCCGGAAACTACTTCATCACTATGGAGTGTCTAAATCTTTATCCAACCTCATTCAATGGCTTATATGGCGGCGTCTGGTGATCCACAAAGGAGAGCTCAGCAAAGCCACTGTGAAGTGAAGACAGGAGTAAGAAAAGGCTGGCTGGCTGGCTATCACCATCCACGATGATATTCTTAATTATGATGAACTGGACCATGTGCCATACTATGGGAAGCGACAAGACAAGAATACACTGGACCGATAAGAAGAATCTATAAGATCTGGATTTCGCGCGTAGATGATTTGTGTCTAATGTTACACAAGCTCGAAGACTTACAAACGAAAACGAACAAATTGGCAGGATAAGCTGACAGCGAAGACAGGACTTCAAGTGAACATAGACAAGGTGGAGACGGAGGTGATGAAGATAATCAACCAACAGCAACAACAACAACCAGCACGAATCACCATCAATGGGAGAGATTTGACAGAGGTTACTTCTTAGCTTCACTTATCTAGGAAGCATCGTTTCAACCACAGGTAGTCGGAATAGATTAAAATGTCAAAGCCAGTCAGAATCGAAAAGGCAAGATACACTTCCATCAATCTGAAATCAGTTTGGAAATCTTCTGCATTCAACTCAGCACAAAGAACAACACTCAGATTTTCAACATTAATGTTAAGTCAGTTAGCACTTTTACATGGGTTAGAAACTTGCATTGCACGTCAAGAAAAGCATTTCCAACAGGCTATAGCAGACTTTTAACAGCAGCTACTTTCACTGAAGCTATATTGAAAATCACATGGCCGGTCAGAGAGAATTAGCAGCAAGAAACTATGAGGACAAACTAACTAAGGACCTATTGCTCAACAATTATGTAGAAGAAACTGGAGATGGATTGGGCACACACTGGGGGGGGGGGAACGTCGAAAGATATCGCGTTCAATGCATGTTCTCCGGTGGGACCTGACTGGGGGACGATGAGTTGGGCATATGTCCGAGGGTGATATGGTGGAGATCGTGTGAGGAGGAGATGACAAACTATGGGCAATCCTGCGCGGAGCTAAAGATGACCATACATAAAAAAGAACAAAGTGGAGGTGGGCTGTTGAAGCCCTATATTCCACTCGGAACCTAAGAGAACAATAATAATAATAGTAACAATACAATAAATAACAATTCATTATATATATCTGAATTAAAGGCGTTTTAAAAACAAACAAACACAATCACAATAACTTTTAAATTACTCACCTTGCTTAGGATTACGAAAAATATCCCGTATCAACAGAAGACAACATAACCTTAAACAATGCGCAAATGATCGATAGGGATAACGGCCAGTTTTTGGACGATACTATAATTTTTTAAAGAAATAAATCAACAATAGATATATGTGTAGATGCATGTATATATATCAATTATCAAATCTATGCTAATAATTATAATAAAAATAATAAAAAAACTGAAGTGACAACAACAGAGATAGAGGTTGGAGGTTGAAAAGACAATATGAGTGGAAGTGATAATAACACAACATGGTAGATAGAAATATATATATACATATATATGTGTATATCAACTTACAGGCCAAAAGCTAAGCGCTAATGAGTCCAAACGTTTGGCGAATCGTTCATTCATTAACTGGTAAGCCTTTATGGATTTTTATGAAGAAAGAGAGGAAGAAAGACGGAAAAGCGATCGTTTTAATAACAATAGTAATAGTAATAATAGTAAAAATAGTGAATTGACTCTAGTTCCGTTCCGTTTGATAAGACAGAGAGAGTTGCGTATAACCAAGGGGTTTTCCCAGCGTCTGACAAGATGATATTCGTCAATTTCTTGCATGAGATCAAGTGTCTTTTCACAACAGTATTAACGAGTTGACTTAGCGACACACCACTCGCCCTATCGACAGCTTTTAGTATCCTTCTTCTTCTCAATGCTACAAACAAATCCTTTTTTGAATAGCCCTAGAGAGATTAATAGGGAGCAATAATGAGGGATACGTAGAATACAAGAGTTAGGAGACTGTAAAAGGATTGTGTTAATTTTCTTACTTAGAAGGTTAGACGAAATACCTTTCTAGAAATAAACACATTGTGGAAAACGGCAGAAAAGATCAGAGGTACTATAAAGTATTTAACATTTGACTTAATATCACTTAGAATCACGAACTGACTTTATTCGGAGAACCAGAGGGTACTGGAGAGCTGTTTCGTCCTAGTTTGCGACTCTTCATCATCAGCACACACCCGTGACCCCATCGGTCACGGAGGTTGAATCCACGAACTTCAGTTTACAAGGCAAGCTCGTACACAGTTCAGCCAATGGGACACGATCTAATGTTAGGCTCATGAATTCTAACTTCTGTCAACTCGCCATATATATAGCACGACCATCCCTCTACAAACTAACAATTGAAAATAGGCTTTCCCATACACCAGGCCATCAAATTAGACTAATGGCGTTAGGACTGATAATACCATGCAGTTTCCAAGCCTGCAGGAGGTCGAGCACGATTAGAATCCGAGATTCTTTAGCTGAAAATCAAGTTAATGAGCTTATATCTACACTGAATATCAGTGTTAAATTGTAAGAATTTTACACAAAAAAATTGCCCGCTTGCTTTGTCATTTACAGAGACATTTAGTTATGTATAACACAATGTCAAAACAAAACAAAAATAATAACATACCATTTTTACAAGAGATCTTAAGTGACTTGATGTAAATATTGTGATGGCTAGATTATTGGAACGACTACAAGATGTAAGACATTCAGAGAACTGTGTCAAAACACTATTACTAATTAAATGATCTTCACTCATTACAGCACGATGTGGTAGATGAGAGGCATACACCGATGCAACTTGACCAAGTAAATATTCACTTCCATTTGGATTGAACCATGAACTACTCCAATTATCATTATTATAAGATAAATCAAATTGTTCTGCATCAATTGACTCAACTATATAAAAAAGAGAGAAATTCAACAGATATGATACAATAAAGATCGATAAGTAATGCGTTGCTTACTCAGTAAATGGATAAGATGAATTACAACAAGGTTACATAGCTAGTGTAGCTAAAAAAAATAATTCTTAATAGACAACACATCCTACATACAGTTGTCTCTTTATTTGACGTACTTATACACAAGAATTTCGCCTAGAAAAATTGTTATCATGCAACTGAGTAAAGGTGTGATACAACTATAAGACAGTATTGCATTACCTGCTACTAATATTCTTAAGTGTGCGTCGGTGACAAGGCGGTAGAATGCTCACCGACAAAGGCATGTGGTCCAGGGTTCGATCCCCGACTGATGTACTCCTTTGCCCCATTAAGTCACTAATAAGACTGGTAAATAGGGGAGGTTGGGCATGAGGCTAGCAACCCCATCCCGTTAAAAGAATAAACACCACTGCTACAGAAACCTCAAAACTCTAGGTTGAAGCCCCATGTTTCACTTGGAACGTAAAGGAATAAAAAGATATTCTGAGCGCAACTAAATTGTCAGAGTAGTACTTTTACACAAAATAGGCGCAGCAGTTCAACTTGATACACACACACTTTATAAGAACGCATATAAACATTGAGAAAACAGAAATGCAAAGAGACCATATAAAACTAATTATATGGAGAATAATGACAACCTAGAAGATCATATGGGTGAATGTATCTCCGAAACAGACGACAAGTTTGAGTCACATTACCAACAGTCTGAAGTCATTGGTTCTCGACGTCGTGAGGATTCCAGTCAGGCATTCTATACCTTTCAATGTGGCTCACGCAACAGTGAAAGACTTTATGGCAAACATTAGTTGTCAAGCAAAACAATGAAAATAATATAGACAATAATATATGGATGATACAAAGAATGAGACAGCTGTTTATTTACAAACTGAGCAGAAAATATCTTTTTTCGAAGTGTCTGAAAATTGATCTTTGTTAAATTAACAGATTTCGAAATCCATATGCATTTCTTTTTTCTCACAAAAGGTGCACACTAAGTAATATGTGACTGAAATGTATAGCCATACAAGCATAAGGTCTCATGAAAAGTAAGAATAAAGTTAGCCAACTTCGCGAAGACAAGGATGTATTCCAGCATGTTTATTTGCTAAAAGTGGTCTGAGGAGTGAGTCTCGCCAAACACAACTAAAACCTTAATGTGGAAATAATATTATGATGCAAGGCAATGATAGCATCACAAGAAATTTCACTAATAACTTTAAAATACAAATAAAGGTAGTTTCTTTACTGTTTCTTCTGCACTCAGCATAAAGAAGAAAATTCGGATTTTCAACACTAATGTGAAGTCAGTTAGCACTTTTATAAGGGTCAGAAACTTGCACTGCGCGTCAAGAAAAACATTTCCAACAGGCTACCCACAGTCATTTAGCAATATTTGCCTTCGCTGGCTCCATACTGAAGATCACATGGCCGACCAGAATTAATTAACAACAAGAAACCATGGGAACAAACTAACCAAGAACCTATCATTCTATAAATATGTAGGAGAAAATGGAGATGGATTAGGCAGACACTGAGGAAACCGTCGAAAGATATCACGCTCAATGCATGCCCTCAAGTGGAACCTGAATGAGGAACGACGAGTGGGTCGTCCGAGGATGACATGGAGGAGATCGTGCGAAGGGGAGATGACAGACTATGGGAAATCGTTGACCTAGCTAAAGAGGACAGCAGAAAATAAAAGATGGACTGTTGAAGGCCTATGTTCCACTCGGAAATGAATGGAACAACAGTAACAACAAAAAATCTCTATTGTTTTCAAAAAGGAAGAGAGATGTTTCATGTACATCTAGGAAGCTTTTGAATTGCTTACGGTTCTAAAACTTATTCACAATTAAAGTATAGTTTGGTATTGACTAATGTCAGTGACTTCAAATTGAGGACTGATACTACAACAGTTATCCTGTTTGTATTCAGAGTAACGAAATTTATGAATGCCTACACGGAACGCTAATGATAATAGCAACAATAATAATGATCAAAATATCAATAACAGTAGGAATGCACACGTTAATTATCCAGTTTCTAACACTATGAATAGTAGGATTTATATTTATTTTATAGTATGAATTTATCTTCGATTCAAATATTTTTCTGCTTTTGTAAGATAACACAACTAAGAAAATCGAATAAATTTACATAAAATAAATTCTTACCTGAACCACTGTCTACGTGTTTTTCACCTGTGTTTGTCAGTAGTGAGTGACACAGAGAATGAGGTATTATGCAGCAAAAGGACGGGTAAACACTGAGTGTGAATTCATAACTAACTTCTGTTAATTTATGAGGGCAGGCACCAATCGAAGTTTGAAATTTAGCCCTATCTACCAGTTTAGTAGGCTGGGAAGATTGAAACAGACGGGATACTACAGGCAATGAAGCATTCCCACTGTAATTAGTAGTATAGGGCATAACATGTGCGACGCCACGAGCAACGCCTCTTAGAAGACCAATTACAGAAGGAGCAAGGAATGTACATAGTCGTTCAGCTGCAAGCTGTTGACTTTGAAGTTTCACAGCATCAGGTGAAGTATTCGGATTTCGCGGTTGACGAAGGAATGCTGAAACAGCCGCAAAACGGTCGATAGGCTGTTGTAACACCTCATTTATTTGATTAATAATGTTACTAACACAATCTAGGATGCTAGTGATGATCTGTAAAAGGTATTAAAAAGTAAAATTCTTAAGGAAACACTATGTTATTATTACTACTGATTAAATGAAAGCAACGTATTGTTATAGTAAAAAGTCATTAAAACCAAATAAATCTAACATAAGTCATCTAAATAAACCCAAAAAATTACAAGAGACAAATACTGCAGAAAAGAACCACTAAACAAAGAATACTAGTTAGGAATAAATAACCAAAGATCTGATTCTACATGGATATCAACAAAAACAACGTAGTTGATACTAAAGATGTCCACTTGACTTGTTAAAAATGGGGACTAAAAGACATCACTGTAACCACTGATCACGAAACCTTTAACTCTTTACGATAATCTATGTCCTATTAAACTTGCTATGGCTAACACTGTGAATCGGCATTTGAATAGCTCGGCGACAACTCATATGGCATGATTATCCTGCTAGATCGTTACATGAAAATAAGAGCTGATTAGATAAGCAAGGAGCGTTTGTGCTATTATTGAAGGAACAAAGGTCAGGATCGTACTAAGTAAGCAAGAAAGAAACTATAGTTATTAACTCTAATCCTGCCAGAGTGTATTACATAACTTAACGAAGCATAATTATGCACAAGTGTATTACAAACATACAAAAAAACAATAATAAAACAAAAATTGAGTACCCTGTATTTAAAAGATCCCGTTCCATAACAATCTGCCTACTTTACCGCTATAACTGGTTCTGTTAACAATGCGAATAAATGTTCTGAAAGATATAATCCAAAATTAAAGCCAGAATTATGCAATTATGTGCAGCTAAGTAACTGTAATTCCGGTAGCAAGTATTTATTGCAGCATCTAAATTTCAGGGCCAGAAATTGAAAAGAACCTGTTTAACCAACAGAATTGCCTGCATGAATGTTTGACAGTTACCCAGAAATATTTACTCTAGGTGTGCAAAACTAGATACTTTCAAACAAAATATATGATTACAAGATGCATGATATAACTAACCTACCAAACACCCATTGCAAATGATATGTTACACTTAAGTCAATTCGTCAAAAACCAGAGACATACATTTACTATCTATTTAAACTTACGTCTTCTGAACGATTTGTATCCAAAAGAGCAATTTGACTCAATAGACTAGATAAGGCAAAACTGAAACATTCAGCCTGTGGAAGTTCTAAAAGAAATCAGACTCTCAAACATGAACCGTACTTTGAAAGTTAGAACAAACAATATTATCCGTCAGATGACTTTTGTGTAATTTTCGCAGGACATTAAGTAAATAAGGAAGTAACCTGTCAACAAACTATGGTGCAGGTCATTCTGAAGCTTGCACATACCTTCAGATTAGATTCCACTAAAAATATTCCAACGCTGATTATAGAGCACTGAGCTTGACTGTCAAGTCGATAGCCTCCATTTGGTTCAGATAAAGGAAAAAACTCAATAAGACGCTTGACCTTCAAATAATAAGCATAAGTAATTACGAGTGCATACTGTGTCAAAATTATTACATGCTGTCAGTGATCGGGCTAGGCGAACATACGATGAATCACCGAGATGGCTATGTGGTCTATGCATACTTCTGCAAAACCAACAGCCTAACCATCAGACTCGTTTGTCCCGCTAATCCTTCAACTAAGGTCATGTAGTGACCAAGATATTAGCCTATCAAATTCATGCACCAAGATGTAGAGTTTATTGTATATGTGAGACAAATCAGTTTAAACTAAGTAATTTCCGTATATTCTCTCTATCATCTGGAAAACAGTTAGTTGCTCCATGGACTTTTGATGGTCATTCAGGCTATACACCCACAAAAATGTAACGCGTTATGTGCTAGTTAGGTTTCAGCAGGCTATTGCATACACTGTAAAGTGTCCCGGACAAGTCAAAACAGCTTTGTTCTGCATAAACAATAGTGGAGTGCACACGTAAGTCCCATTCAAGAGTCAGGGTGAACAAAACAAGAAGTTCAGCAAAGAAGATCGTTTCTGGGATTTCATTTTCCTCAGACGAGTAACTGCATTTCTGCTGAATTTTCTTCACGAAAGAAGATATGAATAAAAGAGATTAACTGTCGTAAGTAGGTTTGGTAACATTGGTCAGTGTGATAGAGTTGTGAAATGAGATATACAACTGAGAAAGTCGTGACTAGGTCACAGACAGACAAAAATATATGACAGTATGAAAGATTTAGAAAGGACAGGAAAACTAGGAAGATTTTAGATTACTTGTTTAAAAGTAAGAGGGTCGTTGAAATGGTAGTAAAAGTAATTGGGAAATTTTCCTTTGTACTTCGCTAAGCCGGTAACAAGACTGGTAAAGAAAGAAGGTTAGCCATGAGGCTAGCAACCTCACCCCGTAAAAATAAAAACTGCTGCAAAACTTCACTCCTCTAGCTTGAGGTCCCTTGTTCCAATGGGAATGTAAACGAATACAAAACTTAGGGATCTGAAGCGGATGAGCTAATGCAATCTGGAAGGATTGACTGGGGTGCTATCTTGTTTTCCAGTACCCTGCAAGCCAGTGGATGATCGCGGAAAGCTATTCTTATCGCCGCTGCATAGAATGTTTATTTTATATTTTATTTTTGATTACAGCTTGATGCCACACCGTATTTTCAGTACGTGTGTGGAATTTTCAGCATGGACATCGGTAGCCCAAATTTTGCAGGCCGACCATAGATATCGGGTGTGAGTCGGCAGTGGATCGAACCCCGGACGCACATGTGTGCAGGAATTCTTATTGGAGGAGAAGGATAGATCGCCCTGTTTCCTACAAGTACTAAGTCTCATTTCTCTTGGATTTCGGTTTGTTAGTACTCATACATGTGTCTATACTGGTAGCTTTATTGTGGTGCAACACACTAGCAGCATCTTAAATACTTTTGCCGCATTTAAAAGGAAATTGTGTCATGGTTCACTGAAAGGTCCGATTGGCTTAGGAGCAATTAGGATAATCTTTCCCATAGTCTTCTAGAACAGAGAGTTTTTGAGGTTTGGTCTAAGCCTTAGCTCTGATCCATATGATGAGAATTTCGCTACTGATACAATAACTGTTTTCTTTCAAACAATAGGCACTGTACCTCTAAAAAAGGTGCACCGAAGACTAGCGTAAAGAGATGACATTTCTTAATGTAAAACGTATGGCACACCATCAAGACATAGTTTGCATGATAGATTCAAGGATCTGAGGTATGTTAAGATATGCCTTTCGCCAAAACCTGGAAATCGGCCCTTTATTTGTTTAGTGGTATATGGTAGGTCGTCTTAGCAAACTTCAAATTCCCACTCAGATCAAAAGAAAAATCAGAAGAAATTCGTTTCCTAACAGTGAGTTAACTGCGTACCTTCTAAACGTTTTGTCTATACACAATGTCAGTTTCTGATAGACAGCAACATTCATTTTTTGGCAGCTCTAGAATTAAACATTAGTCTGTACCCTCAACAAAAACAAATAAAATAATAAGGGTTGTATAGATCTAAATTATAAATAAAAAAGGTGCTTTTGCTCCTACCATCTACAAGCCTGTTCAGCTTATTGTCAAGATGCTACCCGTTGGGCCCCACGGAAATTCGTGAGCCATCTTGCAGGTCAGCCTGTTCTATGGCTTCTAATTTTCCAGACCAGTGAATTTATTCCTCACTTAAATATCACTTACCTACATCAAAATAATATTTTTGTTTACGCACTATTATACTCTACTTTATGTTAACTACCTGGGCCTTTATTAAAGCTAAAGCACGCTCTTTGTTCATATTTGTTGCTCGCCCAAAGTCTGGTTGCTCTGACTAAAAACACAACAACACCAATGTTTGAACAAGGCTATATCTTCATCGAAAACAGCATGTTTTCTATGCTTAGACCAATATGGTTAGCATCATACATTTCAAATGTGTACTATCATTTCAAGTACTATATAGCTTCTTCTTCTTGTATTTGTCTTGTAAATATACTTCCCATAATGTGGTATTCATAATTGCATTTTATACCATTTTGCAGCTGCGAAGAATCTTCTCCTCTTCCTGAAATAGCGTTCAGTCGCGTGGCGGCATAGCACTCACACAGATATACGCTGTTCACTGGTTGACCATAACTATCAGCAGGAAACGGAAAGACGTTTGGGTTATCGCTCAACTTTGATGGTGACCTTAGTAAACGGTTTACAATTTAACATTTATAAGAACCTGTCCTGACTGCTTGTACAATAACTGAAAAATTGAAACTTTTGAAAAAGTATTAATTTATGATATTTCGGGATTGTAATTAATAACATTACTGATCGTGCCTGTAAAAATGGCATGCATTTCTTGTAAACTTACCCGTTTATACGAAATATAAATTATTATTATTTGATAGTTATTAGCATATTGGTTATAATATTTCGTTCACTTGGCGTGTACATTCTTCCGATCATAGAATTAAATTTTTTATTTATCTGAAGTATACAAATTCTGGGTCGCTTTTGGTGTGACACTTTACTTGTTGCCCAGATCTTCACGTTTTCGACAAGCAGAATGGGCACTTGAGGTATTATCGGTACATTGTTTTCGGGGTCTTATGGAAAGACTTAACTTGATATGATTGTGAAGACTCAACTCTGTTGGAAAACTCCAACGTTTACTTCATTCTCTGAGTTAGTGAGTGGAAGACAACCCTCGCTTCTCCTTTCTTCAATGGTGCAGGCCGGCAAAAAGCAATGAGTTATCGACCAGCAGCACTACTTTCGATAGTATTGATGATCTGGTTGATGATCATGTCCGGCAGCAGCTTAATAGGAACAAACACTCAATGAAGCATGGAATGGTTTCTGGAGAGGTAGATCCCGTACAACAATTCTATTGTTGGCACATAATGACTGAAATCATGCTGGGATATCAACGTTCCAGTCCATGTGGCTTACCGCGACTTGGAAAAGGCGTTTGGTACCATTCAGCACGACCATCTCCTCCACAAAATAGGTCAGATGCGTATTGGTAACCTGATACTTCCATGGTTGGAGGACTGCTTGGGCGAAATAGATTTCCATACCAAATCCAACCGCGTCCGGTCATCCTGGCACAGCTTGACTTAAGGAACCTGTAATATTTCATAGAAGTACTGACAACAGTGCTTGCTATATTAGTACCTTCGTAGGGCATCTACAGTACGCTCTGCTATGAGTTCTTTTGTACTACCAAAGTTAGATTACCCAGGTCTGGTCGACATGACCGTAAACTACGGATCATTCAACTAGAACACTACTTTCACAGGTACAGCGTTAAGTCTGAAACCATCAACTATGAGAACGTGTGTTCTCAGTCATCTGATGAGAATAACAAGGAGGTTCCGCGCCTTAAACCTCACTTTTCTTATGAGCGTCCATGCACAGTATTTAAGTGAGAGATGAAAAAACGCCTCACTGTGTCAAGAAGCCATAGTACACAACGGCTGCTTCGAGGGAGGAAATGGAAGAAAGATCCCTGTCACAGTTCTGGCTCCCCCCCAGCAGCTTGCGGGGGACAGCACGGTACGAGAGGCTGTACTAAAGCAAGGTCGGATGCAAGCCCCTCCCGGAGTATGCGCAAGAAGCACTAGGTGATAACATCCTAACTCTCCTCTTGAACTGTTGGCACTCATCGCTGATTGGACGTTGGAGGGGAGACGAGTTACAGAAGGGTTAGTGAACCGTATGAGCATGAGCGAAGACCCAGTAATTTCAGGACTAGTGTCCAATGTTAGATTACCAATGAACAACTAACACAAAAATCTACTTTTACGCTGCAGGCCGCCAATGAAACCCATTTGGCAACATTCGAATAGAAGACACTTATGACTTACTTTGGGTTTAAGCAAAAGCAGCTATGGGTGTCCACTGCTGCTGATTTAGCCCTAGGAATCATCAGCATAGGCCTTCTAGAAAGATATGACTCACTAATCGATACTCGAAAGAGACGTTTAACAATGAAACGAACCTCCTGACTTACGAATTGTTAAGTGAGCAAGCATCATTCGTTGAACCTCTCCCAGTCTACGTCTTTATCAGCAGAAAGAATTCGGAAAATACTTCCAGAATTCCCAACTCTTGCGGAAACCAATCCTCAAACCTCTGAGAATGGCTCAGAAATTACCCATATTCACAACTCCAAGTGTTCGCTAGGCCAAGAAGAATGACCACACAGAAGTCAAAAATAGTGACGCCGAATTCGTTCACATGGGTCATTCAGATTGGTTGGTGCCGTGGTGGTGATCACAGAGCACTAAACAAGCAAACTGTCCCAGAGAGGTAGCCACTTCCACACTTTCAAGACTTTACTGATAGTCTTCGAGGTCCGACAATACATTCACTCAAATTAAGTCGGTTAGCACTTACCAGAATATTCCGGTGGCTGAGGAAGATGTAATTAAATAATCATATATACTTATTCCTGTTTATGTAGGAACATACCAATTGTACAGGCATGGATAAGTTATTATATAGATTACACATATTTCGATGCATGGTGAATTTACAGTTTGTTTGTGCTTTCTGACATTGGAGTCAGTCGGAACAGTCTGCAAAATAGTTTGTCTTTGTAACACATAAAGAGATATAGAAATATTGTCTTCGCATTAGCAAAAAAACCCAGACATCAGATGAATGTAACACAAATACCTGGGAAAATTAAAGCTTGAAGTCAATTCTCCTATATAACTTTGTTGTGAACAGCATCCCTGAGTTAAAGTTTATTGATGTATTATATTTAGGTCACCGATGTATTTGTTCCATTTTTTTCGGCAGTTTAATCGTAGTTTTGTAATAGGAAACAAATTTGATCATGGATACGAAAACTAAATCAGGTCACGTTGGATTGTTTTACTGCATCAAATGGGGCCGAGGTCGATTCTAGAACTATCCATTGGCGCCATTTGTGTCAGCATGGCAGACTGTACATGTAAGTTGAGTAATACATTGAAAACTGTTTGAAAACCAGTTGCTTCTTTATTTCAGATCAAGGATACTCCTTGTACAGAATGTTGGCCGGCGTTTTCAAATGGTAGCATCGGATCGTTCATGGAATTTGAGTTTGAATTTACTTAAATGGTCATTTCACTTTAAATGATGGGTATAGTAAACATTACCTATAATCTAGTTGTTTTTTCATGTATTTTTGCAATGCCTTAGAGTTTATTTAGTGTCATAATATTTAGTAATGAGTCTAGGCGTCATACTGTTCTAATAGCTGATGCGTTTTAGAAATAAGGGGTGCGGTCTGATTGGCATAGTCATTGGGATGAAACAGTTTATATAGCAAGCGTTTGAAGGTTATAATAGAGTGACAGGTCCTTATTTCTAGGGGTAAACTGTTCCATATCTTAGAGTACATGACTATGAAGAAGTTTGCACGGAGTGCTGCCTCACAGCTTTTCCTAGATACTGTGCACGTTTGGTTACGAAGGTTGTAAGAGCCTTCCGGTGAGAACTGTATCTCCTTACTGTCTGAGAATGATATTTTATGCAAGACTTTAAAGAAGAATGTTAGATAAATGCTCAGTCGTCTCATCAAGAGTTCGTCGATACCTAGAGTTATACACCTTGATGTGTAGTCCTATTCGCAGTCAAATCCTAGTAGTTTAGAAGTGAAGTATCGTTAGACACTTTTTATTTTAAGTTTGTCACTTACGCGAGTGCTGCTGAGAATAAATGGACAATATTCAAGTAGTGGTCTGACACAAGTTTTATATAATAATAGTTTCGCTTCGTAGTTGTGGAAATTCCTGAGTATGCATCCTAAGAGCATCCTCGATTTACGCGTCTGTGCAGCCACTTGCTCAGAAAATGTCAGGTCACTAGAGTACCTGAGTCCTAGGTCAACAACACTTTGGAGTTTAGGCAAGTCAATAGATTCAAGTACCAGTTTGATATTTATTGAGGGTGCACCGAAACAGATCCAACCACATTTTTTAAGGTTGAATTTTAGGTTCCATATGGAGGGCCATGCAGTTACTCTATCTAGTCCTTCCTGAACAGCTTTCTGTAAGTATCCTACGTCATCACAGTGGAATGTGTAAGCTACTTTAAGATCATCTGCAAAGATGAATGGTTTACCAAGTGAGAAACAGCTGCATATATCGTTGACATATAGAGTAAATAGGAGGGGGCCTAAGACGCTACCTTGAACTACTCCAGAAGTGACTGGACTGGGCTTAGCATTTACAGACCCCAGTCTAACTACTTGGGACCTATTGTTAAGGAATGATTCAAGCCATCCTAATAATGGGTTGCGTATTCCTAAGGAGTTCAGCTTATTTATTAGAAGCAAATGGTCAACGCGGTCGAAGGCTTTGCAGATGTCGAAGTAGATGACTAGCACTAGTTGTTGTTTGTCTCGGCTACTAGTTATATAGTTAAAGAAGTCAAGGTGACAGGTCATGCATGATCTGGATTTTAGGAATCCATGTTGGTTGGGACTTAGAATATTGCAGCTGAGCATATGTTTGAGAATATCATCTTTAACTGTTCTTTCCATAATGCTAGGTGCTATGGGTGTAATATTGATTGGCCTATAGTTGTTGACTTCAGTTTTCGATCCGGATTTGTGTTTGGACACTATAAATGTGGTTTTCCATTTATGTGGATAGGTTTGACTTCCTAGGGACATTGTACAGATCTTAAGTAATAAAACGGAAATGTCAGAACCACCGTGTTTATAAAGATACGATGGTATACCGTCAAAACCGGCACTACTAGAGCTTTTAAGGGTATTAATGGCTTGGTTAATATTAGAATAGGTGATAGTGATAGTGATTTGTTTCAGCGTTGAAGAAGAAGGGAGTTCCATTGTAGATTGTAAACCGAGAAGTGGACTTGTGGGCTTAAGGTAGTTAGCTGCAAACGTCTCATTAAACAGTTCACACATGTCTGCATGGTTGGTGTATAGTTCACCCTTGTTTATAAGGAGAGAAATTTTATGGCTTTCCCGATTCATGCGTTTGTTTAGGATTTCTGTGAGGGCTCCTACTCTGGTGGTGCTGGCTAGTGCGGTGCATTCTTCATTTCTCATACGCAAGTTATGAGCTTGCGAGATGGAGCTAAGAGTACTAAGTATTGACCCTAGTGTACTAAAACCGTGTCCTCTGAAGTAACATGTTGACAGTGTCTTCAGTTTTGAGCGATATTTTGGTTGAATAAATTGCTTCTTGAATTTTGAGACTCTTACTGTTTGCAATGGGATCACTAGGTCTAAGCATGTGTTGGAGTTATGGTGAAAGATGTCTAGAGCTTTAGAGAGGTTATCAGTATAGAAGTACTCTCTCCATTCTGAGGATCTTAGCATTGATTTTACTAGAGTCCAGTCTGCCTTACTGTAGTTCCTGTATGTTATTTGTTGTAAAGTAGGCTATAGGTTGCATTGCTACTTGATGGAATTGGAAGTGCACACAGCACTGTTTTGTGGTCGCTCCCTGGAAACTCAGAACCTACTAGGGTAGAAAGGGGACTTATATTGTGGCAGAAGATTAAGTCTAGTATGTTATTACCTCTTGTAGGGGTAGAGACAGTTTGTTTCCATCCAAGTATATCCAGTGTGCCTAAGAACTTATCAGATTTGGTTGGGCCTGCGGGTATGTCCCAGTTGATTTCTGGTAAGTTAAAGTCTCCACATAGGATTTTATGATCGTAGTGTAGGGTGGATAATTACTCCAGAGTATTAATAAGCTGGGTCTCGTAATTACTAAAGGTGCCAGGTGCTCTGTAGGTGCATCCAATTAATACCATTGCGTTATTTAAGTGTAAGTTAACCCATAAAGTCTCAGGCATGTTAAGTGTACTACTTTCTAGCCGTGATGCAGTAAGTGCATTCAGAAAGTACATGAGACAACCCCCTCGCTTACCACCTTCTCTGTCACACCGAAAGTGTGCGTAGTTATCTAAGCTTATCTCTTCATCCAGTATGTTATAATTACACCAGGATTCAGTGATGACAATTATACGGGGTTTGTATATTACTGTGAGTGCTCTGAGCATCGGTAGTTTATTTAAAACAGATCTAGCATTTATGAGGATCAGGTAAAGATGAGATTTGAAATAGCATTTGTAGTATTTAAGTTCGTTAATCAGCCCCGAATATGGTTCAGCACCCAGTCTTACTGCTTGACATGACAACCCTATGTTAAGAGGAGTTTCAACATTATGCTCGTCTATGTCTATCGAGTTGGTGTGTGCTGTTTTCGGTGATGAATTAAGCGTTGGAGTACTGGATTTGTTATAGGCTAAGGCATTTTTATTTATAGTTAAGCTGGAAACGTGGGTAGGGATCTTTATTTGACCAAAACTTGTGCATGTACCAAGTGTGCTTAATGGATGCGGGTGAACTAGACTGTTCCTATATTCATGCAAAGGGGGAGCCAGCATTAACGGTTTAGGAGTGTTAACATCCCTACCAGCTGTTTTTTCAACGCTGACAGGGACGCAGGGGATACAAAATGATTAGGACCTTGTGGAGACCATGGTTTATTATTCGACCTATTGTTAGGTACTAGTTGTGTCCTTGTATGGGTTTCATGTGTACTGCTTTGTGGGTTAGTTCCCAGCAGACTTGTACCATATATCCGATCAAAATTTATTTGTGTGCCATACTGTGAATACCCTGAGTTGTTGGTGGTCGAGTTCTGACTATTGCCACTTGTACTGTTGAGGGTGGCATTGTTTTGGCGTCGGTTATCAGTGTGTGTCATGGTGCTATTTCGTACGTTGTGGGTGCCAATTCTATTGACCGTGGGGAGTGTGGGCTTATTTATACTGCCATTGTTGTTGTTGTTGGCATGATTTGGGGTCATATTCTCCTTTTTTAACTAATGGACTTATGGCTAGGAGAGGACAGTGTCGACTTTCGGGGGGCTTTGAATTTTTCCGGGATTATTTAGTGACACGTCTATATCTACGGTGATAGGTTGTATAGTTTTATCAGCTATTTGATTACAATTTAGTGGCCTTTCGGTTGGTATCCCTCTCTGAGAGAATAATTCTGTGTGGTTTGAGAGGGGTGGTGCGGTGGATTCTACGGTATCTCTCAAAGGGTTGGGTATAATTGCTGCTTGCAATGTCCTATTGTTTATTCCACAATTAGACTCAGTGAGATGATTGTATACGCGCCTTTCTATGACTGTCTTGTCCACCGCAACCTTTATTAGTTTGTAATTTCTGACTTGCGATAGGGTGTGTTGGGAGTGGATGAATTTTCTGGCCTCTGCCGGTGTTTCGAACTGAAAACGAATAGGACAACACTTTCCATGTTGACTCTTCTTCAGCCTGTAGCACTTAGTCTTGGAGTTGGGCATTTTCGCCTCACTAAGTAAGATGCGCTGTACCTTTTTTAGTGCCTCATTGTCCGGAACGTTGTAGATAATAGCACTCAGTTTAGCGTCGAGTCGTTTTTTACTTCTGTAGTAACAAAGTTAATGAGGTTATCCACCTTAGATACCGATTCTGTGTCAAATTTTTAAAGGTCTACAGTTTTCATGAGGATAGTTAAAGGTGTCAGTTCACAAACCTGCGATCTGATATCGCTGATCTGATCTGATAATTTGGATATTTTGGTATTGGTTTATGAAATTTCAGGATTTACTGACTTATTGTTTTTTATTTCCCTTAACTCGGCCTTAAGTTCTCCTATAGACAACCTTAGAAGTTCTATTTCTGAAGATAGTACTGAAACGGAGCTTGAAGGCTGGAGTTTTTCGATAAGCACATAAGGTGTAGGGAGGGGTTCTGTTTGAGCAGAGGATACCGAATTCTTAGGAGTAGTGCTAATACTAGCTGTCAGTACAGTTTTATCCTCAGTTTCAGCTCGACGCTTACGACATACAAGTGAGTTATGTGGCTCACTATAACCGTTTGTAGGGAGTGTGTTGCTTGATGTATCAATCAAGGACGTAAAATTAGTCATCAGATTTACAGGGGATTGAGTTCGCTGCTTTTTACTTTGGTTAACCATAACTGTTTGATATGAGAGTTAATAGTTATAGGTATGGAAGTAGTAGAGTACTTGTGCAAGGATTACAACAAGATAAATTTTATGTAACGAATCACGCGAAAACGTAACGCAAACGTTGAACGTACCGCGTAACAGCAAAACTATAGAAGCTTGTTAGTTGACCATTCCAAGTAGGTTTTCTATGGGTCAATCTTCTGAGGCTTTCTTGACTTTTTCTTCGATTTTGATGGCTGACTTTTGTTTCTTTGCCTGTTCTTTAATCGCTTATAATTCTTGCATTCATTTAGAACTCTTACGTAATTTCGTATTATCTACTTTGTTCCTATGTGCATCCTGAGTAAAACTCACTCATCAAACTATTCATATTATTACATAAATTCTTTTAACAACTGTTTGTGACAACTCATCACCTTTGTTACTACCCTAATTTCATTAACACCTAATTTTCTTGACTGATTTTGTATTACGTAACTCCGATTGCCGATCTTCACCTGCCTAGTTAAAATAACCATAACCAATTGTATTTTGTTTGACAAACTTAATGTACACTTACATACAAAACAACACATATATTTGCGATTGTACAGCTAAGAAAATGAATTCGCCGAAAATAGACTCTTCGCTGATCTACGTGTTTTGTTTTCATTAATGCCTAGATGGGGATTATCCATGAATTGATAACGTTTTTGTTGCGCAAGCATACTTACAGCTGAACTCGATGAGGTGAGAAACATTTTAACCCGAATATAATATAATTTGCATTTATCCATTCGGGAGTTGGATGAGGACAAATTCTGACTATTTCATTTCAACCATTATGGCGCGTTTGTTCGTGTCAAGGATGATTTCTGAGGCCACGATATCGAATTCATCCTCGTGTATCATGGAACAAGCTTTGTACATGCACGAGAAAGTAAAAGAAAACGCCAAAATAGTCAAATGTAACATTTATCTGCATCACATCTACTTGCAAATAACCACACAAAGCTGCACACGACATCACCTACCCAGGGACAATCATATGTCAAACTGACCGCCACTGTTCTAGCTAATGGAAGACGAGAAAACCTGAAGAGCGGTAAATTTAAAACGTGATAACGTATACTCTCACTCTGCATTCTTAGCCAGGTAATTTAAGTGTTAATAGTGCAGTGTCTATTTCAAGTTATTTATAATGGGTACTGAAGGTGAAATAGAGCCAAGTGTGAGTCATGTGAATCCCCCTAGACGCCTTAAGAGTACTTTATACCTTTTAATATACCTTTGTGCTTCAGTTTGGTTTGAAAAAGAGACATGTCTCTGATCCACAGTGTATAGGAGAAATAAAAGACTGAGGTTGCTTGGTGACCTAGCCAAGATAGTAATTCCCAATTTCACCGTCGGGACTAGTGAATGTCCTGTAGATGATACTCCTTGTAGCGCAGGAAACGTGCAAAGTGACATGCAAATCACCTTAACGACAGGGTTTCTTAGCCTTTTTATTTGATGATTTATAAGGTGATGCCGCTGGCGTTCCATCGTCTCACGAGGAATCTTCCAATAACACAACTGAAAACAATTTGGGGGCGAAACTTAGGGCGACACCCTTAAAGGCTATGATGACCATTGACAGTTCACTGGTTGATGGTAAGAAGATAATGAGACTGTTTAGACAGCATATTCCAAATTAACCGACGAATACAAGACACCCTCTGAAAACTATTTAGTCCTGCTCCTCGACTGTTATTGGTAGTGGAGTTTACTATCATATTGGTTTGCGAACTATACTTACGCCTATACTGGGTTGTTGTTGTCAGTTTGCATATTTTGATTGCATGATCTTGCAGCTGAGTGCTGATGGATTGCCACTGTCTAACAATGGTACACAGCAAGTTTAGTCGATATTGGATAGACTGGTCAAACCATTTCTCAGTGATATATTCCCTATTGGAGTTTATGGTGGTTTTCGTAAAACGCCCGACTTCAATAATGCCAGTGGTCACTAACATGGAGCATTTAAATGCACATGGTCTAAGTATAAATGATAGGCAAGTCGGCTCTCATCTTAACGACGTTATCTGCGATATATGATGTCACTATTACAGCTGGTCACAACAGTAGGAAAGGGTGTGACAGGTGTTGCGTTGCTGGAAACCATGTCAAAAGATGCATACATCACGCGCGCTGTTTGAAAAAGGGAGTGCTTTTTTCACGTATTTGACAAACCGCTGATTTTGTTGTGTTATTCACTTCGAGAACATTTAAAGAACCTTAACTTGACTTTTGTCTGTTAAGTTTTTATTTTAAACATTTATATAGTCTATATTGGGTAAATTGTCTTGGCAGTTCCATTAGTTCATTATGTCAAAAGTACCACATAAATGTAATAGGGTGGAGTGTTACTTTTTGGTAGATGATGGAATACAGTGTAATAACTGTAAAAAGTGGTATCATAAGATGTGTACTGGATTACGTCCAGCTGCATACAAAAGTTGTAGTGCTCCAACATCCAACTGGATGTGCAGAATGTGCTGCTCCCCAAAGATGACTTTGATAAGGGAGGCTCACGAACTACTGTCTAAGGCTATGGAACTTCCTGATGATAGCGTGGCGAGTAATAGTGACACAGACTGCCCGTCTGAAGATGACGCTGCAAGTGCCATCATGAATGTTACCACACCGGCGATTACTATCCCAGTTACCCCGGAAGTAAAACCTACTAGGCGCTCGAAGCGTCTTAGTAAGCGAAAGGGTAACAGAACGGAAGCTGCAAACAGCATCGCAGCACAAGAGAACACTGTAAGCGAAGTTCACCATGAAGGTGGTGCAGACACTGACCTCGATCGTACCATCAAAAACTGCAACAGCCCTGAGAAGCAACTGCAGACAGATGATCAGTGGGTAACGAAAATAAGCAATCGAAAGAAACATAGTAATACTGATGGTAAGCAAACGTCTGTTACCTGTAGCCAGGCTGCATCAGTAGTGGTGAGAAGAGACGTAGCCACTGCTAAACACGACAAGCTCTCCTTAGACTCTAACATAACTGTTGGAAATTTAGAAGAGTCCAAAGAATCTGATCCCGTAAAAAGGCACGATCACGACCTTAAATTAATGAGTAGTATTATAAGGAAGATGCTTCCAGCGAATTTCCCTGGAGTATCGATTGAAAAGCTGATTAGAATAGGCAAAAGAGATGATGAATGTTCTAATCAGCGTAGATTGCTTAAAGTAGTCTTAGGTTCTCCTGATGAACGGAATCATCTACTGGCTAATGTACACAACCTTTCCGGGTCAGGAATTTCAGTCAGACCTGATTTATCTCTTGAAGACAGACTAGAACGAAAAGAAGTTTTGTCCCAGCTAGAAACAAGACGTAAAAATGGTGAGACTAACCTTAAACTGGTGGGTTTTCAAATAGTCAGGTCTTGGAAACGTATGCTTCCAAGACCTGTGTGGATAAGCCGGACCTCATAGGAAGCCTGAAGGTAGTGTACACTAATATACGTAGTATCGGGAACAAATTTCATGAGCTAGGTGTATTAGTGGAAGACCTTAGCCCAAGTATTGTGGCCATTACTGAAACATGGCTGATTTCTGGATTAGATGACACACCTGAGCTATGCGGATTTAGTTGCTTGCGCAGCGACAGGGTTAAGGGTCGTAGAGGTGGCGGGGTTGCTCTGTACATCAACAACTCCCTACATGTTCGTTCCGTGAAATCTGAAGCGCATGACAGTGGGACAAGTGAGGTAATTAGCTGTGAAGTAAGCTTTGCAACTGGCACTTTACCGATTGGTGTTCTGTATAGAAGTCCCTTTTGTCAGTGTGATGACTTTATTTTAGATCACCTCAAACAATGGAGTAGACACAGTAGCTGTCTTATTCTAGGTGACTTTAATGCACCTCATATAGACTGGATAGCTGGCACATCTCCAGGATCCACTAATAAGTTTGACAGCCGGTTACTCTTGACTACCATGGAAAATGCCCTGACACAACATGTCTTAGGTAGTACAAGATTCGGTTCTACCCAAGGATCTTCCTTGCTGGACTTAGTGCTTACTCATGACAACGACGACGTGGATGGTCTAGTTATTCATCCACCTCTAGCAAACAGTGATCATGGGGTGTTAGATTTTAACTTAAGGGTTGGCAATTTAGTCAGTTTTCAACCCAAATCCCGACCTAGTGTTTAGCATGATGACATAGTCTCTATAAAGGAGCGTGCTTCAACTACCGACTGGTCAGTCAATATTGTCTCATCCATTGAAGATGAATGGGATAGATTTAAGAATACACTTGAGAGGGTTACCACTGATTTCATTCCCTGGAGGGTTCCCAAAAGACCAACAAACCGGCCACCATGGATAAATAGACAAGCTATAACACTCCTAAGACGGAGAAAAAGGTTCTGGAATCTCTTTGTTTCTACTGGGCTACAGCAGTTCCGGCTGAAATACTGTGAAACCAGAAACCAGTGTAAAACTTTGATTCACTAGTCAAGGATGGCTTACGAAACCCAGTTAGTTGAAAGTTCACCAGGCTGCCCAAAAAGACTCTTCTCATATATCAAGAGAAGAACACGTAAGAGTGATGCTATCCCACCTCTTATGCTTGAAGATGACCAGACAAACATGGCTGAGGATAACTTGACTAAGGCTGAGGCTTTGTCCAAGCACTTTAGTCAAGTATTCTCTGATAATATTGATACCAGCTTTGTAACTTTTCCAGAAGGCAACTTGAAAATGGCACCCTTACACATTGGAAAGGATACTGTCCTAAAGTGACTTCTAAGGCTCAATCCTGGTAAGTCCAGTGGCCCTGATGAACTCCACCCACGTATATTAACAGCATTGGCTGAAAACATAGCCTAGCCATTGTTGGTAATCTTCAATATGTCTCTGGACCAGTCTAAATGTCCAAGAGACTGGAAAGATGCCATCATTAGTCCGGTCTTCAAAACCGGATCTAGAAACTTAGTTCAGAACTATCGTCCTGTTAGTTTGACCAGTATTGTTGTTAAACTACTAGAAAGAATAATTCGTGATGCTATCATTCAGTTCACTGAAGGGAACAAACTTTTCGCTGTGGAACAGCATGGTTTTAGAGCAGGTCATTCTTGCTTGACCAACCTTCTTTTGGCCAGAGAAAGTTGGGCAAGCTCAGCTGATGCTAATATACCGGTGGATGCCATATTCATCGACCTTAACAAGGCGTTTGACAGGGTTTCTCATTCAGGTCTTCTAGTAAAGTTAGGTAGTCTGGGAATCAATAAAGTGGTTGCCGACTGGATTCAAGACTTTCTAAAGGACAGAAGACAAAGAGTACGAGTTAACGGGGTTTTATCAACATGGGAATCGGTTAAGAGTGGCGTTCCTCAGGGTACAATTCTAGGCCCACTTCTTTTCCTGATTTATGTTAATGAGATTCTATCGGTAGTTAGGTCATCCTGCTTACTGTTTGCTGACGACATCAAGATATGGAGGGCTTTACACGATGACAGTGATCAACTTGCTTTGCAGGAAGATTTAAACTTGTCAAGTGATTGGTGTAAGCACTGGGCCTTGGAGATTAACTTAAGCAAGAGTGTAGTTATGCATGTATCTCATAGTCACGTGCACAATTACTCAATGAATGGCATTACTCTTCCAGTGGTCACTGAGTACAAGGACTTGAAAGTGGTTGTGCAGCATGACTTGAAAACAGCAACAAACTGTAGAGCTGCAGCCACTAAAGGTTTTCGAATATTATGGGCCATACGCAAAGCTTTTGCGAATTTTGACGCTGAAATATTTCGTATATTATATCCAACTTATATCAGACCTCATTTGGAATATGGGATCCAGGCAGCGAACCCGTGTTTCAAATACGAAATAGACTTATTAGAAAGGGTGCAAAGAGTAGGAACTAAGCTAATAAAAGGTTTCTCAACCCTCTCATATGAGGAGAGAGGTTAAGTCGACTGGGTTTATTTCCACTGTCATACAGACGACTTAGGGGTGACCTAATACTAGCATACCGTATCCTAAGAAATGATTTTGGAGCAAATTTATCTAATTTATTTCTTCCTTCTAGCACCAACCAATTGCGAGGACATCACCTCAAGGTTCAAAAACCACGGTCGAATCGTCTGCGTTTGAAGATCCGTTTTTCGCATCGGATTGTGAACCATTGGAACTCCCTACCGGAACACGTCGTATCAGCGCCATCCGTTGATTCATTCAAGGCGAGATTGGACCTCCTGTGTGCAACAAATCGAAAGGATTAACACAGGCATATAGCCTACTATCCTAAATAAATTGTAAACTGTAAACTGTATTCACCAGTGTTAACAGATAGCAGCTTTAGGAATCACGATAATCCCGATTAACAGCGTGACATATCCGTATTTGACAGACTGCCAATTGATGTGGTTGGTAGTTTCCCATTGGATTACATGCACTTAATCTCACTAGGTGTTGTAAAATGCGAATTGGGTATATGGTTGCGTTTGGCAAAACAACGCCGATTGGGCTTAAGCAATGAAACAGTTGCTTACATTAACTAAAGGCTGCACTCCTAAGGACTTCCAAAGGAAATGTCGAAGTTTGGAGTTTCTTCACTTTAGGGAGGCAACTGAATGCCGGATGTTTCTGATGTATTTGGACCCAGTCGTATTGCATAACATTTTACCTGCTCTAATGTACGCTAACTTTCTTAGGTTGTTCACAGGCATCTACATTTTATGTCATCCACGTTATCACCATAAATTGTGCAACAATGTAAGACTTCAATGTCCAAGTAACGTTACTTGGACATTATTTATCATCCACTATCTAGCCTACCTTCTGAAAAGATTGCGGTGATGCTCTGTTCACAGTGGTGAGGAATTATATAAATCCGCAATTCACGTTGTACATACTCAGTCGTGGTAGAAGTCAACGAATTAATGCATTTAAAGCATACATATACTTCCCATGTTCACGATAAAAATTTGTGGAATGGAATTAACTAAATCCATACAGCAAAAACATGCAGTAAACATCTGGATATTCATCCGCATGTTGATCATGCTAACAGATCCAAATCACTACCATAAAAGTGCCGATAAACCTGGATATCTAAGAAATAAAGAAAATATGCTGACAACCCTATTTCGAATCCCACTGACTCATTCAATAGTAATATTCTGCTCCTGCATGCTTTATTCGACATTTTGTAGGGATTGGTTAGTAGTCATTCTGATTCCTGACCGAAATGAATCAAAAAATTCACCAGTTGCTGATTCACCAACACTTCTTTGCATGTCTAAATGGATACTAACTGCTGTGGTGGACCTCTTGCAGATGATATTCCTGAAAACATTTTTATCGGTATACTAACTAAGGTTTTACAGGCCATTTTTACACTTTTGTGAATGGCCCACCAAATCGACTACCACGCCAACTTTGATAAGGGAGTGAATTTTACACACTCTTGTTTAATTTTGGCATTTGTTGTGTTATACGCTACAAACGTCTGTAGATTAACTTTAAATCAGTTCATTCTGATCGAAGTTAGTTAGCGTTTCAGTTTTGAGTCTATTTAATTATAGTAAGTTGTGTTCTTAAAACCTAACAGTTGTATATATATATCCATTTTTGTGCACTTATTGGGTTTTTTTATCATTGATTTATAAAGGTCATATGTATAAACTTATATTTGAATCTCTTTGTTCCAATTCACTCTGAAAGGCATGCCTATCAAAAGGAACCATCGCGGAAGAGTTATATGCTAATTTCCAGTTGAAGAAGGAATGCAGAGTGGTAACAGCAAAAGATGGTTTCATAGCATGTGCACAAACCTACAAATGCTGCTGCAAAGCTTTGACGAACTGGCCGTGCAAGGACGGCTGTAGTACGACTGAATTTCGTATAACGGAAGCCATTGCCACCCTCACTGGCGCTCTAAAGCCCACGGACTGCAAGGGTCTTCAACTACAGGAGAAGAGCGACTACTGCCTAGACACCAATGAAGTGAGTAGCGCCATCGACAAAACAATACATGTTCCTGATGCGTCTCTGTCAGGGAGTGAGTGCTGTTCAGCACAGAAGAACACCAGCCATAGTCCGGGCACCAATGCTGCCCCTACGATAACCAGATAAGTCCTCGAGTGACGGTAAAGGGGAAACTGGCACGAAGAAGAGGCGCATCAAGTGTCGAAAAACAACGGCTGAAGTCGCCCAGGGACTTGTAGATCAAGCCTCATTCACACCGACGGATAGCAGGCAGACACAATCGACTATGATTAGCAAGGAGGATGCCAATGAATGGCGTAATGTAGTCTGTCGCAAAAAGCGAGACAAGGACAACATACTGGCCACACTGCCCACGAAGGACAGAAAGATACTTACGCCGCAGAGCAAAATGCCACGGCAAGCAAACCTGATCTTTCTGACAGGTCGCTCATTCTCCACAAAGTGGAAGAATCATCGGCCTCCGATCCCAAGGTCTGGTTCGAGCATGACCTTAACTTGGTCAAGCCCCTTTTATATAAGCCAGTGCCAAAAACGGCATCACGCATAGCAACACACAGCTTATATAGAATCGGCCAAACGCCTGACTCCATAGTAAATCAGCCTGTACTCCTCCTCAAAGTCGTACTAAACTCCAAAGAAGAGAGGGGTGTTATTTTAAGCAACTCTCGAATCCTTAAAGGATCAGGCATATACGTCCGTTCCGACTTATGCCTAGCATACCGTGTCAAAAGACAGTCTGAAGCCATAGAATTAAACGAAAGACGCCGAAACGGCAGAAAAATAACCTAAAGAACTATGGTTTTCGGGTTGTCAAAACTCGAAGTTTGATGATCCTGAAACCTCTGTGGATAGGCCGCGGAGGAACCAGACTGAATTGACAGTTTGTGTCTGTATCTCCTTTGAATGGCTGTCATATATATATGTTTGCTCTGCATAGTAGGTTGCAGGTATTTCTCTCTATCTGTTTTCATCATGGTTTAAAGTATGTCTGCCAGCAATCTAGCTACTTCATGATACTGTGAGTTGAACATAATTAATATGAGTTTTAGTGGCATGTTGAACTTATGAATTTTAGGTAGCCCACACATTATAGGTATATTTGTTCTTAAACGCTTTATACGTTCAAGAATTCCAGGGGGTAACTATGTGACTGGATACTGAAACTTTTTAAAAACTGCCTGACTGTAAGAATGATACACATAAAGTAAAAGAGGAATTTCGTGAGAAGCTGCAAACTCTGGTATACCAGTCATCTATCGTGTGTTGACACTTTCAGACGTGATAATAACACAACATAAAAAGTTTAAATCATTCGAAGCATTTGTATTTGGTTATTGCAAAATTGATGAGTTCAGCTTATTGATTTAAAAATTTTTCAATGTGAAGTGGGTTTTATCGTCAATGCTCACTGCGTTGCTGTGAATGTAACAGTTGGTTTCAAATAACCAGGCCTGAAATGAATTCATAAAAATAAAATGTATGGAGAGAAGTTCATTACACCAACGTGTCACACACACACAAAGAGAGACTAAAACTTAGTGATTTCATACGTGAAAATATCCAGTGACTGGCAAAGTTCTACAATAGAGTCCCAAGGAACGAACGCACAAGTGACCTTGAGCCGACCAGTCAGAAAAAAGGATGATTTTTGCATAAAATCTTACGTATATTTACATAAAAAATCATAAAAAACGTTAAACAGAATATTTTTCTCTAATATGAAATAAAAATATCTCTCAATTTTGTATTGGGGTTTCAGTTTTTAAGTTGAACCAATTTCTATACATGTATTCATCCAGATGACTAAAAATAACTTGGTTTTGAAAACCATTTATAGCTTTTATTCTATTTTTTAATCTTCCCCAGAAACCTTTGATGGAATTGTTATGAGTACCGGTGACAGGGTCGACGGAATCATTCGAATGGTTCACTCTATGATGTATATATCCCAATTGTGATATTTGGCTATGTCCCGCCAATTCATCTGTGTGAATGGTGGTGCCTGGTAACACTAGACGCTGAATAATAGGGAGGAGGAGTGTATGAGCACTCCTATCTAGAATCAGCTCCATAAACCCTTTGCGAATCTAGGTATCATAAATTCCTAAAACCAAAACGTTATTCGCTCTGGCAACCCAGTAAGTGGACAGAAAGAAGATATTCAGGCAAAGTTAAACTTTCGACACCAATAACAACCAATCATCAAAGACAGTTTCAACTTTTCAAAGAAAGTTCCTAGAAGACAATTAATTCAGTGTCGGTTACCAGTATGCACAATTATTCGCGCTAGAATAATGGTGAGCTTCCTCAACCAATAACTAGCATGCGTTCAGGGTCATTGAAACATTCACAAGGTCATTGGAACATTTACAATCTTGGGACTCTATTGTTGAACTTCGCCCAGTGACTTACCTTAGATGAAGGGTTGTCACATTCACTTCATGCGACATTCATTTTTCTAGCGTACAATGCTAATTTCTTTTCCACAGCCTATAAAAACAAAAGTAGGAAGCGGGTAGAAAGCATTGTAGACAATGTATATATATATATATATATAGGGAATGCAACCTACCTCATTCATGAATTCTGTATAACTAATAAGGCTATCATTAACAAGACGTAAATAACGTCGAAGTGATTGACTCAAGTTTATGTCAATTTTCTTTACCGGTTTCGTCATATAAATTCTATCTATCAGGTAGTGTTCATATTCGTCGCAGTGTTCAATTTTCACCAGTCTTGAATTGTTTAGCCATGGTCTAACCCATATTTCCACAGTACAGTTAAGTGCAGCCTGGGTGAAATGTGAAGAGAGTTGGAAATTTTTAGCATACTTCGATTTAACAAACAAAAAGATCATTATGGTTAGGAGCACTTTGGAGTCGATAAAATTCCTTACCTGTCAAATACTCTGTATTCAATGATTTCAATATTGTAGTTTCTACAATCTACTCTGGCGTATGCTACTGGTAAGTTTTATAAGTAGTATACAGATGAAGAGATAAATGTGTATGCTATCTGCATGAATATCGAATATTGGAGAGAGGGATTTCATGAACAGTGCTTGAGAAACAACACGGAAAACACGGAATGCAGACAAAGAAGGACACTATGGAAGACATGACAGCACAATACCAGAAACTTGTGAGAATTGCGATACAAATATATGGTACACGTACGTTGAGTTGCCAACAAATAAATCTGTCGCCATAAACTCTTGCATTCTGTCGTTACTTATAAACACACTTTATCTCACTGTAACATAACACGATAAAAACAATTAGAGAATTGTCATGTCAAAATCAACAGCGACTGACTAGAATTCTTTCTTGAGTGATTAATTTGAATCTTTAAGCAAGTCACTTTGTGGAATACTCAAGAGCTCTGTGAATATGAGTGGACGGCACTCCCTCGAGGTTGTGGATCAATTATAACCGCCAAATATTCTAGAAAGGTGAAGTCCTCTATTATCTCTCATTTCGGTTAGATGTCCAATAAAGTTCATGACAATGCATCACTCATGAAGATCTCAGAAAGTGACACATGCAGGTTAGTGGTTTCATTACCTTCAATTTACAGGGAAAATAGGCCAGCTGAATACAATATGCCTTATAACACACCGAAAGGTAACTTGGGAAGACTGCCCACTTATCTCGCTTGAAAATGATATCATGCAAGAAACTCAAGTGTAGAGTATTTTTAGAGAATCTGGTGAAAGTTGAAATGAATATAAACCTCAGAATTCCTAGTCTTATCTAGAAAGCCTTTGAGAATTTACGGCTATGGGGACTCACCAAATTGTTTAGTGACCACATTTGTATCAGCTTGTATGACGAGCTACACTTAGAGACCATGCCCTGAGTGAGATACACTATATAAGACCGGTGGCGTGATCAGAAGCCATTCTACTCGATTACACTTATAATATAAGGTTTTCACCCCGGAGAAATTTCTCACTACTTGAAAAGATGAAAATGTAGCTCAATGAGTCTACTCTAGGCTCAAGGTTTTCAATCCAGAATTGCTATTGGGAGGATGGTGGCAACTTATGGTGTTATTCTTGAGGTTCTTTAATAAAGTAGTCTAGAACCACATGCATCTGTACTGTTGTGGATTCGATATACTTCAGTGTAGCTAATGATGCAGCTAACGTTTTCTTTCAGATGGTAAGCATTCCATGTGATATGAACAACTGCTACTACACATTACTGAGAGATCCTTTGGTTTTGATTATTCACGTGATAGATGGTAAATATTGGTGAATGATTCCACTAAACACTAAGCAAAATGCATAAACATTGATTGTAACCTTCTTAATTTGAACTCCACCTGGTTCGCGTGAATTAATGTCTTTATTATATTCTCTAGCGCCAATCACTGTGTGACATATAATCCAGTCCACCACAGTTAGGAATATCCTCAGTGATATTAGGCCGGCAACCTTGTCTTACTCCTGTATTCAATTCAAGTGATTCGCTGAGTTTCCTGTTGTGGATAACCTGAAATGTGGCGTTGTCATATAGTTGCTGAATGAGGCACTGCACTCCATAGTGTTAATTTAGTTTTCAAATTAATTCTCTGTCAACGCTGCTTGTCGAAGGCGTTTCCAAAATCGATGAAGCTGGGATAGAGGTTTCACTAGCAAGACGAAATGTACAACCTATTAAAACTGCTGTTTCCCCTCTCACGCTGTATTAAAAATATAAGACTTGTAATGGGACGAATCACTAAAACACGAAAGACACGGACAAATATTGTGACATATCAAAGACAGTGAAATGCTTAGACCTATAAAGTGTTGAAGTGTTATCTACAACGAGATTGGGTGTCTTGTCGTCCCTATAAGAGGCAAATATGTCCGTTTGGTGCGAATAAGTGACAATCCTATGCAGTGTAAGACATTTAACATAGACAAATTGGCATAAACTTACCCCAACCAACAGTTTCGAGTGGTTTTCTTCTTCTTCTTCTTCTACGACACCTCGGCGTGGTGAAGTTTTGTTGGGAGTCCTAGCAAGGACTAAACTCATTCTATAATGTTTGCCATCAGATATCTGTATGAACATAACACATTGTTATGATCAGCATATTGAAATAATTTCAACTTACATTGGACATCCAGTGTGGCATTGAAGTAAGCTTGAATGAATCATACTCGCCCATTTCTTCACTGATCAACCGTGTGACTCTATTGAAATCCTCAAACCAAAAATTTGTTTGAAGCATTTCGGCATCAATTTCTATCATTACACATTCTCCCAACTTCATGAGATCTTGTTCATATAACCAAGGTCGATTGCTCCAGTGCACATGGCATTGAACTAAGTGCTGAAGAGAAGGAAACACATAAGAAGTGTGAAGTGATGAACTCCTGGTTACTTCCTACTAAAAAAGAATCCAACCACTATCCTTTAATGCTTTGAACGTGAATGTATTTACCAGTTCGACATTCATCGCATTCGTAAGTATGATAGTCACCACGTTCAGTTTCTCCACTATGAATTAAATGATCTTTCTATTCTGTGAGAAATGTTGTGTAGGCACATCAACCGACTTAAATACAGATGAAGATGAATGTGGAAAGTGTCAGTTTTGATTACGTCCGGATACTTATTGAATCCAGAAATCGCCTGGTTTTAGTAAAGTCTTGTTATAGGAGGAACCATGAGGCAAATTACTGTCGAACTGTCATACTGTCATATTCATTAAATACGACTGAAAATCTAAAATCTCTTCATCGAAATAGCTAAATATCCAACAGGAAGACTTCTAATTGGTTTTTATTCTCATAAAGAGTTTAGGGGTACACCTGGATAACACCTTAGATTAGTTCAAATCTAAACTAATTACAACGAAGTATGAATGATGCTAGATTGTCGGTGGCGGTCGACATGAAGCCTTAAGCCTCATTTTCGTTCTTCTGGTCGCCCGTCAGGAAGGTATATCTGCAACTTTGAAGGAGCTAATGTCATAAATGAGATTTGAAACCTCATCACCCAGTGTTGTGACCCGAGATGTTACCACTAGGCCATTTAGGCCTGAATCGTCTGGGTAGAATGAACGCCAATTACCATGAAATATAGGTCCGAGGCACCTTCCTAACTGCATGCAACCAGATAACATTACTTTGGAGTTAACCACGACAGTGAGTTACGTAACTTGGTGACTACGTTACAAACTTGACTGAGAGAATTCGGTCAGTACCAACGCCAAGTACTAGAGGAATCATATTGGTTACACTTTAGTGACCAACCAGTGTACAAAAATGTAACTGTTTACCACTGAATCCTGAAGACCATCAGCATGTTCATGGATCGATCGCCTGAAGATTGCAGTTTACTCTCCTACTTCAAAAAATGTCAGCCAGAAGTATTCGTATGCTTGGAAAATAAATGAACAATGGACATGATTAAGTGTCAGTAGTCACTATGAGAACTTCCAACCAGTTGCAGACTTTTATCAACAGCTGCCTTCACTGACTCCATACTGAAGATTAGATAACCAGCCAGAGAGAATTAGAAACAAGAAAGTCTGGCTGTCGACGAACCTTCTCTCTGGGGTCAGGGATTTGTGTGTCAGTGGCCCAGTGGTTAGGACTCTCGCCGACCATGCACATGGTCCGGGGCTCGATCCCCTGCTGACACACACCTGATATCTATGGTCGACCTGCAAAATTTGAGCTACCCATATCACATGCTAAAAATTCCATACCTGTACGAAAAAAGTACGGTGCGGAATTAAGCTGTAATAAAAGAAAACAACCTATTGCTCAGCAAATATGTGGAAGAAATTAGAGATGGATTGGGAACACATTGAGTGGACTGTCGAATGACATCGCGCGCAGTGCAGGCCATCACTCGACTGGAACCTGAAAGGGGAACGACGAGTTGGGTGTTATTTCGAGGATGACATCGGAGACATCATGCGAGGAGGAGATGAGAGATTATGGGAAGTCTTGAGATGAGATAAAGAGGACCGCAGAGAGTGAATAAAAGTATAGACGTGCTTTTGCAGCCCTACGTTCCACTCAGAACCCAAGGGAACAATGACAATAATAGTTACACATTCATTGAAGTATTTTAGCAGGTATAAATTAAACTTACTGATTTGTTTTCCTTCTTAGGTGAATCACTTCCTTCTTTGGATCGAAATATGACATTGAAGTCAAGTTGTTCACCTACAACATACTAATCAAGATTAGTGTGAATATTCACCAGGGGATAATCACGTCAACTTACCTTGAAGTTAATGTTTTCAATGTTGAGTATTTCATAGTTCATTTTACTATCCACTAACTTGTTGTATGCATTGAGTGCACGTTCAGATAATGTTTGGATATCAGGCATTTGACCGGTATAATCAAAGGTATTATATTCCGTTATAGGACCGGATAAGTGAATATTTTGTACTTGCATACAATTGTTTAGTAAATATTTTCTTGTATCATCAGTTTCACTGACAATCGCTTTACACTTGAAAACTTCCTACAATGCATAGAATAAGTCAGAGTTAAGTTGAATAAGAGAAGATAGAGATTTATTCATTGTATAACGAGACTGATTATAAAGGTTGTACGGCGGACGGGTCAAACGACTATCGTCTGTCGAGAGTTGCAAGTTATTCCAGACTTTAATAGAATTGACTATGATGCAATCGAGACCAGATCTAGATATGAGCACATATGATTGCACGTATTTTGTATAAGAAGGATATAAAAAACGATCTTATGTTCTTCACTGGAATCGGAGAGGCGAAATGATACAGAGGACTGGTGAAAGCCTTCTGGAAGCAAGTCAGTAGGGCAATTTGTATTCTTTTGATGAAAGCGAAAATAAGCATTCTGACATGGAATGTACGTACAATTGACGAGGCTGGGAAGGCTGCTCAGGTAACCAAGGAAATGAGAAGATATGCTATAGAAGTGGTAGGAATCTGTAAAACCAGGTGGAGTGGAGGTGGACCATCGAAATTCTTAACTGGAGAGTCAGTAAGCTACTCCAGTCACCCAAACACCAACCAATAGCACACTCAGACAGTGAGTGGCTATCTGGAAGTTATTAACATCAGAGAAAGCACTAATGCAGAAGGAACCAGTCTCCTCCTTCTGGATAATGACATCAAGATTCAACTGAAAAAGAGTGAAGGAAGATTAAAATTATCCAATGCCAGGCACCCACAAACAACGCAGAACAAGAGGAGAAAGAAGATTTCTATAGGCAACTGTGAGCAGTAATGGATAAGAACTTGAATGGCAAAATCAAAATCCTGATGGGCGATAGGAATGCTAAACTGAGAGCAGACAATGCAGGAAGAGAATTCATCATAGATCGAGAATAAGAACGGAGAACTCCTCTCAAACTTCCCTGCTTTCAATGGTTTGGTGACTGGAGACAGCGTGTACAAACACAAGGATATGCACAAGGCAACATGGATTTCACATGGTGGACACACCACAAACAAGACAGACTTTATCTCAATCTCAAGAAAATAGAGAAGGAATCTGATGCAATCGAAATCGACAAGGGGAGCAGATGTGGGCTCAGACCATTGTGTTATTCATGGTACCTTCAAGGTCACGTTGAAAGACTTCACAACAACTGGAGACAGACCACAATTCAAGTTCAACATTGAGAAACTGGATTTAAGGACAAAACTATAAGGGACGCCTGCACTACAGATCAGATCAGAGCAAAATCTGATACACTACGTGGCATCACTGAGGAAACCTGCTTGGAAAAGCATTGGAACTAACTCTCTGACGTTGATGTTCGAGGAAACGCGTACAATTTTTCTAGAAAGAAAGAAGAGAAAAGATAAGGAATGGCTCTCTACGGACACTTGGAAGCTAATAGAAAAGAGGAACACGGTGAAACAGAGGATGAACAAATGAAAAGGTACACAACAAAGGGAGAAGATGAGCTTAGTGTACACCACACTGTACAAAGGCGTGAAGAAGAGTGCTAGGAAAGACAGAAGACAATTCTATAACACACTGTCAACTAAAGCAAAACACGCCACAGGCAAAAGAGACCTCAGAACATTACATCGGATCCACTACCCTCGCTCAAAAATTAAAGATCAAATGGTCAGAAAGGAATTAGCAACAAGAAACTCTAGGAACAAACCAACCAAGAACCTATTGCTGAATAAATATGCCAAAGAAAACTGATGAAGATGGATCAGTGTGTGGTTGATAAGATATAGGATCGGAGTTCAGGGATGTGAATTAATGGATAACAATCGACGTGATCATAGTAATAATAACTATGGGGATAAATTCATTCAAGTGTTTATATGATCTAGGCAATGGTGAGTGTATAGGTAGAATGTGTGTACTAGTAGGGGTAGAGGGGAAAATGACTATTTTATCTTTGTTATTATCATTATTATTATGACCACTTCGATTGTTATCCATTAATTCACATCCCTCAACATCTATCCTATACCGCATTAAACACATTAATTCAAATGCTTATAACTAATATTTCATTATGTAAATGTAAAGCCTGATGAGAATTCATCGGAAATACGTATTCACTTAACTAGTGTTCTATAATTATCCATATGGGAATATTGAAATCATTGAAGATGCGTCAGACACATGGAAAGGAGACCGTTGAATGAAATTCCACGTTAGGCAGGTCCTCACTCGAATGGAGTGTGAATGGGAAACGACGAGTTAGGCATGGGGCGGAGGCTGACATGGAGGAGATCGTGTGAGGAGGAGATAAGAGACTATGGGCAACCGTCAGGTGAGCTAAGAAGGACTGCAGAGAACATGACACAGTAGACATGTGCTAGTGGAGCTCTATGTTCAGCCCGGAATCCAAGGGAATAATGATAATTTTGACGATATACTTGTCGCTTGCAACAATGTGGACCATGCATCAGACATGTTTGAAGAACTCAATGTAGCTCATCCTCATATTGATTTTACAATGCATCATGACGTAGACAACCAGTTCAACTTTCTTAATCTTATCATAAGATCAAGAAATGATGGGACCATTGAAAAAACTATCTGTAGAAAAGAAATTTGGATGAGTCAATGTTCAAATTATCAGTTTTCCCTCTAAATACTTACAAACCGGTTTTGGTCAAAACATCATTCAGCATAGCTGGGGCGTTATGCCTAAGAACTAAGATTGATGAAGAACTCATGATTATTGGAAGTGATCTAATGGAGAATGGATATCTCCAGTAAGTAAATAATAAAATATAGTGGAGAAGAAAAGTTCAGAGTGAAGCCTGTAGTAGTTGAAAAAATCCAGCTTTTAATTGTCTGGCGTACAATGAGGAAGAAGTATGAACAATATTAGAAGACAAAACTCAACATTGCATTGAAAAAGACATTTCCGGCCCCTAGACTGATTCCACTGTATAACACGAAATGTTCATTAATGCATTGTAAAGTAGATAAGTATTCCTGCTCATTTCAACTCCAACTGCATCTGTTAACTCACATGAACTTGTGGTAGCAGGTACACAGAGAGGACTTGGAAGAGAGCATCTACTAGATCTTCTGCGCATATCCCTAACAATCTTCTTATGAAAAGTAAGAAAGTGTGTTTGCAAGTGCAATCGTTATGCATCTGATTGACACAGACATTCAGTCGAAATCAGTCAAGCCTTTAAAACAATCAGTGAGTGTGCAGAGAATATCTTGGCTACTCCGCTTTGAAGAAGCCATTGCTATCTAATACCTTCAAAATTATCTCTGTATACAGAAAGATATTGTGACTCATCCCACCCTAATTAGGTAAATGGATGTCTATGTTTTGTTTCTGTGTTCTGTTGAGTCACAATTCTCTTGTGTTAATCACTCACTCAGCTGAACTCATTATTTATTTTCCACTTTACTAGACTGTTTGTTTACGCAATGATGTTACTTTTGCTCACTATTTCTTCTTACTCTCAATCTCTCCTATCGAGCGTTATATCACATTATGTATAGACAAACTCTTGTTGTTAGATTATTAACTGTTTTAGAAGCACGTATACCACTTAAAACCCAACGGAAACTGCTACTCACTTGTACGATAAACGTGCAGTTCCAGTTTAGCAACGAATTCTACGATCATGTGAAGGATGTAGCAATGGGCGTTTTCTCCCTGGGTCTTCACTTAGTCGATATGTTTCTGGCAAAATTAGGGAAATGCCCACTGGAAAATTTTATCAACGATGCATGCATACGACTTTTACCTAACATAGGAATAAAATCACTACCGACGTCCACCCACAAAATGGGTTCACATAAAAAACAAAGAAAGACAATAATGTCAACAAGAAGGTGAGATTGGGATGTTAGGGTTGGGGGGTATTTTCCGAGAAGAATCATGGGTTGGCCAATACACACACACGCACATTTCACATCATTTGTTCCTCTTGCACACAAACGAAATCTCATCGGTACCCTGATGGACCATGCTAGAAAAATTTGCACCGCTGACACTCTTGAAGATGAATAAGGAAAACAGAAAACTTATTATTATATAAGAAGGGATATCCAGAAAAATTGCTAAAGTCTCCATTATGAGAGCTGATAGAGAGAAATGTCTGTAAACTACTGAACAGAACAAGCGTATATATAAATGACTTAACGTTCAAAGGAGATACAGACACTGAACTACTCGCATTCAGAATCTGCAGAATAGTAGCTGAGACATTCTATGCCACAACAATACGTTCAAAATTCATCACTCATTGTAATATTCCAACACAGAGTAGGATAAGCTACAGAGTCTGGCCAATTCAGTGTGCATTTATAACTTTAACTGTTCATGTGGAGACAGTGAGACAGGTAGAACGACTCGGTAAGCCAATCGTGACCTCCTTCAGCATTGTCCAACATGGTTAGTTGAAGGAGTCGTAAAGTGAATCAGAAGATCCATACTGGCACTCACACAGTGGTGAACACGGGATACAAGATTGATGAGAATTCAGCCTTTACAATTCTACACAAGGTGTCACTCCAATTTCCTGAGTTTGTACACATTCGATTGCCAAGTATAGGTAAGTCAATTATCATGGAGATTCTTCAATCCACTCTCTGTGTTCGAAAAATATCTGTTCAATCTCCCACCCACCCCCACCCCTATTGGCCTTCGTTTCAAAACTAGAATAGTTATCTCTCCATATGACACCAGATAGCTGTAGATATTATTTGCATTTGTCCTGAAAACTTTATTATCAGTATGATAGTGTGCTAAACAATTGCATATTTTCATCTCAATTTCAGAATTTCCTGTTTTAATTATTTTACATACACTCCACTTGATTATTACCTGATTCTGTTGATCCGAATCATTTCACATGTCTACGACTGATACGTGATTATGTAATTGTAAAGCCTGATGAGAATTGACGGAAAATACATATTTGCTTGCTTAAATTGTCTTCTGAAATTATCTTAATGTGAATACCTAAGTTGTGTTGTACTCCTGTCTCTATCCTCACCACTATTCACACTAAGTTGAAATCAAATTTTCGGCTTATATATTCGCATATTCATCAAAACTTGTGTTATTTTGAAGGTAGTTTCCCTTTTCCTTTGTTCATCAAATCGATATAAGAAACTCACCGTAACCTCAGGATTTGTACAGTGATCCAGATTCTCATATAACAAACGTTCATGTCTACCCTTCATACAATTTGTTGGCTGAAAAACAACATCAAAGAGAAAAGTCTTCGATTCTGTATCTTTTGTAGGACTTGTAGGTGTCATTGTGAAATTTTCAACTGTATTAATTGAATACAAATGACGCCGTCCATTCTGTGCATTGAATACAGAGAGTGTTCGTTTTACAATCTCATCGTATGTTTCAGGCATTTGCCATTTACGTTTATAAACTGTAGTGCATTGCTCGAATCGAACTCGTATAAACAAGTCCTCCTCATCGTCATCGTCATCTTCATCATCGTATTCTTTCAGTGCAGTCACTTGACAAATCACTGTGTACTACAGAAGGAGAGAACGATATAGAAAAAAATAGATTTAGAAACATACAGATTAAATACTCAATTATAATACCAACAACCTAATGACTCACAAAAGAAACAATGTGGAGACATTGTTGGAAAGAGTTCGGTCACCATACTGTAGCCATTTACAAAACGAATTGTATGAACTGTGATAAACATTACATTGGTCAAAGTGGGCATCCCCTTCGTGTCCATATCCAAGAACACAATTTAGCTGTGAAAAAGTATGATATATATTCTTTCATATCAATTTTTTTTCATTCCTTCACGTTCCCAGTGGAACATGGGGTTTCAAGCTAGAGGCTTGAAGTTTCTGTAGCAGTGTTTATTTTTACAGGATGTGGTTGCTAGCCTCATGCCCAACCTTTCTTCTTCACCAGCTTTTTATTTCTGGTTTAGAGAGATAATGAAGTTCGCCGGCCTGGGATAGAACCCTGGGCCATGTGCATGGTCGGCGAGCGTACTAACCACTATGCCAGCAACGCACGTAGATAAATATGGACGCGATTTTGATTGGGATAATGTGGAAATTTTAAATAGAGGAAGCAATGAAAATGCAATCAGGGAAGTTCTACAGGCCTGGGACTCAAGTCAATTAGCGATTAACAAGCATATTACATTAGACCATATTAACCAACTAACAGGAAGTAAATCACATGACAAGAAATTACAAATTCCAAGTCAATATAAAGGGAAGCGGCGAGTGGGATGTCGGTGCAAGGGTGACATGGAGGAGATCGTGCGAAGAGGAATTGAAGCAGTATGGATTAACATGGATGCAGGTGAAAAGTGCAGCAGAAGACAGAAGCAAGTGGAGACGTGTAGTTGGAGCCCTATGTTCCACTAGGAACCCAAGGGAACAATAATAATAAAAATTGAAAACCAGGGAGTACTGGACAGCTGCTGTTTCATCCTAGTTTGGGAATCATCGGCAGTACGCACCCACTGCCAGGGTTCGAACCCAGGACCTTCCGTTACAAGGTAAGCTCGCAAACCATTCAGCCACTGGGACCCGATTCAATGGCTCATGAATTCTAACTTCTACCGATTCGTGATTTAGCGCGACCCCAACCATTGTCGTTGGTGGGACATCCATCCACACACGTGATATCTAATTGGACCTCACTGGTCACGACTTCTCACTAGAACTCCAGGAAGCTCCATCCTGTAGCAAGTCACTAGCGATCATCAGATTAATTTTCTATAGTTTGGTTTGTAAGGATTAGTTATGTTTTACTAGTTGATCACGGACTGATATCAGTTAGAGAACCATTGAAACCCGTACTGCCGATGATTCCCAAACTAGAATGAAACAGCAGCTGTCCAGTACTCCCTGGTTTTCAATGGTTCTCTAACTGATATCAGTCCGTGATCAACTCATAAAACATAACTAATCCTTACAAACCAAACTATAGAAAATAATAATAATGACAGTGGCTGTGAGGAGGAGATACAATTATGTCATCATCCATGGAAAATTCAAATAACTTGATTTCATAATAAAACCTGAGATGGGGGAAGATGTTGTCTAGAGGGTGTACAATGAAAGTTTCAAAATTAATTCAACCAGCTCGTCAGAGAACACAACTAGATCAGATTTATCTATTTGAGCTACAAATCTACTCCATTATTTCAGAGAAATAGTGTTGTAAGAAAAGTTTATCATCATGTGTAGAGACGTATTCTGTGTGTGTATGTGTGCGTACGTGTCAAGCTATGAACGACAGGGAGTGATCAGCAGCGTGTTATGCACACAATTTTACAGGATATCATCTGCTTGGCTGTAAAAAGCACTGACATTCCAATAGGCTTAGAATAATAATAATTTACTTTATTCCAAAAACAGTACTTATAATACAGAATGGAATTCTCAGCATTTGTCACAATATTGCATCTGATTTACTCAAAGTGTATATAAAATTAAAACAAAAATTAATCGGAGGAATTTGTCCACATTAACAACATAATTATTAGATGTAATAATAATAATAAATACTAATAACAATGAGTTTGTTTCAAACGGTATTGTCGATTCAGTTTGGAAACTTTAGCATGTTATGGACAATTGGGTCTAATGTTCTGTTGATATAGTGTAGTGAGGTGAAATACAAAGTTAACAGTCATAATACAGCTTAAAATTATGTCCACACTTATGAAAAATAAAATAAACAAAACGAAAAAATTGAGAGGATTATAAATATAAGAAATACAATAACAATAAAGTATGATGCTTTAAGGTTGAAGGAAATTGTCTATTTAGTGGTGCTAAGAAGGTTAGTTAGTTCATTTCTGACACTATTTTCATCGCATAGAGTACGTGCTAAATATGGTATAGTGGAATTTTTATACTTAGACTTACGTTCATAAAGTCTTCTGAAAATACTTCTTGTTTTACCTGAGGAGACACAAGGTTGGAGCTGCCGGTAGAGTGGGTGCTCAGAGTCTGACAAAATTCCTCTAGCGAATCTGTTGCATGACATCAAATGCCTATCGGTGACAATGCCAACGATATGGCCCAATGGGATACCACTCGTCCTACTGACAGTCTTCAGAGTTCTACGAAGTATGACATAGTCCTTTTTAAGCAATCCAGGAAAGAATAATGGTGAACAGTAAAGAAGAATAGGTAAAATACACGAGTTGACAAACTGTAAGAGGAGTGGTTGGATTATGTCTGAGTGCCTCAACTTCCTAATGTAAAAAGTCAGACGAAATATTCTTTGAGAAATCGCTAAGACATGAGAAGACCAAGATAGGTGAGAAGAGAGAACTAATCCAAGATACTTAACTTCAGACTTGCTTTCTGTATCAGTATCATCGATTTTGCAAGGGTCATATGAACCAACGGCTTCATTTAACTTTCGTTTACATCGGAAACTGAAATTAACAGTCTGACATTTGGCAGCATTTAGTTTAAGGCCATTAGATGAAGACCATTTGCTAATTCCTGATAGAAAGCTGTTCATCTTAATACAGTCAAGTTGAGATTTAACAGGCATTGAAATAGTTAGATCATCGGCATACTTAACAAAGTTGATTTCATCGGAGTGAGGCAAGTCATGCAAGAAGAAAGAAAACAGAAAAGGAGAAAGGACAGCGCCTTGAGGGACACCAGCCTCAGTAAGCAATGAAGCGGACGACTTTCCCTGACATACAGTGTATTGCTTTCTTTCTGAGAAATGAGAATGGAGCCATTTGACAACCCAACAGTCAGTTTGAGTTTCAGCAAGCTTGTTTAGTAAAATGTCCCTAGGTACTGAGTCGAAAGCAGATGTATAATCTAGAAAGGTGCAGCGAACAAATTTAGCCCCCTTGTCTAAGCTGGAGACAATGTTATGATACAGGACTGCAGCTGCGTTCAAAGTACCTTACATTGATATTAAGATATCAACATACTCACACACCAGTCACTAGTTCAATTCTATATCTTCTGGTTACTCCGGTACAATATCAGCTGGCAGCACCATTAGTTTATCAATATTCTGCAGTCAGATAATGACGATAACGTACTACTTCAAAGATTAAATGTTGACTTCACTGAAATGGCCAATCGAATCAAGGTTTTTTTATTACACTGGAGGACAGTCTGGGGAGTAACATTTATTATTATTATTATTGTTTCCTAGGTTTCCAAGTGAAACATATGCGTTCAACAACACATCTCCCTTTTGTTTGATTTTCCGCCATCCTCTCAAGCCGGCCCCACGATTACCCATAGTCTGTCATCTCGTCCTCCCGGAACCATTCCCTTCATTTCACCCTCGAACCAACACTTAACTCATAGTATCCCTTTCGGGTTCTACATCAGCAATGGCCTGCATTGGGCGCAATCACATTCGAAGGTCTACTCAGCATGTGCTCAATCCATCTCCAATTTCTTCTACATATTTTTTGAGCAGTGTGTTATTGGTTGATTCGTTTGTAGAGTTTATTGTTGCTGATTCTCTCTGGCTGGCCATCTAATCTTCATTATTAAGTCAGTGAAGGCAGCTGTTGATAAAAGTGTGCAGTAGACTATTGGAAATGTCTTGTGTGACGTGCAGTGAAAGTCTCTGTTCCATATGTAAGCAATGACTGACTTAACATTGGTGTTGAAAATCCGAATCTTGTTCTTTATGCCGAGTACGGAAGAGTTCGGAACCGATTTCAGGGTGATGGAAGTGTATCTTGCCTTGCCGATTTGAGATGGTATTGACATCTTCATCTGTTCCCCTTACCTGTGGTTGAAACGATGCTTCTTAGATGAGTGAAGGAATTGACCTCTTTCAAATTTCTCCCGCTGGTAGTGATTGGTGCTGGTAGTTGTTGTTGGTGGTGGTGGTGATGCTTGGATATCTTCATCACCTCCGTATTCTCTATGTTCACTTGAAGTCCTGTTTTCCCTGCCAGCTTCTTCTGCCAGTTTGTTCGTTCGAATGACATTAGACACAAATCATCCGCGAAATCCAGATGTTCCAGAGTATTGTTATCCTTCCAGTGTATTTCTGTCTACTTGTTCATCACGAACCAAAAGGCAGCATAATCCAGTCCACCACAATTAGAAATATAAGTGGTGACATTAGAAAAACAGCCTTGTCTTACTCGGAGAGGGTTCATTCTGCTAACAACACCGTTAGACGTGCTTTTCGTGTTATTTTTCAGTCAGAACCAACTGTGTGGCGTTTTCTAACTGGTGAGCGCCAATCACCATCAACAGGAGGGATTTGAAAGAGGTTACTTTATTCACTTATCTAGGAAGCATTGTCTCAATTACAGGAGGAACGGACGAGGATGTCAAATCGAGAATCGGGAAGGCGAGAAACACATTCATCAACCTGAAACCAATCTGGAAATCTCCTTCACTCAGCATCAACAACGAAATTCAGATTTTCAATACAAACGTCAAGTCAGTTTTGCTATATGGATCAGAAACTTCGCGGGTCACAAAGAACATTTCCAACAGGTTGCAGACCTTTACCAACAACTGTCTTCGTTCTATACTGAAGATTAGATGGCCGGAAAGAGTCACAAACAAGAAGCTATGGGAACAAACAAAACAGGAACGAATCGCCCAACAAAAATGCAGGAGAAAGTGGAGATGAATTGGACACTCGCTGAGGAGGCCGCTGGGTGACATCGCACGTCAGGCCATCGCTCGAGTGGAACCCGAGGGGGAAGCGGTGAGTGGTTCGTCGGTGCAAGGTTGACATGGAAGAGATCATGTGAAGAGGAATTGAAACAGTATAGATTAACATGGATGCAGGTGAAAAGTATAGCAGAAGACAGAAGCAAGTGGAGGCGTGCGGTTGAAGCCCTATGTTCCACTAGGAACCCAAGGAAACAATAATAATACTGATTCATTATTTCTGAAGAAACCACTGATGAGTTATATATTTTTTGATTACAGCTTGATTCCACACCGTATTTTCGGTACAAGTGTGTAATTCTCAGCATGCAATATCGGTAGCCCAAATTTTGCAGGCCGACCATTGATATCAGGTGAGCGTCGGCAGGGGGTCGAACCCCGGACCATGTGCATGATCGGCAAGAGTCCTAACCATTGTGCCACCGACGCGACAAATGGAATTGTCCTCCGCATATCTTCACAATAATTTAGTAAAAACATTCAATTTCTGAAGACCCAGTTGTTTCTGACTACGCTTAAATGTAACTTCTATGGCTCTCCGTTTTGTCGATCCGATTTCCACATTCTCTGTTTGCTGATAGATATACATTTCGACTTGAAATCCGAAAACTGTAGTGTCAAGACAATAGGACTTCTATTTTGATTTCACCAGTGAGTACCTTAATCATGTGCTATAAAACATTAGGTCATATAGACCCATTTCTAAACAGATACACCCAACTGTCTAAAATCCATTATCGGTTTAATAACGTGTAAAACGTAATATTTATTTGTATGGTATTTTTAATAAACGAACTAGAAAGAATTACCCTGAACCGTAGTAACCCCCAAAAGTAAGTGTCACTCATTTCTATGCAGTTGTCTACATATTCTCTTACAAATTATCATGTCTGTATGTTACAGGTTTGATGACAATTATCGAAAAACTGTTTCGTCCTAGTTGTGGGCTCTTCATCAGTACACCTTCACTAAGGTTCGAACTCAGGGTTTCCGATCACAAGGCGAGCCCGTAGACCACCATTCAGTCACTGGGGCCCCATCCAGTCGCCAGCCCATGAATTCCAACTTCTACCAGATCGCGATGCATGTAGCGCAACCGTATGTGCATTTCTGACTAGAATATATTAAGTACAATGAATTCAGTTTATCCAGGAAGCACGTGGGCAACTTCTTGTTTGTTTGACGATGAAATGAAGCAGTTGAATGAAGAAAACTTTCTTGTGAGTACATAGAATTATACATTGTGTCACACTTCATTACAAAGACAGTCCATTTAGACTGGAGTAAGTCATTGATTCTCTCGACATACATGAAAGTAGACAAGTCATCCTGTGATAATCACAGGGGGATAAGCTTGACTAATATAGTATCTGAAGTTCTAAACACAATAATCATGTGTAGATTAAGTGGTCATCGGGAGGAACGAACACTAGAGAACCAGGCAGACTTTAGACCGGGGAGAGGATGTATTGACCATATGTTCACTCTCCTACAGATTCTGGAACATAGGCGTACTTACTGTCGGCATTCAACAGTCATCATATTTCTTGACCTGAGAGCAGTATTCGATTCCGTCAACGAGAGGTACTATTGTGATGTTTGGCTCTGAAAGAAATGTTGGGGAAATAAATCGCATTGATCAAGGCGATCTGACAACTGTGATGATAACCAGTGGTGTCCGTTAGGGATGCCCACGGCTATCCCCATTTCTGTTTAATTTCATCAAAGATGCACTAGTGGAATTGACCATAACGGACATCACCTGCTCAGGAATTGACTCGTTACCAGGAAATAATCTGGTTGACTTGGAATATGCTAGGTGAAGACGCACAGTCTTCTGAACAATCTTTTACTGTTTAGCATGCGATTCGCGCGCCCCTGTCAAATGTAAGTTGATGCTACAGGACTGAACTACATCGACCGACTCCTAGCTAAAAGATAGGGAGTCAAGTAGTAGAACGCATTAACCACCTCACCCCAAAGGGTTAACCTCTGAGGAAATCTCGGAAAAGATACGGAAGGCTAGTTTGGCATATACAAAATTACCCTATCTCTCGCTTAGTAGATGTGATATCCAATCGGCTGTCTAGCGAACAGCATGTGTACTCCTCAGTAGTTGTTTCCTCCGTCCTACTGTATAGCTGTCAGAGAGGCTTGGCTACTGAAAGCTGGAGACTTGAAAAGACTAGCTAGCTTTCTTTGATCATAGGTATCTGCGTCCTATCTCTCTTGTTAGGTGAAGGCATAGTAATCAGATGAGTAATACTGAGGCTAGGCTTCGGTCAAGTGCTAGGTTGTGAAGTTACATAGATGTGCTATGCACGCATCCCTAGCCACCGTCTTCCTCAGCGGGCAATGTTGCCTGATGTAGGATGAATCAGACTGAAAAACACCTAGTGATGGTGGTCAAACCAAAACATGCCTTCATCAGTCATTAAAATCCACAGCAGTTAGTTTAAGCCAGATAGCCGTTTAGTAGACTGTAGACTTCCTGACTGACCGGCTGGGTTCCTCGGGATGATAAGAACCAATGATGGATAGAGACAACTGGTGATATAGCTCAAAACCATCTTCAGTGGCTCGCCTGGAGGAGATGCATTCACTCTTTGTGATTTATCACATCAAATAAAACTTCATTGTTTTTCCATATTGCTATTTTTTCTCCCTCATTGAAACTTCTCTGTTTATTATCTGTCTTTTGAATCTCTCTTTACTCTCTTCTCTTGTTTTGCATGCTACATGGAGGAGGGTGGGTGACAACTCGAAATGCTGCACATGTTTGCAAAAACCTGTGTCAAAATCAATCAGTCAGTCACACTTCAATCATACAGACTCCTCAATCGTTTTCGCTCTTCAAAAATTAGTGGTATTTTAAATTGGGTATTAATTTTGCTTAAGTCTATGTAATTACTTGAAAATGCTGAAAAATAGACTTGAGGCGACCTTCCAATGTGTCCTACATTAAGAGTAAAACTATTTGATTTGAAATGTAGTCTTATTTAGATTTCACCAGGTAACAAAATTCGTCAACTTACATTTTCTGTCACTGTTCCACAATCTTCAAACTTTTCAAGTTTTATCTGATCTGCATGCTTCGATTTTACGCATCCAGTTGGCTTGAAGTGGACGGTGAATGTGAAATTCTCCCCTTTCGCGTTATACGTGTGAGTATTGTCATCATAAGTCTGTTGATAAACGATTGACACTTTTTGTCTTTGCATATTCTTGTATGAAACTAGTTTGTCGTAGACTAAACTGGTAGAGCGTTTGTTATACAATCTTAAAACCTTTTCAAAAATCCCCTTTAGATCGTCAGAAATCTTCAAATCAGATTCACTAGGGGATTTTACTTCTTGTGACACATTTTCACTAACTGGCATCTCCAGCATTTGATAACAGTCGTGCAGGCTTGTATTGATTTTCTGTTGAGATTTGTCTGCAACAGCTGTGAAGCTACATTGCCACGTCTGTGAATGAAAGTCAAATGTGAAGTATTTGCGAAAATGGATATTCGGACATGGTTAGCACGAAGAAAGGAAGGATCACAATGAAAGCTTCTATTTCGAAAGCATCGGGTTATGATAAACTAGTGTGTGTATTCGTATCGAACTCTCTGCTGGACAAGCAGTGTACCATCAGTGATTTCCTTTCATGATTTGAGAAATCACAGATGGAGAATGTGAGCATTTGTATTACATCTAATATGGTGGACAGTGTGGAAAAATTTGAAGAGACAGAATCATTCTTGCCATGAAACCTCATTGAGTAGCGTTGGATTACGAAGCAATAGCCCTGGAGGTGATTCTAGAGTGAAAAGCTGCAGACTGTTCAATACCACTCGTGTAGCGATTTTTCTTATTTTTTTGTGTGGAGTTTTACAGATTTCATTATATTTTGGATTTAGGAGCGTTCTTTCGCTTAAATACAGCAATTCCACCCTGACAAATGCTTTAATCTTCATACTGAACTCTACAATTTTTCTTGCCTCATTAGAAGCAGTTAGTAGAGCTCTGTGTCGAGTTTCAATACAAATAAGATGTTCTGTCTGCTGACCGTGATTCCAAACGGTATTGCACGGTCTTCCAGCTAGACACACAACCACTGAGTAACTGATCTCCTTTAAGACTGTGTTAAATACACTGAGTGGTCACTAGGGTGTAGCCAGTTTGGTGTTCCTATGAGCATTTGCTTCAGGAGTAGGGTGAATCTTTTGCATCCACTCATTGTTCCAGTTAAAACTGGGTACTGTATGTGACAGATATTATCCTGCATGATGAGGCAGAGCGTCGATGGTTCAGAGGTTGATTGCTCGCCAATCACGTGTGCGGTTAGAAGTTCAATCCCCGGCCAACAAACTTCCATAGTTTGCCAAGCCAGTGGTAAATCTAGTAAAGAGGGAAGATTGGGCGTGAGGTTGTCAACTCCACCCAGTAGAAATGAAACCACTTCAACTGAGACTTAAAACCTCAATCTTGAAACCCATCGTTCCACTCGGAACATAAAGGAATAACATAAGTGAGAAATATAACGAGGCAGGTGATAAAAAAGTCACTTCATCCGGACACAACTTGCTGATATTGAATACAGCGTTCATATTATTAAAACATTTAGAGTTATGATGTAGCAAGCTTTGACAATCTTAATTTTATCTGCGACTATGTCATTCACATTATAATGGAAGTCATCAGATTCCGTTTGAATAGATGTAGTCTGTGTCTTCCAAGGAAATGTCTACAGACATTCACTTTGCTTAGTTTATCTTCATAGTTCAACGGGCAGAATTATGGAAAACGTCATTAGTCTAACTTCTACCCAATTAAAATTATAATTTCAACTATACCTTCATCAACGCTAATTATCCTTGCGAAAACTACTCATCAAAATATTAGTGAGAAGACAACAGGGAGCTAAGAAGAGATTTTTTTTCGGCTATTTCATCCTGAAAAGCTGTACAATCGCATTTACATACAAAAGTTAACATAGCCAAAATTATTATTCAATTGCATATAATAGCGAAGGGGATTAGGGTGTGATAATAATTTTCAACTTGATGTGAGCGTTTGAATGTGTGAATATGGAACTGAATAATAATTATATCTATGTAAACTGTTGTATATAAACGCGACTGTACAGCTCTTAAGGGTGAAGACAATAATAACAATAACGATAATAGCTTTATGCATATAAAATGTACAGAATTTTCGGCGGAGTATATTATTATTGTTTCCTTTAATTCCTAGAGGAACATAGGGCTTCAGCCGTGCGTTTCCATTGCGTTAGGTTCTCTGCTAGAGGCTTTACCTGGCACCAAGTCTGCCCACACGTTTTCATCTCCTCTTCACATGACCTCCTCCAAGTCACCCTCGTACTGACGACCAACTCGCCGCTTCCCTTTCCGGTTCCACTCGAGCAATGGCTTGTCTAGTGATGTCACTTGATGCATTGTTTCCTCAGAGTATGGCCAATCCATCTCCATTTCCTTCTGCATATTTGTTTCACAATCGGTTCCTGGTTGGTTCGCTCATTGCCAGAGATCTCTGTTGCTGATCTTTTCTGGCCGGCCATCTGATCTTGAGTATTGAGTAAAGACAACTGTTGATGAAGGTCTGTAGTTTGTTTGAGATGCTCTTTATGACGCGCAGTGCAAGTCTCTGATCCGTATAGTGAGTAGCACTGACTTCACATTGGAGTTGAAAATCTGGATCTTATTTTTGATACTGAGTGCTGTTGACCTCCACACAGACTTGAGAGTAGTGAAAGCTTGTCTGGCTTTTCCGATTCTTGCTTTGATATCCTCATCAAATCCGCCTGTAGTTGAGACGATGCTTCCCAGGTAGGTAAAGGAGTTTGTTTATTTCAGGTTCCTCCCATTTATGCTGATTGTTGTCTGTTGTTGTTGCTGCTGTTAGTGATGTTGCCCAGGAATCTTCATTACCTCTGTTTTCTCTATGTTCACCTGAAGTCCTATCTTTGATGCTTCTTCTACCAACTTGTTGCTTTTCATTCGCATATCTTCCAGTTTGTGGGAAATCAGACATATATCATCGGCGAAGTCCAGATCCTCCAAGTATTTTGTGTGAGTCCATTTTATGCCTGTTTCCTCATTGCCTGCTGTTTGTCGCATTATCCAGTCTACTGCAATCAACAAAATCATTGGTGACAGTAGGCAGCCTTGTCTTACTCCTGTCCTCATTTCGAAGGATTCCGTAAGTTTCCCATTGTGGATTAATCGGCATGCAGCGTTGTCGTACAGCTGTTGGATGAGACGTATAATTGTTGGTGGCACCCCATAGTAGAGAAGTAGTTGCCAAAGCACCTCTCGATCGACGCTGTCAAAGGCCTTTTCAAAGTCGGTGAAGTTGAGATAGAGAGGTGACTGCTATTCCAGGCTTTGTTCAATGACGGTCCGTAATGTGGCGATCTGATCAATGCATGACTTGTTTCTCCTGAATCCAGGCTGTTCCGGTCGAAGTTTTTCATCCAGGGCATGTTTGATTCTCTCCAGGATGATGCGGCTTAGTATTTTGCTTGGGATGGACAGGAGCATAATTCCGCGCCAGTTCTTGCATTGACTTAGGTCTCCTTTCTTTGGTAGTTTGAATAAGTATTCTTTCTTCTAATCCTCGGTTACTTTGCTTTCTTCCCACACCTTCTCCAGTAGTGGCGTCATCAAGTCCGCTGTTGTCTCTGGGTCCATTTTCAATGCTTCTGCTGGGATTCCATCTGGTGCTGCTGCTTTTCCAGCTTTTAGCATCTTGGTTGCCTTCGGGACTTCTGATTTCGTCGGGGGGTTGGTGTTCACTGGTAGCTCTGTCTCTGTTGTTGGTACTGTTGGGGGCGTTGTAGGTGGTGGTCGATTTAGGAGTCTTTTGAAGTGTTCAGCCCGGCGGAGTATATTGCATGATATTTTCTCTTCCTCCAGGATCTTCAGATAGAAGATTAATTGACAGCAGATCGTGTGAGATAGTTCTGCCTGACATGAAGTGCAGACCAATCCAATTATGATAACTCTTCTTCTACGCCTTCGAGAAATACACGACATTTTGTTGAATGCCAATTATCGAAAGTTCAGGAGTATATTTAGTGGAGGGGGGAAACCACTGAGGAACAGTCATCTCATGTAGTGAGATAATCCGCTATCGAGGGTAATGCTTTTCCACATGTTTGGTAAAACTTTGCGAAACAAAATGTTGTTAATGTTTTAAAAACTCGCCAGAGTAAACAATACTAATATAGGGCATACTTCACTAAATACACACAATCTCAATGAGAGAAATTTTATGCAGTGTATTGATGGAAGTTCACGGTAGCCCAAGTTTTAAGCAGGCCGCCAAAACATTTCTTTCCTGAACTTCCTGTTCTTTTCTCTCTTATTATCCTTGTGAATTCAGCCTTCTAGTTTGACCACTACTACAATCCTGTTGTCTTACATCATTGAAACCTGAATTTGTGTAAATATCCCAAACGGAGTTAAACACCACTGCCAGTACAGCATGTTTCATGTATGATTATTATCCAAAATTTCCACCTTACCTTATTAGTTTGTGCACACTTCGGGTAACAGTCCATTCCGTAGATACCATCGATTTCTGGTGCTGGAGATCTCTGCTTCACAACAGAATAATTCTGCTGATAACTCAAGAATATTCTAAAGTTTGTCACATTATTTTCGCCCACCTAAATGATGAAATGTTATCGACACTTCAGAATACACAAAAGCTGAAACCAACCTGTACACTGATATTCTTCACTTTCATCACTTGGATGGCTTCTCTGGGATAAACTAGTCCACTGCCAGTGAATAGCTCCACAGCTTGATTGACAAGATAGTCAAAAGTTGTATTTTTGACATCTTCATATTCCACAGTGTCCCAGTGTCCAACAAACTCCTGCTTAAGATTCTCCATCATTAGACAGTTGGAAATTTCGATACTCTCTAAACGGCTTTGATCATTTTTCGTGTAGAACGCTTCAACTTCACAAAGAATACGTTTATCCTTAAATAATTATAATGAAATAAAAGTAAGAGCAATAACGGATGTCAGAATATTGGTGTTCAACAACGATAATGGTACTATAGAAACCATTTTCCAAATTATGCAACTTCATAAAAAGCCTCAAACCACTGGTAAGATTGGAAGACACCTGTCCTACATCTACTGAAGTCCATCGAAATTCAAACTGTGAAGATCCTCAGTAATGTGTTGTGAACATTTAGATTCTGTGCTACACAATTACAAGAGTCATTTCAGAAGTCATTTCAATAGGCGTGCAGAATTCTCGGCTAAGACTGTGCCTCAAAACATCTTGTGAATGTTTCTTTATTTGGTCATTAGTCCTAGTAGGACAAATGACTAGCTGACTGATTTGCGACAACGACTGCAGTTATCCTATTAAGGATTTCAAAGACATCTAAAATGAGATCTACACAATTTATTTTTGGAGAAACTGAACAACCTATCTCCCGACATCCAGTCTATTTCAGAAGCAGAATAAGAATTCCGTGAGATACCTTTTTTAGATTGCCTACTTAAAAGAAGGGAAAACAGATATTACTATATCTACATTCAAGAAGAAAATAGACTCCGACAGATATTTAGACTTTGGACCATCGAAACCCCTTCAGCTCAAAGGTATCAGGTCTTCTCAGAGGCTCAAACTCTTTGATAACAAATGAAGAAATATCAAACATTACTGAAATTCTCAATAAAAATAACTACCCACAGAACTTCATTAATAAAAATCAACACCAACATTAAATATGGTCGAAAGTGCTTTCTGAAGGCATGTACTTCACCAGTTTCAATTCCATATAGATCAGAAACGTCGGAGAACAACAGAAGAATGCTCAATAAATACAGCATCAGTGTTTCTTTCAAAATATCTGACGCACTACAAAGCAAGCCAGTTCATATAAAAGACCGAATTTCAAAGGATTCACAATCTAATTCTGCCTATAAAATAAAATGCTTGGAATGTGATGCAATATACACCAGACAAACCTCATAACGAATGAAAGTTAGATGAAATGAAAACCCTAGAGCACCTGTTCAACCACCGAGAAATTCAGTTGAACCAGAAAGGCTTGAGAAATAATCAGCTATAGGTCCAAACACTATAGAATCAAGCCACAAAATCGGTCTTGACAAAATTGAAATAATCCAGAAAATTTCCGAAATCACGAAGAACATCTAATATCAGAAGGCCTTTATATCAAATGGAATCCAAGTTGTCTAAATAAGAATGATTGGCTCAGACGGAACTTGTCCTGGCTTCAATACTCACCTCCTCATGAAGTGACAAAACCAACACAAATGTGATAGGCGATTTCATTATATAAACTCATTCTGTTTTCGTAATTTCACACACTTATCAAATCCAACAATTTACACTTGGTTTTGTTATCTTTACCCTCTGGCCAATCTGACAACATAAAAATTACCTCATGCTGAAGAACGATGATTAAACTACTGCACACAAGCCGAGATCCTGTAAATTCTGGTTTAGTTATACTACTTTGATAAAGTCATCACTAGCATTAAATAGGGAAACGCCTGTAAAAACAACAACATCATTTTGGCTTTTATTCATTGGGAAATATAAAAACACTCGTATTAGTGAGTATCATATATCCAATGGCTGAATTTTTTCAAACTGTTAAAAGTGAACTTGGTTTGGACATATTCAACATCTAAAGCACATTTGTTAGCCTGTCATCAGGCGTATTACACTTCCAGTTAAGCCGTCACCACCTATCTTGCACCGGGAAGAAATGCAGTAAATGTTCATTGAAGTGAAAATTTGAACTAATCAGAAATCCCAGAATACTATGTCAGACTGACTATGTTCTGACTGTGAAGCGATTTCATTAGTGATACACAAAAATATTTCTATATATATATATATATATATATATATATATATAAATATATAAATTTGTTCTTACACTGTTTGCTTGATGTTCAACATCCTAGGGAATTTCATCAAATAGGATTGAAACGATGTAACCCACCTTATTCTGATCGACGTCGCATGTAACCTTTTTGCAAATCGTCGGTTTTAAGTACACATTCAACTTGAAACTGTTATTCTGAAAAAGAAGCAAATGGATGAAGCCTATTCAATGGAGAATAATGAAATTCACTGTTAACAGAGATGTTTGAAACATCTGTATTGATATTCTATGCTGAACAGCTTTTATGAATACATGTTGTTATCAAAACCACCTTGTCATACTGTCAAAGAAGGCTGAATTAAGTCTCTGAAAGTGCTGGCGTGGAGTCACGCTCCCGTTCGAGTCACGTCATCCAGTGAAATCCACTGAATGCAGAACGCTACCCTTACGGAACAAGCTGGATTCAGAAAAGGCAAATCATGTGCTGAGCAAATTGCAAATCTATGAATCAATATCGAAAAAATCACAGAATGACATTCAAACCTCTATATCAATTTCACCTAATTTGAGAGGTCTTTAACGGCAATGAGCATGAAGTAATTTGGGAACTACTTCAAAACTATGGAGTTCAGTGCTCAAGTCTTTATCAACCTCATTCAGCACCTGGATGTATCACAATGCCACATTTCTGGTAATCCAAAATGGTAAACTCACTCAGCGAAACATTTGAAGCGAGTACAGGAGTAAGACGAGGTCGCCTGCCTAATATCACCGATGATACTCCTAATTGTGGTGGACTGGACTATGTGTCACATCATGATTGAGGGGGAGGGAGAAGACAAGAATGCGTGGTACTGATCGATAAGAAGACTCTAGGAGATCTGGATTTCCCGCATCGATGATCTTCGTCTAATGTCATAAAAACTGGAAGACTTCCAAGTGTAAACAAGTCAATCGGCAGAAGAAGCTGACTGGCAGTGAAGACAGGACTTCAGGTGAACATAGGGAAGACAGATATGATGAAGATAACCAACCAACCGCCAACAAAAACAACCAGCATGAATCAATATGAGATGAAGAAGTTTGAAAGAGTTTATCTCGTCCACTACCTGTAGGCATCATTACAACTACAGACGACACCACTCATGAGGACGTCAGAGACAACAGGAATCGAAAAGGCAAGTCACATCTTTGTCACTCTGAAGTCCATCGGGAAATCTATTTCACTCAGCACAAAGAACGAAATTCGAATTTTCAACCCCAGTGTCACGTCACTCAGTTCTTCTACATTATGGGTCAGAAACTTGACACGCATATCAACACATGTCTTCACTTGCTCACTATTGAAGATCAGATGGTGGACCAGAAAGAATTGGCGACAGGGAACTCTGAGGTCCTACTGCTCGACAAATATGCTAAGGAAAATCGTTGAAGATGAATCAAACATACGCTGAAGAGACCATCGGACGATACAGCGCTCCATGCCGGCCCTCGCTTGAGTGTAGCGTGAATGGATGACGACGAGTTCTCCATGAGTTGGAGAGTGACATAGAGGAATCCGTGGGAGGAATGCATAAGAGACCATGTGCAATCGTGAGGCCGACTAAAGGGGACGGTAGAGAATAAGAGAAAATGAAGAAGTACTATTGAAGCCCTACATTTCACCCGGAAACCACGGGAACTATGGTATATACATATATATATATATATATATAATCACACGCTAAACAGTCTGCCAGATGTATTAAAAGACAAAACTCCCTTAATCATACAGTTAAGACGAATAACTGAATGTTAGGCATCATATGTTAGCGGCTGTAACTTTGTTTAAGTTTTTCGTTAAGGAAACAGAGAATAACACAGTGGTCTGAACAAATTTTGCGTACCGTTCATTTCTCATCTAGTAGTCTGAAACACTTAGAAAAATTTGCTTCTATAGAGCGACGCAGTGTCTCATTATTTACCAAAATACCATGAAACAGACTTCATTCAAGTAATCTAGCCTAAGAGTTGCAGAGAAGAAAATGCTCTGGAAGCCTACATCTCTGGCTGAAACGACATAGATTCAAGTAGCTACATATAACTAGGGTATTACGCTGACAGTCAATCACAATCCGCTAATATTTTCTTCGAGTTGCTTATCGAGAGAAATGAAGAAACATACACTGCATTTCAGAAATCGAAGAGCAGGAGTATGTCTTTGCATTCACCAGCGTTTCCGTACTATATTTGGCTCCTGTAGTGTGCGAACTTTGACATATTATTGATTGATATGAAGAGAGAAAACTGAATTAGGCTATTAACTGAGAAACGTGAGGGATTGGGAAGTCAATGTGCTGGGTACATACTGAAAGTGTTTTTGGATTTCGGCACAAATAGCAGTGTCTAACAATGTCATGATTTCCACAGAGATATATATATTCTCTCGAAGGTGGAGGAACCTTCTTCAAGTCGTATCCAGACTGCTAAACATCTTCAAGTATCTCGTCACATACAGTGAAAATCTAGTCACATAGCAGATCCAAGGCTTGATAGATTGAAGAAAAAGTATTAAACCTACATTTGTTGTCCATTGGCTGGTCTCAACTATTTCATATGCGTATGGTAGGTTCGCTCGTGCATTCAAATCTCTCTCAATCAGACTACGATATTGAAGACTTTTTTCTTCTTCTGCACCTGACATCAATAGTACCGCGTTTGATGGTTTGGAATCCAAGATGTCACGTTGACAGGTATATGCAACAACAAGCTTCGCTGTGACTTCCACATCACATAAACGATAATGTGTCTAAAAGGAGTGGTAAAGCGAGAATAACGAGTGAAATATTTGAATCAGGGGTAAATTTATAATGGTGTAATGACAACAGATTGTAAATATATCAGTTTATTAGTGGACTTTCTGACTGATTTTGTGAAAGTATACAAATATCGTCTGCAGAGAATCTTCCTTCATATCCCGATATGCTGGAGAGGTCATTCGGTTACAATTTAGCAATATGAGTGAGGGTGGGAACTCAATGCTCGATTGGTTCCCAGGAAGCAATCATATTCATTCTGTCCGTCTTAATGCATCTTCACGAATAAGTAAACATGTGCATAGTCCTGTATGCTTTGTCATAATCTCCGCTTATACACCAACTGACTGTAACTAGAACGAGGTGATATATAAGTTTTGTGAAAAGCTATCTAGTTTGCTGCTGAAAGTAAAGCACTCCTAATATGGTAATGTTTCAGCGTTTAAATGGAGAATCTGTGCTATCTCATTCTGTTTATCATTCTCTTCACTGTCAGGACTTATTTCAAAAACAAAGACTCAGTCTACCCAACTGCTCACCCTAATTCAAGTGAACAAAGGATCACCCAGCTATTACTTATCTGTGGATATGGTCGCTGGAGTAGTGCCACTCATTCTCGGATAGCCGTGTAAAGTCAAATCGCTCACTAGTCTGTTCGTGGGTTTTATACAACCAATGGGGGATTAAACAATTTTCAAGAAGCACCAAACTTTTACAATTTCCCAGGAAAGATAGTTAGAATGCGTGAGACAACATTTTAAGGGGCGATTCAAGTAGGCTGAAGCTGAGCTACAGCTGTCCTCAATTCTACGCCTGCTTAGATGGAATACAAACATCAGTCCACTCTCAAGGTGTCCAATGATTACCATGTATCTTGTTGTCCAGGTGGCACTTCACTCAATAGATTTAGAGCTGTTGTGGCAATTTATCGCTGTGACAGGTGAACCAAAAAAGCATATTGTACTACAAAAAACACTCCACTTCAACTCAAGTAGCCGTGAAGAGGCTGGCGGACGACAGTCATATGAAGTGAAGACAATCGGTGGGGTTTGTCAGGAGTTTCCAATGTTACCATTTTCGCATAGTTTTATTACAGATATACTGATGTTGAGGACTGATACCAAATTCGACATCGCGGTAGTTTACATATGATTGAAAATTAGTCTTGTTATTCTGAGGTATGCAGATGGTATAGTCCATCTAGGTGAATACTTCGTCAAACTGCAACGATTTTAGGATACTTTGAGCGAAAGTCTCTCCTAATATGTATGGCATTTTATTTGCACCAGTCAATTCTAACATGATACTGGGCAACTAGTCCGCACCGACTCCTAATTTAATAATAGAGAGTGTAATTGTTCAATATGTTGACGCCTTCATGTATTTGAGGAGCTACATCAGCTCTAGTTGATTGCTTTCTAATGAAATCACAGTATGAACACAACTCGCGTCAGCGACATTACCATTGCGATGTCCGCCTATGCGTCAAAAGATATGTATGCACTGTACAGAACTCCGCTCCATCCTTCAACACATAACTAAGTATTCCTTCTGCCGTAGAATTAAGTCTCTTGCAGTTCCATTGCGCTATTTTCCTCTACCCATATATATATTTGTGCTGTTATTACGTTTGCCTCAATGCACTGATGTGATAATAGCCTGAACACTGCCCCCAGGTCACATATGTCTGTGAATGAGGATTGTCAAAATTTGTTCAGTGATTACATCAAGTGCAAGCACATGAAGAATTGTTGTTATTAGATGGTTGGAGGCGAGATCCACGACTTTCTACGGATTACCTCCAGCTATCTGATAACAGTTCGGAGTGTAGTGTGATGACGTGCCACCTAGCGCGCTGGCCATATTGAAAATATGACTGATAGAATTCAATCTGCAACAACACTGAGGACTAGACGCATATGACTAGCTACTACTGTAACAACAGACGACAAGGACCAGGCAACAGATCCTTTATTTAGGAAATCAACAGATATTTATAGATTTTCATGTACATTATTATAGGTTATTGTAAGCAAACAAATACAGTCTTCTGATTGGTGGTTTCTCGCTGAACGTTAATTTTTCATCTCTTTGTGGCCGTTTCTTGAAGTTCAGATTATCTATCTGTAAATTGTATCCGCCTACTCAAAGTCTGCTGTGATTGGTTGTTGAGTCAGTCTTTGTTATTGTTCTTTTCTCATGACCAATATTGGGGACATCAATTACTGTCTACCAATTTGGTTAGCAGCCAGCTCTCACCACACTACTATCTAGAGTCCAATCGAAGTATCCAATGCAGTCCTACAGGCGGCCAGTTACGAGACCGAATATTTCAGTGATAGCGTCTCTGACTGTGGAGTTGGATAGCCTGTGTTCGAATCTCACGAGTGACATGAGTTCCTTCAAGATTGCAGACACACGTCGTTGATGGATGTCGACAAGCACAAAACTCAGAGCTAAGGCTTCCTGCCGATTGCCTCCAAACTATCTAACAGGTTTATACATCTTATTAATCAAGGTAGAAATATTCGCCCCACTAACAAATTGACAACAGAAGAAGGCAACACATGTTATCAGTAATAGGTTAAAGCAAACTCTGAGCCTTTCGTTTTTTTGTAGAATGTATAGAACATTTCAGAGACAATAATCTCAGTTAACCTTACTAAAACGACTATGAGTATAACCGAGTGAACAGTCGAAAATTTCATGAATCCTAGTTCATTCACATTACCAGAAATATAGGACCAGTCAGTCACATGAGTACAATTCATCTTCAACTTACCTTTGATTTTGATTTCTCACAGCTGTTAGTTGTCTGTTTCTTCTTATCTCCGGTTGCATTATTACAAGCATAGAATGCCACAACAGACGTAAATGTGTACTTGCCATCAGTGTCAGAATAAGCGTTTGCAATCCAGGAGAGTGCTTTCACATGTGGTGCATTTTTTCGATCTGAATCATACACCTTGAACCATTTGTCAACTGCATCTTTAAAGCGTTTTTCAGCCAGTTCGTGTGTTTTAAGTGGACGGCGTAATTGCGTTGTATTTAGCAGGAGTTCTTTTGACCGATACTGATATTTTGGGGGAAGAGGAAACGAAAGTTTTGTGAAATGCATAGTTCAGACACAAGGAAGGAAGAGATAGTGTCTTCAATTTAATTGGACTATAGTTTAAAACTATTAAAGCCTATCACATATACATAGAAACTATCGATCCACAGTAGAATATACGTGTATTTAATAAAACACTTACGCTTAATCTGAGATAACTGAACTTACAAATGAACCAGTGAAACATTTCATGAATATACTGTCACTTCTATATTCACTGTACTTTACCTATGACACTGAGACTATGATAACATATTGCTTATTATTAATATTCTCTTGGCTTCCAAGTGGAACATGGAGCTTCAGCAACACAGTTCCATTTTGACTTGTTGTCTGCAGTCCTCTTTCAATGACACCACAAGTGCCCATGAGCTTTCGTTTCCTGCTCCTAACATGATCTCCTCCATGTCACCCTCAACTACACGACAAACTCTTCTTTCCCCACTCGAATTCCACTCGATAGCCTACCTGGCGAACAACGTCTCCTATTTTAACCATAAAGGTGTGTTTCGTTTTCACTGTGATCTATATAATCCTTGAAATGAAGTTCTGTTTTCTCAGTTAATGGTTACCTTTCGAAATCAAACTATCTTTCATCATCATTCCAGTCAACTTATCTAGGCTCATTAAGCTTTTACTGTATGTAGCGCTTAATCTCGATCTTGTAGACGATTCAGTCACTTGGACTCGGTTCACCTGACAGCCTATAAATTTCATCTTCTACTAATCCGCGACATATATGGCGTAAGCACCAGCCAGTGTCATAGATGAATGACTGATCTCTTACACGACTTGGTGTACTACAATGAATACGCGGTGGCACAACATATACCGCGAATTAGCAGAAGTCGGAATTCATGTGCTGGCCATTGAATCGGATCCCAGTAGCTGAATAATCTGCCCGCGCTCGCCTTGTAATCGGGAGGTTCTGAGTTCGAGCTCCAGTGAGTGGGTACCTATGAAGAGTCCCAAACAGTGACAAATTAGATGTCAAGTGCTCTCTTGTTCTAAGTGGTTCTCTAACTGATGTCGACTCGTGATCGAACCTATCCAATGGCCACAAGTTCTCATTCCTAATGTCAGGAGCCCAAAGGTATTGGTTTGGTCATATATTTTGTTTCCATTTTTCAATCAAATATCTCACACTCATGAAGATAATGTTTCTCCACAAGATATCGCGATGTTTACGGCTGAAAATGTGCAACATTTATGATCGATTGGTGGAAGCTGACGAGTTGAATCATGTAATAATAATAGCGTCATTAAAAATATCAACGTAAAATTAAAGTTATCAAACAAGAGAAGTAGGGGAAACTTTATATTAATGATCACTATATTTTTATTTGATTCCATTGAGTTCCAAGTGAACCATAGGGCTTTGAAGTTTCTGTATCACTAGTTGTATTTTTACGGAGTGGGGTCACTTACCTCACACCCAACCTTTTTACCAGACTTACTGCCGGCTTAGTGAGATTTAGGAGGGCGTTAGGAGGGGATCGAACCCAAGACCACGTGCGTGGTTAGTGAGCGTCCTATCGCTGAACCACCAGAGCGGGCAAGGAGTAGGAAAATGAGGTAACAATAAAGGAGGAGTGAAAATATTCAAGCTGTACCCATGAAAAAGGCTTAAACTTGTTTTTATATATTCAGAAATGATTTGATATATAACCTTGATCCTGATTCGGGTATCCAATTTCAGGACCAAGGTTCATTTTACTTAGTAATATTTTCTCCTTCCCCCCTTTATTCTCACCTCAAACTCTCTTTCCCCTTATCTGTGATCATGACCAGCAAAACATTTTGATCTATATTGATAAAAATTTCAATCCGTTATGCTCTGTTGCGTTTATATGTAAATATGTATGACAAGTACGTGTGTGATTAAAGTGTACAAAATGTGTTGCGCAAAATGCATTACACGTTTTATAATTAGTTGTGTGTGAGCAGAGTCTTTCTGCTATTACTGCTTTGCCTACCTGATGAGATACAAACGTAGAGTGGTTTAATAAACAGGTTGCTGAGATTCCTGCATAATGACTTTTGCCTATTCTTTGCATGAGTTCAAATGTCTATCAACAACAGTATTAATAAGTTGACACCCGCCACTGATTTTAGCAACACTTTTCAGTATCATTCTCAAAGTAATAAAGTCTTTCTCAAATAGCCCAGGAAAAACTAACTAGGTGGTGGTGGGGGGCTGGCGACAAAGAAAAAGATGCCGAATCTCAGAGTTAACAGACTGTAAAAGTAGAGGATGAGTGATAGAGAATTGTATGGATGATTACATGAAATATTTTTGTGTAAATCAACAGAATATGGGACGATAAGGAAAGATCAGAGGAAAGACTCAATTCATGGCAGTTAAAATTTCACTTATGGGTTTCAAGGCCGTAGGTGTTATGAACTTCCTGGAATAATTTGAGCGCCGAGTCAGATTGATTCAATATAAATTATTTAAATTAATCCCAGCGTGTTAAGAAAATCAAAACAAGATCTGTTTTCTGAACGTTTCGCTGTGTAAGCCACAGCTTCTTCTTCAGTAGATTTATTCGGATTTTTATTAATCATCAAAATATGTAGTCAAAAAGTTTTTTACATAAATTGAAGCCAGTTTATTTGAAGGTCATTTGTCCATGGACATTGCTTTACCAATAGAAAATATGTAAGCAGTCGTCACATATATTTGTAATGACTAATGTCAAGTTGTTGTTGTGTTCACTCTTCTATAGTTAATTTGTACAGATAAGTTTGTATGTGTGTGTGTGTATGTATGTTATTTGTTATATGGAAAATACGTGAATTCATATGTGATGAACATGTTAATATTTGTGTTTATGAATCATGATTGGACAAAGTTTTTAAAAACAAAAGATGTGCCTTTTATATATAAAACCTCTGTTATGTTAATTTTGATTAATTTCCCTGAAGAAGTTCGGACCAGATTGCCGAACGAAACGTTGGAATTACTCATTTCAATATTGCTGAGATATTACAAATATAATATTTTACAAATGATCCTACATGTTTTAAAAGGTCATGGAGGCTCATAGGGTGTTTATTGATTTTTTTTCATTTGTCTTGCTTCATAAGAGTTTGCCATATAGGTGATAAGTCTATCCCTTCTTTGCTATTCACTGCATTCGATGTGGTTAAGATGTGCAAGGCTTCAGAAGTCAATCTTTCTTTATGTGAATGAAATCCTCTTCCAAGAATTTCGACATTGTCGAAATCAATCTTATGTCCGCTGTCTATAGCATGCATTGCTATAGCCAATCTTTTTTCTAGACTTTTTAGTTCTACTTCATTTCTAGGTGGACTTTTCGTGCATAGTTTATGTTCATTCATTCATGAAAGGACCACCGTCTAATTCCTCATAAAAAGCAATTCATTTTGGACCAGTCTGATGGGACAGTAACAGGAGCAGAAGCTGTCAGACCATCGACATACCTAAAGGAATTGGTTACATCAGAATGAGGCAAGTCATGTAAGAAGAAAAATTTAAAAAAAAGTGGGCAGAACAGCACCCTGAGGGACATGGACCTCACTAGATAAAGCAGCAGAAAAATTTCGTTTATTTTTAAAGTACTGCTTTTTGACAGAAAAATTATAGTGCAGCCAGTCACCAACCCAACAGCTATTGTGAGTCACAGCAAGCTTATTTTATAGAGGAGACTTCGGTACAGGGTTAAAAGTGGAAGTGTAAGCAATAAAGGCACGCAGAGCATATTTAGCACTTTTGTCCAGAAAGTAATGAGTCGACTAACACCTATTCAATTTTTGCCTGAAACACATATTCAATCAGATACCTGGAAATAATTTGAATAGGCCTCTATTGTGTCCGATTAACGCACACATGGAATAGAAGTCTTAGTAGATCCACTCATTATGTGACATTTTTGATTGCACAGGAAGCCTTGGACCTAGGTTTCGTCCTGCCGATTGCCTCCAACCATCTAATACCAACAATTCACAGTGCACCGTAATGGCCAGTCACCTAGCGTGGTGGCCAAATTTCAGCTTGACTGATAGAATTCAGTCTGCAGCGAAGATAGGACTAGACGCATTACACTAGTTACTGACTATTGTGCAATCAAAAATATCCAATACAGTCCTACAGGAGGTCAATCGCGAGCCTGAATAGCTCAGTGGTAACGTCTCTGTCTGCAACGCTGGGTGACGCGGGTTCAAATCTCAGAAGGGACATGAGTTCTTTCAAGGTTGCAGATGCACCTTGCTGATGAGTGCCAACCAGTACGAAACCTAGGTCCAAGGCTTCCTGCAGATTGCCTCCAACCTTCTAATGCTAACATTATGTGACATGTTGGTTAAAACAAACTAGATAATTCTGAATTTCAGGACTGATCACTAGGTGATATCAGCTTGAAAATTCTTGGAAAACCTACAAGTACTCAACAGCTGTTTCGTCCTGGTTTGTAACTCTTCATCAGTACGCACCTAATGGGATTTGAACCCACGACCTACCGATTGCAAGGTAAGCTCGTAGACTATTCAGCCTCACGGACCTGATCCATTGGCTAGACGATGAATTCCAACTCATGCCAATCCGTGATGTAAATATATATATATATATATATATATATATATATATATATTTGTAACAGGTTTCAGACCCTTATCAACAACTGCCTCTGTGCCATATTGAAGATCTGATGGCCGACTAGAAAGAATATGTAACAAGGAACTCTGATAACGAACAAATATAGGACCTACTCCTCAACAAATATGTAGAAGAAAGTCGATAGAGTTGGATCTAGGACACACTGAGGAGACCATCGAATGATATCGCGTGCCAAGGCATCGCTGGAGTGGAAACCAAAAAGGAAACGATGAGTTGGGTGTTGCTCAAAGGATAACATGGAGGAGATTGTGGTGTGAGGAAGAGGTGAGGGACGACGGGAAATTGTGAGGGCATCTGGAGCTATACGTTCCACTCTGTACCCAAGAAAACAATAATATAATTGATATTCACCTTCTAAAAATTAAAAAGAATGACAGGAAAATTGGTAATCAGTCGAAATTGTCTTCGTGCTTACCTTCTCTAAATTGTTATAACGTGGCAAGACCGTGTGATTTGTAAGTTTCTGGCAGTCTTCCCAGTGTGATGACCTCACATAACCATTTTTTGAATTCCTGTACACCCGTAGTCTGCAGGCAAACGATGGCTGAAGAAAATAAAAGCAAAATACTGGCCTTAGTCATCTGACAGTTGTTTCTTCAAGTTTAAATAAAACACCTGCCAAGGACATGGGAAAACACATGGCTGTAAGGAATGTGCCCCGAAACTTACTCTATTCCTGAGGAAGATATGTATATCAAGTTACCCCATAACGAGAATGTAAACAGTAAGATTTTACGTCAAAGATTAAGTTTTTTCATCCATCTGATCACATTAGTAACACTATTGGCAATTATTATCCCCAGTACTCTTATAAACCCTTACTAATCTATAAACATCCAGAACATTAGTCAGTGTGAGATTCCTAGTGTAATTTGAGTGTCAATCCTTATTATTTAGTTAATTTCAAAGACTAGTTTATCGTCAGCGGTGATTTCATGGTACAGCTAGTAGACGGAGATTTCCTTTCGCTCATTATGGTGACAGCGGCAGTTGACAATAAAGGCATAACATATTCATTTCCCTGGATTATCTTCTAGTTCCATTGATATTGCATACATCAATTGCATTGAGGCCCATTGGTTCCATCCTAACTGCGCCAAGACAAGTCTGAGACTGATAAAAATAAACCTAAACGTAATCAGTTAACTTGTAGTCGTTATTTGAAATACTTTCAAACCGAGCTTCAGTAATTTGGCGGGTGGTGACTGGCAATCAATTCCAGGATATGCACCTCGTCCACTTTGCCACATGCCAGCTGGACCTACCTACATTACACAGTGAGTGATGGTGTTCCCAATGGGGCTCGGACCAAGTCACCATCGTTGTAAACGCCATAGCGTTACCTACCAGACCACTTGGGCCATGACTGAGCATGATGAATATGTCAATATACGTTCTGATTGGACACCAGTTAGTAACTAGTATCATGCGTCTCGTCTTGTATTTCGCTGCAGACTGAATTCTATCAGTCGAGTCTGCAATGTGGCCACCATGCTAGGTGGCTTGCCATCACAGTGATAAAGTCTTTGACTGCAGCACTGAGCGGTGACACGGGTTCAAATCTCAGAGAGGAAGTGAGTTCCTTCAAGATTTCAGATACGCCTTGCTGGCTGGTGAGTGGGCGAGTGCCAACAAGCACGAAATCTGGCTGGGTATGGCAGGGCTTCCTGTCGATTGCCCCCAACCATCTAATGTCAAGACATGTTTCGTCAACAAATTATCTGAAGCAGACATAATAAGCATCTCTGGTGTATCCAAAAGAATGAGTTCTCTTCATTTCACAGTGATACGATACGAGAACTTACTTGCTGATATTCAGCATAACATGAATTTGTACGAAGAGCCCGTAATTCCTTCAAGTCATCCACCAAGTCACATTTAGTTGATCTCAAGGTAACAATCAGTTCCGCAACATAGTCGTCATCTATCTGAAAATCCACAACAACGTTGTTAGTTGATCAGTTAGACATTACAAGTTAGTAGTTGACTTACAATCTCTGTACCGATCACCACACGATACAATCGTAAGATATTTGGAAACTTCTTTTGCATATTCAACGAATTGACCGATTCCATGATCACGGATGACCAGTAGTCATTTCTCAGACTCATACGATCAATATCACGTATATCCTTGCTGAGATCTAAACTTCTTTCCACCATTCTGATACAATCATTAATTCTGACTTCCCCTCGCATCTGTTGAACTTGTGTCCTGACCAGACATATTGTTCTAGCCTTTGGTGAAGGAATGAATATTGTATGAAAAATAAAGACATGAGTTAAAATTTCATTTAACACTTCAATAAAAAAGGAAGTAGGTGTATTTCGTGTTTATTTTCAAACAAATTCAAATGCTAGAATGTCCATTTAATATAAGGAGCAGTTTGTCTTATTACTGTTATCCGATAAGATAACTGTCCGTTCATTTTGTCAAGGTAATATGAATAGATTTCACAGAAACGAGACTTTTGAATTCGTTCCCTCAAGAACAGCGAAAATTAAATTTGTATAAAACTATATACCATTGATTGGTGGAGTTGAGAAATTGTTCACCACTCACATCAACCTGTAGTGCTTGACACCAAGCCAGCTCGATGTCGTCAGAACACCAGATGGCTGTTTCGTTCGTTTAGGACCCAGCTCATCATCAGATCATCAGATATTTGGCTGGCTACTTGGTCGAACTGGTGACACAATAAGTAAAATCAGCAATTTGCAAACTGATTAGCAGTTCGCCTTGTACACAGTTCGAGGGTTACTCGCTTTTTCAGTACACATAATAAAACTGAAACGACTCGAAAAAGATTAGCATGGTATCTTAGCAAGGATGACACACGAAATCATGCAGCTTTCCATATTTTTAAACCTCGGAACCCTGCAAATGGCAAATCGCTCACCAATTCGCGAAATGTTAATCTCACTTAACACTGTAATCACACCGAAGACTTTATTGTTGATACCCTGATGTTTTGTAACTAAATAAATAAAGGCGGTCATTGGACTGAGACAATGATAACAGATAGTTTTCTACAAAATAAATTGCGACGAATGCGAAAAACACAACACTGACCAAAGCAAACTACCCCTTCGTCTTCACATCCATGAACACAAACTGGCTGACAATAGACACTATTTCCACTCCCTCACTCATACCACTACATAAAGACATACACGGACATCAATCCGACTGAGACAACGTTCAGATATTAATAAGAGAAAACTCCAACAACGCCAGAGAATTTCTACAACCATGCTACTCCATTGAATTGGCAGTTAACAGGCACATTGATATACATAAAATTTAACATTCCATAAGGGGAAAATCTCATGCACGAGAAGTCAAAATTCAGGTCAAGAAAATAATCAATACCAATACCACAAGTAGACTAGAGGGTGTGAAAACAGACAAATGCAACCAATCATATTCAAACCTACCAGGAGAGATGACTAATAAACTCGTGGAGGAATTAAAATGCTCACTCCAACAAACTGAAGTATCTGCTGAGGTGAGGATGTTGTCTAGTATGGCAATGAAGGCTTCGCAAGTAAACCGTTCAGCTCAGAGAACACAAATACAACAAAATCATCCAAGTGAGCTACAAATCTTCTCCATTATATCTAGCTATCTAGTTTTACTTCATATTTCAAACTATTCTCTTGATAACTTCTCGCTATTCTACGTGGGGAAATCTCTACTCTACTTCCATTTTTATTATAATTGGTGAATATTCCCTGTGAAAAACACAGTTGTACATCTCTGATAACCTTTTATATTTAAAGAATTCAATGGTATAACTATAGTGGCAAAGTAAATTTAATAGTTTACGTAGTTCTAAACAGGCAGTTGTTTACACCATCGGATTTTGTCAGAGGAAGAAATCGACAGGTCAATTGATTGCAACTTTGCATTTTACTCAGCAGAAATGATAAAGTTTATTTTTTTAATGGATGTTTTATGAATAACGAATATGTTCCTCATATCCTGTTTCGCAGTAAGACAAAATGCTGCACACTACTGCAAACGAAAAATTCTTCTCACTGTTGATCTATCAGTTGTCTGTTAATAAAGATTCATTGAACCAAACCATCTTTGTTCACAATAATGTCATCTAAAACGAAATAGCCATGGAACTGAATTCTAAGCAAGAACATTATTGATGGCATACATTGATGTATGGTTCCACTGTCGAAAAAGAGTATTTAAGGCGTTAATTAGGAAGCTAAATAAAAGAGTCACAACAATTATCGTCGATATACAGCAACTGTTGGTTAACTGAGGGGATAAATTCCCTACATATGACATTTCATGTTTCACCTATCAATTCAAGAAATGGATACCCACGAAACTTCATCAAAAGACATCTACCCCCAGCTCAACCAACCAAATCAAAGGCCACCAGCAAAAACACAAAGAAAGTCGTCCTACCATATATAAAAGATATCTCCGAAATCGCTGCAAGACTATTCAAACCTTTTGGAATCGATGTCGCTCATAAACCAACAAAGTCACTACACTCAGTTCTATGTAAACCAAAGGACTCAACGGCAAAAGAAGACAAAAGTAACGTCATCTACAAGATAAGTTGCAACGACTGCGACAAACATTACATTGGTCAAAGTAGACGCCCTCTTCGTCTTCGCACTCACGAACACAGACTAGCTGTCAAAAGACACGACATACACTCCCTCATATCACTACATGCAGACAACCACGGGCACCAATTCGACTAGGACAATGTTCAAATCTTAGACAAAGGGAACTGCAAAAATGCCAGGGAATTCCTAGAGGCCTGGTATTCAAATGAATCAGCAATCAATAGACACATACAGATTGACAAAATATACCAATCCATACGAAGAAATTCACACAAAAACAAAGTCAAACTTCAGGTCAAGGAAACAGTCAACACCAAAACAAGTGAACTAGAAACTGAGAAGTCACACAAAAACAACCAATCACGTTCAAGGTTAGCAGAAGGAATGACTAACGACATTCAGACCAAAGAAGCAGCCAACACCGAGACAAGCAAACTAGGGGATGAAATGTCACACGAAAACAACCAATCACGTTCAAGGTTACTAGAAGAGATGACTAGTAAACTCATAGAGAATTCTGAAAGCTCACTTCACATCGAAGTATGCGCTGAAGATGTTGCTCAGTAGAGCAATGAAAGCTTCGCAACCAAACCATCCAGCTCAGAGAACACAACCACACCAAAATCAATTCAAGTGGTCTTGTGAAGACAGTCACACTGATCACTAGTCCAGGAATTTGATCGACTGTGTTCGTGAATAGCCTACTTATATTAACATGGGAAACAAAAGTATAAGATAAGGCAATCATTGAACTAATAGACAAGATTTTCAGCTTAGGATGAATACGAGAGCTGAGTTCGTCGCCTACGAACTTCAATATATATTGATCGTGAATAATTTTCAGGGACCATCAACCGTTGAATATTTATCATGCTCGTATAGAATTGGACAACAAAACCAGAATGAATTACTAATGCACAACTACACATGTGAATGTTTTTCAGGTCATGCTCAAATAGATAATGCAAAGGGAGTATGAGAGATCGAACTTAAGATAAAATTCACTACGGTTCAATTACGTCAGTTAAATAAACAATTAGTCATCATAGAAAGAATGTAGACACATCAAGAAATACGAACTGAGTAATAATAATAATAATAGTGTTGAAAGGAGTTAAGATAATGCTACTGATAATGGATAGTTTCAAATGAACAGGGAATAATAATAACAGGTAGATTAAAGTGTTAATAATATTCATAATAATAATAATAATAACAGTTAATAAGTAAAACGTATTACTATGGTAGATTTAGATTGACCACCATTTCCTTTTGTGCACAAAGTCCTGGTTTATAAACAACAATGAATGACTTGATATTGACTCTGTCAAGTCATTCGTTGTTGTCAGCGGATAAACAGACAGGAAGATGCTTGCAATTGCAGGGGCTTGTGCAATAAGAGTTAATATTGATATCCTTCCTCTGATACTATTATTATTGATAGTAGTAGTATTAGTGGCATTAATATTGCAATAAGATCGACTAAACTGGAACTTTGTATCCAAAATGAACACGTCCAGACGCTGTTCCTACCGTGACCGAACTTGGATTGATGATTCTTCTTGTCACCAAGACTGCTCCTTCCCCTTAACCCTCTTGGTTCTTTTTCCTTTGCTTATTATCACAAATATTATTATTACAATTATTGTTATTAATATTATTATTATAAATATTATTAACACTTTAATCTATCTTTTATCATGCAAAAATTCTCTCCATACTATCGAATATTTCATTTATACTATCCGGACTTATTATTAGTGATATTATCTCTTTTCTCAACATTTGCCTCCACCTGTTTCATTTCACACATTCGTTATTTCATTATGAACTTCTCATTGCAGTCTTACTATCTCCTGTTTAACACAGACCACTTCGTACTAGCTACTCACCTGATGCCTTTTATAACCTTGAACTGACTTGTCAACTTTCCTACCTCACACTCTACAAATCTATTATGACGACTAATCACCACCATTGTCTCCCATTTCACCGAAATATTTTGTAATCGATTTCAGCCTATCACGTTTGTTACACAAATACGACTATTTATTTTGACACCACATAACTAATCTGTTATTGTGCGTTAAAAAAATGTACCCGCCGGATAACTGGCCATTATTGCAACGACAATAAAAAATATTATATTTTATAATTGTAAGAACCTGAAGAGAAGAAATTATTGCAAAGAATATTCTTCGTTCAAATTGACTTTTAATTCATAATATGGGAATATTCCACACTATTAATCTTATTAATAATTTATTCTACCTGCCATTGTTATTTCTGATTTATTTCAAACCATCCATTATCAGGAGCATTATCTTAACTCCTTCCAACACTATTATTATTACTCAGTTCGCGTTTCTTGATGTGTCTACATTCTTTCTCTGATGACTAATTGTTTATTTAACTGATGTAATTGAACCGTACTGAATTTTATCTTAAGTTCGATCTCTCATACTCCCTTCGCCTTATCTATTTGAACATGACCTGAAAAACATTCACATCTGTCACTTTGCATTATTATTAATTCAGTCTAAAGAAGTAGCATTAACTTAAATAGACAAAATTAATTCAATCTACTTTATCTGCTTATCAGTCTTATATCTCCCGAAGTAATTCTGATGGTGTATATGTATATATATAATTTTTATTCCTTTGGGTTCCGGCTGGAACAACATTAATAATAATAACAGTTAATAAGTCAAACATATTGTGGTGGTGTGATACAGACAATGTGTTCCAACGGGATATTATTCTCACATATTCCCACAGTTCATTACTGCCTTAGCAACAGAATACGGTATATCTATTTGAACATTCTATTTCACATCGTTTAATGTAAGCCAAAATCATACGCTCAATGATTGGTTAGAGAATATAAAACTGTATTTATATAAATAGCAGTCAGATAACTTTAAAATAAAACCTTGGCTTCCGCGTTTTGCCTTCTGCTGTTACTATAATATCTTGGTAGATTCAGAATGACCACCATTCACTCCTGCACACAGAGACCGGCTTTAAAAACTGTAATGTATAAGCCTCCACAAATGCAAGCATTGCTGTCAGCAGTCAAAGAAACACTGAGATGTTTGCAGTTGCGGAGGCTTGTACAATTCGAGTTTATATTCAGATTCTTTCTCGGATAACTAACTGTTTATTTAAGTGGTGTAGTTGAACTATTATGTATTTTATCTCCATATCAATCAATATCTCATACTCTTTTTCCTCAAATTATCTATCTGAACAGGATCTGAAAAACATTCACACCTGTTGTTTTACATGACAGATTCAATGGAGTTTTTTTCAATACTCATCATTCTCATATTTCCGAATGGAATTCTAGTGGTATATTTATATACGCCTTTGTGTAGAGTATTCAGCAGCTGATGAGTTCTACCAAAACTAGTTGAATCCATTAAATCTTACTTTATTCACCTTCGATGCTCATTTTGAGCTCCTATAGGGATATAAATGTTTCCAACTCTTGATATTAAACTTACTAAGCACCTTTCGCCAACTACTGTTGGTCATCTTAAATATTGTGTTGGACGCAATACTGATTGAGCCACTCGTTGCCTCGTTGTTTATTCACCTGTATTAACCACCATATTCAAACGATGAGGAACATTGTAAGCCCAGGGAGAACATGCCCTGAGAACCCTAGAATGTGTAGCCAACATCCAAAGTCTGTTTATATTCATACATATATTGGGTATATATTCAGCTAGATACTTCCCAGATGATACCTGAAGATTTAGTGTACTGCATTAATTTACGACGCCTGTCTGTGGAACTTGAGAGCGACAAACATAATAGGGTAAAAAAGAACTGTGATCAAAATTCACACATTGATCAATAGGCAATGAAAAGTGAAGAAACCTCCTCAGCTATTCACATGATTTCAATACAATCAAAATGGGGTTCAAAATGCATAAAATCAAGAAAAAATGCGGCTGAAACCAAAATCAATTTCATCATTACTCACTGGATTATTCGACACTTGACATTCTCGAGCGTCGAATCGTTTCATTTCCACTTTCGAACAGTTTGTTTCTGCAAAATGCATAACAAAGTTCATTTGTCCATCCTACAGAATTGTTGATTACATTTCGGTTGTGTACACGGGCTTACTTTATGCCTTTCCACTCCAGTAATATTGTTTACTAGATGCCAGCTTAAACTGTCTGAAAATTCATTGAAACGTCTAGCGGCTGCACTGAATATCGTCAGTTCATTTGCAGCAAAGGTGACATTATTATTATTATCATTATCAGTAGTAGTGTGAACTATGTTATTTGTCTGATCACTTGTCGGGAGCGCGGTCAGTAAAGATTGACTGCATATTGGATTATGGCAAAAGAGTGAGAGGAATACGAGTAATGACTTTATCATAAATGTACACCTCTGAATTTGTATTTTGGAGACAAATAGATGAAATCAACAGAGCTTCATGCATTTATACTTGAAGTAAAGAGGATCTGAGTAGATCTTAGTCTGTCGAAGTCAAGAACTTCTGCACAGGAGAAAAAATATGAAGATTGATGATCTCCACATAAGTGGTGTAGAGTGTTGTTGTTCCACATTTTCTAAAGTAAACATTTGAACACTAAAGGATGAAGAGGATGCCCACTTGAAGTCGTTTCAATCAAGTATTTCTGTATGTATGTGTGTGGGTGCGTACTTGCGTGCGTTAGTGCACTAGCTAACTTTTACCTAACTAATTGTTAATTGATATTCTCTTTGGAAAACAACCTGTTCACGTAGCTGCAAAATGAATTGGTGATCTTAATAATCTAATTCACTGCAGAATAAATGATTGACAGGCATTTTAGTACTATGTGAATCTTGTCCATTAAGAGCAAACTAATTACTTCCTTCAATGCATATAAAGATTAATTCTTACATTTTAAGAGCGTAGAGAATATTGCGATTACCTGTGAAATACAAGTGTGACATCTGGTATAAGTATAAATCTAGCTTACGAGAAATGATGCGTTTAAATTCTCACTAACCATTAGACGTCTGATTTTGTCTCTCCCGTGTGTATCTATCAGTTTGACAGTTCCTGTGGAGCTCGTTACATAGGCTGTACAGTTTGTTGAGCTTCTGGTCGGATTTCCTAACAATATCCTACGGGGTTAAGCAACGGACAAACAAAGTCCAATCAAAATTCTATTCTATCTCATCTCGTCGATCCAGAACACGACTTTGAAGGCCTCTCTCTACCATCTACCGACTAATCTTAATTTTACCTCAGTAGTTCGTCTGTTACACACTGCTGAGGCCATCGGAATTCACATTAGAAAGCCTAACTTATTCATCCAAAAAAAGTTGGTTCAGACGGCTTCCTTACCTTGTATTATCGAAATTATCAGAAAGAATATTCTTTGCTAGAACCTCCTTTTGTCCTATAAATGTCTGAATGGGAATTTTCGCTACATTGAAGTCAGATGTTTGACAGTGCAAATGAAAATGAAAATGCGGTACATTTAGGATTTCCTGTGCACTCTACTATCCAGTTTATTCGCCTTCCTTCGAGTTCCAAGTTGAACATAAGGCTTCGAGCTGTGTGCCTTGAAGTTCGAGTCACTCTTGTGTTATTTCGTTGGGTAGGCTGGCTAACCTCACACTCAGTCTGCTTTCATTTCTGGGCTTACTACTGGCTAGGCTAAGTGAGGTTAAGGAGTGCGTCAGAGGGGAGTTGAGCTCTAGACCATATGAGTGGCTAGGGTTCACAGATTCACGCATTATGCAGTGTTTTCTGTCTATCGTGTATTAGCCATTTTCTTCAGATATTCCTGTACCTTGCCTGTAAGCCTCAGTGCCCCTCTGTAGTGCAGATACACTGTTTCTCGGGGGATCGACAAGATTATATAAACATACATCTATGCATGGAGGAGATCGTGCGACGAAGAGATGAGAGATTATAGGCAATCGTCGGCCCAGCTTAAGAGGACAGCAGAACATAAAACAAAGAGGATATGCGTTATTGAAGCCCTTTGTTCCACTTGTAACCCGAGGGTACAATAATAATCATTATAATGTACACAGAAGACACTTCTACCCACCCCACCATCTTTCCACCTCAAGTACAATTCTGAGTTAAATTGTTATCTATATTTTGTTTATCATACTATGATATGCACCACTCATACAAAATTAATTAACACTATTTTCGTAGCTAGCCTTTTTCTTACTCTCTCTTCATTAAAATCTAATTCTTTCTGAATATCTTTTCATATTACGCAATCTTAATCTAAAATTATAATTCATCAACCCTCCCCCGACACCCCTAGTTACAATGTGATTCTTCATTAATGTTTCGAAATATTTTGATGATGTAAACAGTGCTTCAAACTAATTTTTATTCTTGTACTACATACATACACAAATATAAAAACAGTTGCATATGTAAAAACGATTGTACAGCTAAGTAAATGAATTTAGCGAAAAAAAGAGACTCTTCACTCAACTGTTTTGTTTATTCTTATACAATGTATTGAAAAGCTACAAAATCTTCTGGTTTTTAATGATCTGATATAATGTTAAAAAGCATCTCATTTGTGTAGTGTTCAATTCATATACATGGTTTTATATGCTTCAGAAAAGCTTTTTTCTATCAAAAAGAAAATCTGGTTCATTACACTGAAAAGGAATTTATTGATCATAGGAGCTTGCCAATTACTCATAAAAATGTTGATCGAAACCGCTGGATAACACAGACAGGTTTTCTAATGTCTATTATTCAGTCTAAAACCTCCTGAAACCTCTCAAGCGACAAATTTCACAGTGAGTCTGATTCTCCATTTGAAGATATTCAGTGGTTCAGATATAACTTGCGGAAGGATTATGTGTGTGTGTGATAGAGTGCTTCCATCTGTGGACATTGATGCTTGATCCCGAAGAACCTTCATCATCTGACTAACACACTGACTTCCTCTCTCACATTCCTGAATTAATATTTACGCAGCTATCTGAACAGATGTCATTTCAGCGTGAACTGTAGGTTACGAAAACATATTCCTGTCTACAAATCATAAGTTATATCAATGAAATCTCTTCCAAGATATTTTTCACAAGACGGCTAGCACCGTTTCCTTCAACTACATTTTATTTTGCCTATTGACTGAGTTGGACAAATGAGACGACTTATATTAGACAAGGCATGTAAATGAATGTGAACATTGAACGTTGGTTCATTGACCTTGATCACCATTGGCGGGCAACTCGAAGGCGCGAGTGATTCGATCGTGTACAAGTTGAAAGAAGACGAAAGAATACGAATAAAAGTACAATACATTCCTTGTAACACATTTGTGTACACTCTGTATTAACCTCGATTTTAATTGCTGAGAAATAAAACTTATTACAAGTCCTCGTGTTTTGGAGTTAAAGTCGACAGTCGGTCACAGTAATTATCGATTCGTAGCGTCTTCGCAAATAATAGGAACTTAGGGTTAAGTTCCTTGGCACATGCTATACTTCAAAAATTGACTACCACCTGAAAGCATACATGTAGCGTTGAATAGATCAGTGTTTTCAGTCAGTCTGTCTTCCTCCTCCTGAGTCATTTGCTTCGGTTATTTTGTTTGTGAAAGAGTTATACAGTCCTTATATTCCGGATGCGTTTATCTTATAATGCTTTCTGTATTGCCTTTCAAACAATGAAGTATGAAATGTCATTAATTATAACCATTGTAATTTCAGGTAGTTTGCAGCTGATGAGAACCTGTGAAATAGAAAGATATCATTTTATACTGCAAATCTGGTCTTTCTTTCTCTATCGAAATTTATCAAGGGAACCAAATGTATGAAGTTATACAGTCCTTTGCATTTTCATTTCAATGAAGTCCACGTCACGTAACGGCAACTTACAGCAGAGCCATATTTTGCTGACAGTGAATACCACAAGATACCCAGTGCTTCTGGATTGAACGCATACAACTGAAATGATATGGAGTGGATGAGATTTCTTCGGGCAGACAGGATGTCTGACTACACAAAGGAATAGAAATAATTTCAGTAAGATATGATACCACTTTTATTACTCATTGGAGCTCACCTCGAGCTGGTTGCCAGGCCCCTTATCTCAATATCCTGACAAGAGGCACTGGCTGGAACGAATGCTTTTACAGGTCGTAAAATGTGAGAAAATTCACTTGGCTAGCAGTTTGACGAATGCCAGTTACCATCAGGGTAAATGTCGCTCCCACTAGGTTGGAGGTCTGAAGGTGAATTTATACTGCTGGCAAATAAGGATGTGGTAGCAGAAAAGTTTTTCCCTGGGATGGTCATCAAGGTGGATATGATGCATCCACACTCTGAACAGCCCACACACTGCCATAACCACACATGCTTTCCTGGTAACCACCCATCTATATCATCTTGCTTTATTCTCATTGTTAATACTATTCACTGGTCGGTTCCCCAATGTCCTTTAAATCTATGAGCATTAATAACGATCACAGCCGGATGATTCTTCAGCACATTCGCGTGGTTTGCTGAAGTAGAAGAAGCATTGGCTCTTAGGTCGGAAAAGCCTCTACATACTGAATCCCAGTTGACAGTCTGGCCGGACAGCTCCAGTCATAAAATTGTTTTGGTGGTACCTGTGAAGTCTCATGCCAACGAACCAACAACGGTGATGATTTTTATAATTCTCTACCGATCGCTTATTCGTCAGTACCAATTTCGAAAATAATACAAGACACTGACTCATTTGGCTCCTCCTATCAAATTAATAAGGGGCTCAAATAGATCGCATAGTTATACGCTATCAGTGCAGAGTGTCAGCAGAAGGTCGCCACACACCCATCACCCTAATCCGTTCATATGTATGCCAGTGACTGAAAGGATATTAAAAGCAGGAGGTTACAAGGTCGGTACGCGCCCTACTTGCGGCCTGCTTAAACCTTGGGCTACCAAAATTTTCCATCACTTATATTGCATCTGATTACTTCGATCGACTTTGTTTTAATCACTCAATTATATGTCCAAATCGTATTACTTACTCTCGTGATTATTTAAAATGTTTTTAACCTGATTTTGTACGTGTTTATAATAACCTTAAGATAAAGCATCATGGTGACTGGCGACGATCCTTAAAGTTTACTGCAATGCATCAGATGACTGTTCCTGTGATTATGAGCACAAATTGCAGGTCATTATCGAATAAGATTAATTACTTGGATGCTCTATTATGTTCAAATATTTACCATAATAAAGGTGTAATAACGCTTCAAGAAACTTGGCTCCACGGTGCATATGGTAACAATTTAATCTCACTGAGTGGTTTCAATATGTAAAGACAAGACCGAAGCAGTTCAAGGAAGAAGCGAAGTGGTGCTGTTGCTGCTTTTATCAATTCTCAGAGGTCTGTTGCTAACGTCTGCTTTAAATTCTCAAATGATAATATTGACTGTATGACTGTCAAATGTCGACCTTAACACCTGTCCAAATACAAATTCATTTATATTACGAATATTTATATCACACCTTATTTTAGCACTTCAGAACTATCTATGCTTGCGGATGAATTCACTATTTTCGCTACCGCCTCTTTTGGGAACTAACTGTCCATAGTGACAGGTGATTTTAATTCTTGTGACTGTAGCTTTCTTACAGTGTTAGGTCATGAAAATGTCGTTAACTTCCCCACCCGAGTGGATACTTCTCTTCATCTTGTATTTATAAATGACTGCGGAATACACAAAGCTCGAAGAAAGCCCCATTGTTTAACTCAGATCATTGTACTGTACAGATTTTACCCAAAATTTATGGAAAGTTACAAAGAACCTTTTCACACCTTTCCAAGAAAACTGTACATGTATGTTATTCTAAGGAGAATGTTCAGAATCTTAGGGGCAGGCGAAAAGACACAAGATGGGACTTGTTTAACGAAGACTCTCTTGATGACACTACCTCTAATATTACATGTTATCTCAAATTTTGTCTTGACACCTGTTGTCGCAGAGAAACGCTCTTCATCAGATTTGACCGTTTCTCCTCCTCTCAACTTAAAAAGCTTCGCAGACAAAAAGAAAAATTATATAAAATGAAGGATAACGCTGGTTTGAGAAGAGTTAACATCAAAAATGCACAGATTGAATTCAATTTACAACCAAAAGTTTGTATCCTGTAAAAATGCGTCTAATATATGGAAACCTTTTAAAGAAATTACTGGTGGCAAGCAGATGAATAGTATTCCTTATTCCTTTGATGTTTGCACACTAAACGAGTCTTGCATACATTCTCCCACAAACGCCAAACTTTCTAGTGTTACGAGTGTTAATGAAACCTGCTTCCCTGGTTTCAATACAAATGATGTTTTAAAATGTCTCCAGTCTCTGAACCCTTCTTGTAGCCTAGGTCCATATGGTTTGCCTAGTATCATTCTTAAAAAGTGTGCAGATATCCTGTGTTATCCTCTCATGAAGATATTAATGAATCTTTTGCCAGAAATGTCGTGCCAGCCGTTTGGAAGGACATTAAAATTGTTCCTATATCTAAGTCATCTACTGGAACATGTTTTAAATTTAGGCCTTTTGCTATTACCTCTCCTTTTCTAAAAACTATGGAAAAGTTACTCTTATTTAACCTTCAACCTTCATTTAAAGCCTTTAACGATCTCAAACAATTCTCCTATAAACACAGTAGAAGTACTTTAGATGCAGCTGCAGTCTTGCATCATAACATTGTCTCCAGTTTAGACAAGGGGGCTAAATTTGTTCGTTGCACCTTCCTAGATTACACATCTGCTTTCGACTCAGTACCTAGAGACATTTTGCTAAACAAGCTTGCTGAAACTCAAACTGACTGCTGGATTGTCAAATGGCTGCATTCTTATTTCTCAGGAAGAAAGCAGTACACTCTATGTCAGGGAAAGTCGTCCACTTCGTTGCTTACTGAGGCTGGTGTACTTCAAGGAGCTGTTCTTTCTCCTTTTCTGTTTTCTTTCTTCGTGCATAACTTGTCTCACTCTGATGAAATGAACTTTTTTGAGTATGCTGATGATCTAACTATTTCAATGTATGTTAACTCCCAGCTAGACTGTACTAAGATGAACAGATTTCTATCAGGAGTTAGCAAATGGTTTTCGTCTAATGGCCTTAAACTAAATGCTTCCAAATGTCAGACTATTAATTTCAGTTTCCGATGTAAACGAAAGTTAAATGAAGCTGTTGGTTCCTATGACCGTAGCAAAATTGATGATACTGATATAGAAACCAAGTCTGAAGTTAAGTATCTTGGATTAATTCTTTCTACTGACCTATCCTCGTCTCCCCATATCTTAGCGATTTCTAAAAGAATATTTCGTCTGACCTTTTACATTAAGAAGTTAAGGCACTCAGGCATAACCCAACCCCTCCTCTTACAGTTTGTCAACTCGTGCATCTCACCTTATTCTTTCCTGGATTGCTTAAAAAAGACTATGTCATAATTCGTAGAACTCTCAAGATTGTCAGTGGGGCGAGGATATCCCATTAGGTCACATCGTTCACACTGTCATTGATAGGCACCTGATGTTATGCAACAAATTTTCTAAAGGAATTTTGTCAGACTGTGAGCATCCACTTTACCCGCAGCTCCAACCTTGTGTCTCCTCAGGTTAAACAAGAAGTCTTTTCAGAAGACTTTATGCACGTACGTCTAAGTACAAAAATTCCACTATACCATATTTGGCACGTACTTTATGTGATGAAAATAGTGTCAGACATGAACTAACTAACCTTCTTTGCACTACTAAATAAACCATTTCCTCCAACTTACAACATCAACCTTTATTGTTATTTTACTTCTTACATTTATAATCCTCTGAATTTTTTATTTTTAATTGTTTATTTTTTCATAAGTGTGAACATCATTTAAGCTGTGTTATAAGTGTTAATTTTGTATTTCTCCTCACCATGCCATATCAAGAGAACATTAGATTCAATAATCTATAACATGCTAGAATTTCCAAACTGAATCGACAATACTGTTTGAAACAAACTCACTGTTATTATTATTATTATAATTATTATAATATTTAATATTCTCAACTCGTACTTCGAATATTTTTGACTTTATATCGTAAACATGGACAAATTCCTCTGGCTAATTTTTCTTTAATTTTTAATTTTATTTATATTTTGAGTAAATCAGATGCAATATTGTGACAAATGCTGAGAATTCCATTCTGTATTACAGTACTGTTTTTTGGAATAAAGTAGATTATTATTATGATTGATGAGAACCAACAGTCTTCATTGAGAAAAAAAATAACTAAGCACCTTTTTGAGATTTATATCCTGAAGAAGCCCGGTGTAATATCCACTCAGCTATGGAAACTGTAATAAAAGCTATTGATAACCCTAAAATACGAAAAATGGAGTCTTAGTGAACCAATACTGGAGGTGACGACATGCTAACCCGGATTGAACCATGTAAAATGGAACTCCCTGATGATGTCACTGACAGTAAACTTCAGTTGATCCCACAGAAGTAGAATGTCGGACCACCAATTCCAAATCTTCCTAGTCCCATCAGAATGTCCAGAAATGAAACTGATGAATCCGACGAGATGTCAGCTTAGTTTCAGATGATGATAACCAACGATTAATGCATTTCATACACACTTACGTCAAGACAATGAAGGAGGCTATGGATCACTATGTTGTATTAACCCCTGAGTTAGGCTATGAGAAGGCCTTTAAGATATTACACAGCCAGTTTGGTCAATCTCAAGCAACTTCTGAGGCCTCCTGACTGAGTAATTCTAAGGTCAACAGCTGCACCCAAAAGATATAGATAGACGGAGAAAGTTGGCAAGGCAGCCGAAAAAGTGGGTGAGATAATCTTATCTCAAATGAACCATACGGCCAACTTGAACTGTTCTATCAACCTTAAGTGGATTGTTCAACGTCTTCCTCAACATCTACAATGGAAATAAGCACGATATTGATATTTTGAAATTCACAGAACCGAGTTTTCGTCGCCTAACAGAGTTCCGAAAAATACAGCTATCAGTGGTCAGAAACTGTAACGCCCAGACAAATAGTGGAAACAGAAAGAATGATAATTTAAGGGCTAACAGGATTTCTAGGGTGATATCATCAAACCATCGTAACTGCACAAATACAGAAGTCACACATAGTAAGCCTGCATTATTGTCAATTGGTGACAAAGATAAACCTGGATTGCTGATAGGGCATAAGCTGTGCTACAACTGCTTGAGACCTAGTTACTCAGTAAAGATTGCCATTCAGAAAGCAGCTGTAGTGTAACAGAATGCAGTCAAGGGCACCAAAATCTGCTGCGTAAAGAAGACGGCCAACCTCTGTGGTACACAATTAAACAGTTCCTCACTAGGATATGTGTCAATTCAGACCTCTCCACAGACGTTCAAAACAATTTGCACACCTATTATTATTATGATCATTTTACATATATATATGTATATATATATATATGTAACATTTATGTAAATAAGAGTTAATCCACGATGAAGATCTAATTGACAACAATGTTGTTCTCTTTAATGTCTTGTTGTAGCATCCATAGGTAAAATCCCCTTCGTTTAGTTCAAAGTGCTGACAGTCAGCAAGCATTTTCAAGAATGAACTGGCGAACATTGGATGGAGAGGTGGCAGAAGTAAACTAATCTATGTCTGCATCTTATTAGATAAAGCACATAAGGAAAAACCAGTCTGGTTTTGCTGAAGCAGTATTAATATGTAACAACAGAAGAAAAGGACCAGGCAACAGATCGTTTATTCAGGGAATCAACTGACATTAAATAGACTTTCATGTACATTATTATAGACATTTTTAAGCAAACAAACACAGTCTTCTGATTGGTGGTTTCTCGCTGAACGTTAATCTTTTATCTCTTTGTGGCCGTTTCTTGAAGTTCAGATTATCTATCTGCAAATTGTATCCGCCTATGCAAAGTCTGCTGTGACTGGTTGTTGAATCAGTCTTTGTTATTGTTCTTTTCCCATGACCAATATTGGGGACGTAAACACTGACATCAATTACTGTCTACCAATTTGGCTAGCAGCCAACTGTCACCATAAATTCATTTATCTATCCTTCATCGCTGTTTCCTGTGTATATTACCATATACTACTTACAACTAATAAGTAGTATGAGTTTATTTATTGTTGAACATTACACTATACCGTTACACTATAACAACAATGTTAAATTAATAATAACTGCTTAGTAATTTCAATATCCCATTACAAGAAAATTTTTCTAGCAAACATCTGTTTCCCACCATCTGCTTCTCCAGTCTCCATAGTTATAAGTCAATGAAAAGCAGAATACTTATTTTGATTATTGTTCACTAGGGTTCCAAGTGGAACAGAGTGCTTCAACAACACATCCCCGCTTTGTTCTGTTTTCTGCTCTCCTTTTCAGCTTGGTCCACGACTTCCCACATTCTCTCATCTCCTCCTCACGTGACCTCCCCCAGGTCACCCTCGCACGGTTGACTCACTCGTCGCTTCCCATTAGGATTCCATTCGAGCGATGGCCTGCATTGGGCACAATGTCATTCGGCGGCCTCCTAAAAGTATACCTGAACAATCTCCGCTTTCTCCCACATATTTTTTCAGCAATCGGTTCTTGCTTGGTTTGTTCCCAGCCACAGTTTCTCGTTATTAATTCTTTGCGGCTATCCGACGTTCAGTATGGAGCCAGCCATTGGTGACAGTTGTTGATAAATATCTTCAGTGGCCTACTGGGATTCCTTTTCATGACACGCACTGCAAGTTTCTAACCCGTATAGAAGAACCACCTCGACATTGGTGTTGAAAATCCGAATCTGGTTCTTTATGCCGCAGAGTGTAGAAGATTTACAAACTGGTTTCAGATTGAGGAAGGCGTATCTTGCCTTTCCGATTCTACCTGACCTTGACGTCTTCATTCTTTCTGCCTGTAATTGAAACGGTGCTTCCTAGATAGGTGAATGAGCTGACCTCTTTTAAATCTCTCCTGTTGATGGTGATTGCTGCTGCTGGCTGTTGTTGTTGTTGTAGTGGCTGTTCTTTGGTTATCTTCATCACCTCCGCTTTCTCTATTTTCACCTGGAGTCAGCCTCTTCAGCCAGTTTGTCGATCTTCGTCTGTAAGTCTTCAAATTTGTGTGACATTGAACATATATCATCCATGCAGGAAATCCAGATCATCTAGAGTCTTCTCATCGGTAGTCAGACGTATTTCCGCCTCTATGCTCCCCAGAGTCTGATGAATAATCTAGTCCACCACAAGTAAGAATATCATCGGTGATATTAGGCAGGCAGCCTTGTCTTACTCCTGTATGCCCTTCAAATGTTTCGCTGAGTGAGTTTTCTGTTGTGCATCACGTGACACGTACCGCTGTCATGTAGATGTTGAAGGAGGTTGATAAAGACTTGGGCACTGCACTCCATAGTGTTGAAGTAGTTTCCAAATTACTTCTCGGTCGACGCTGCCTGTCAAAAGTCTTTTCGAAGTCGATGAAGTTGAGGTGGAGAGAGGTTTGACTACCATACTATGCTTTATTCTGTGATGACCATGCATAGAGTTGTAATTTGATTAGCAGATGATTTGACTTTCCTGAATCCAGGTTGTTCCGGCTGGCAGAGTTCTGTATTCAGTCCATCCTTTATTTTCTCCAGGATGATGCGATTTAGTATTTTACTTGGCGTGAATTAGGTTGGCATTATTCCATGCATTTCTTACAGAAAGAGGCGTAAGTCGACCTTCTTTGGCAGCTTGACAAGGTAGCCAGCCTTTCTTCCAATCAGTAGTTACCTTTCCTTCTTTCCAAAACTTTTGCAGTATCAATTCATCTCTAGACTCAGATAAATTCTAAGACTTACGGAAGAAAAGCAACATACTGGCATAAGAAGCAGCAAATACAGTACTTCAAGTAAACATAGAGAAGACAGAGGTGATGAAGATACCCAAGCACCACCGCCAACAACAACAACAACAACCAGCACCAATCACCATCAACTGGAGAAATTTGAAAGAGGTTACTTCCTTCACTTATCTAGGCAACATCGTTTCAACCTCAGGTGGTAGTCGGCGAAGACGAGCATGTCAAGGCTAATCAAGATCAGAAAGGCGGGGCAGACGTTCATCACTCTGAAATCAGTTTGGAAATCTTCTACACTCAGCATAAAGAACAAGGTTCGGATTTTCAAACACGAATGTTACATCGGTCAGTTCTTCTACTTGAGTCAGAAGCTCGATGCGCGCGTGAGGAGAGGTATTTCGAACAGCTAGCTGCATACTTTTATCAACAGCTGTCTTCGTTGCTTGTTGAAGATTAAATATGCAGAAATAATAAGCAAAAAGAAACTGTAGGAGCGGACTAACCAAGAACCTACCGCTCAACAAAAGTGTAGGAGGAAGTGGAGATGGATTGGGCACATGCTGAGGGGATGGTTGAGTGAAATCGCACGCCAGCCTCTCGTTCCAACGGTACCCCAGTGGGAGACGACGAAATGAGCGTCCGATGGTAGCACGGAGGAGATCGTGTGAGGAGGAGATGAGAGACTATGGGCAATAGTGGGGTAATGTGACGAGATGAGGACTGTAGAGAAGAGGATGAAAATGAGATGTTCTGTTGAAACAGCAGTTTCCACTCGGAACCCAAAATATCACTAGTAGTATAATTTTAGAATATAATGTATAGATATGAAATTGTGGAAATCGATATACTGTCCAATCTATATCACATTCCTGTGAATATTTCTCGTTATCGTCTCATCTAACCACTTAGTAAGAAGAACATCGAAAAAGGGAATACCACTAATGAACCACTATTCCATCGTCTACTTCTATTCTAATACATTTTCTGAAGTAATATTCAATTTCCCTTAGTGGCACTTTGTGTTTTAATATTCCTCAGTTTATAACTGGGAAGCGTGAAGAATGCGTTCATAAAACAAAGATTTCAGCGAAGAAAATTTTCTCTTCACGGTTTTAAAAGAAAATTTGGGCATTGGGTAAATTATATTATAATAAAAGATTTTTGTAATTCCAGTTAACTAGAATCAGAAATAACCCTATCGCAAAGATGTCCACTGGACACCAGTGAAATAATTAAGAAGTTGAAATTCTGACTGGAAAGTAATTATTTTACATTTTAAGGAGATTTGTATAGACAGATAAATGGTGTTGCTATGGCTTCACCAGTCTCCCCAATATTCGCTGATCTTTTTATGAATAGATTCCAAGATAAGATCTTTTCAAGTATACTCTCGCCCAAATTAAGTTCAAGATAGGTTGATGATACTTTTGTAGTGCTAAAACGAAGTCTAAACATTTCATTCTTGGAGAAACTGTGCAATCCATCTTCCAGCATCCAGTTTACATCAGAAGCAGAATAAGAATTCCGTGGGAGACCTTTTCTACATTGCCTCTTGAAGAGGACGGAAAGTGGATATTTTAATATATCTATTTTCAGGAAGAAAACACACTCCGACAGATATTTAGACTTCGGGCCATCACAACTCATCAGCGCAAAGGTGTCAGTTGTTTCAAGTTTTCGTAGACGAACACACCCTTTGATAACGGATGAAGTAGAAAAAGAAGAAGGAATATCAAACATTACTGAAATTCTCCAGACAAATATCTACCCACAGAAATTCATCAGCAAACTCAACATTGACATTGAATGTGGTCAAAAACGTATTCTGAAGACATGCGCCTCAATAGTTGTCACTCCATATAGGTAAGAAATGTTAGATGATACCAGAGGAGCATTCAATAAGCACGTCATCAGAGTTTTCTCCAAAACATCAGACACACCACGAAACAAACTTGTCCACATAAAAGACCAAATCCCTAAGGATTCTGTATCTAATTGTGTGCATAAAATAAAATGCTTGGAATAAGATGTGATATATACCAGACAAACCTCGTGACGAATCAAGATTAGTTGAAACAAACACCGTAGAGTGGCACCTGTTCCACCATCGAGAAATCCAGCTGGACCTGAAAAACCTGAAAATCATCAACTATAGGTGACCTACACGTTAAAGAATCAGGCCGCGAAATTGTTTTGAACAATATTAAAACAATCGACAAAAATTTCCGAAATCACAAAGAGCATCTAATATCAGAAGCCCTTTATATCAAATGGAACCCAAGTTGTCTAAATAAGAATGATTGGCTCAGACGGAACTTGTCCTGGCTTCAGTAATCGCCCCGTTATGAAGTGATAAAACCAACACAAATGTGATAGGCAATTTCATTATGTAAACACACACTGCTTTTCTATTTTTATACACTTATCATATCCAACAATCTACATCTGGTTTTATTGTCTTTACTAATTGGTCAACCTGGCAATGCACAAAAAACCCCATTCTAACGAACGATGGTGATTAAGTTGTTAAATAATAGCTGCGATTTTGTAAATTCTGGTTTAATGATAATTTGATAAAGCTATTGGGATTAAATATCGAAAAGTCAGTAAAAACGATATCGTTTTGTTTTTCATTCAGTTTTCATTCACGTTTATAGCTATGCAACCACACTTCTGTATGAATTACGATAGACAATAAGAATCAGTTTTTTTTTCTGTATATATATATTAAAGTTTGACATTGAGTGGAAATACTGAAAAATGATAATTTTGGTGTAGATAAATGAGAACTACAGATTGGTCATACTTAAGAATGAGTAATAAAGATCAATACAAAGTTTAATAGACACATAAGCATAAATAGATGAGATGAAGACAAAGTACAGTCGGAAACGTTGATTTCTCCTATGAGGATATAAATTACTACAAATCAAACTTGCCGCTCTGTCGTCTACAGTATATTTATGTAGGATAGACCTGATGTGGTCAGTTGCCATGTGAATTTCCTCGGATAACTGATTGTGTATTACGCGCCTACAGGAATACTGTAATAATATCACATACGACATTTGGTTGTTTAGAAGGTCACATACCAACGTTTTGCACAGTTGGATTATCTGTTGTGGCATTTCCTACACTATGCACGGAAATGCCTAACGACAGATTTTACCCTCATCCGAATTAGAAATGCTCAAATGCAACACACAGGTGATGGTCACTTCCCGAAACAGAATTTCCGTGTTCCAGGCCACAAACCCCACTTATTCCTTGATACCTGATGATAATACCCACTAGACAAGGATGAAGTAGGAGCTGGAGCTGTCAAGGAATATGAAAATTGAACGTTGGTTCATTGACCTTAGTCACCATTGGCAGGTAACTCTAAGGCTCAAATGGCTCGATCGTGTGCAAGTTCGAAGACGGCAGACAAATACGAATAAAAGTACTTTATAATTTTATTTGTACTGAACATTTGTTTGTAGACTTGTAGTTGTCTTCACTTTAATTGCCAAACAATATAACTTTCTTCTTACAACCACTGATGTTTTGGATTTGAAGTCGAGACAAGTACATAGTCATTATCGGTTTAAAGCGTCTTCGTTACAATAGGAACTTAGGACTAAGTTCCTTGACAGGAGCCCAATCCGAACTCAGAACCCAGTGTTTGAAAATCGATTACGTACTCCAATGAGATACGTCTACATTGATTGGATTTCAGATGAACTTTCCAATGCTATAACAATAAACAGTGGTCGAAACAGTGGCGTCAGACAAGTGCTTTGTGTAAGTGTAGAACTTTGGCACTGTGGTAGAACGTGATTCTATATTAGATAATTCGGCTGATACCCGTATCTCATGCAAGGAACGCTCAAAATGAAATTAAAAGCTTCCAAGGAAACAGCAGCTGCAAGTTGAATGCAAGCTACAATACATTGAACAAAACAGTAAAGAAAAGTGCCAGGGAAGAAAACAGAAAATATTATGAAGCTCTGGCGAGTGAAGCAGAACAAGCTGCAGGCAAAGGAGACCTCGCAACACTCTACCAAACAACTACGTACCTATTGGGGAAAGTTCAACACAAATTAGGACAGTGAAAGATGGAAAGTCAATCACCAAAGAGGTGGAGCAAAGGAAACACTGGGCTGAACACTTCAAATACTTCTAAATCCACAGCCACCTACGACGCGCCCAATAATAACAACAGTGGAAGCAGAACTACCAGTGGACATCAACCCTCCGACGAGAACAGAAATCCTGAAGGCAATCAAGATGCTAAGAGCTGGGAAAGTAGCAGGACCAGACAGAATCCCAGCAGAAGTATTCATAATGGACATCAGCGGACTTGATGAAGAAGGTGTGGAAAGAGGGCAAGGTACCTACTGATTGGAAGAAAGGCTAACTATTCAAACTACCAAAGAACGGAGACTTAAGTCAATGCAAGAACTAGCGAGGTATTATTCTCCTGTCAATCCCAAGCTAAATACTAAGAGAGAAATAAACACTCCCTGAATGAATAACTTCGACCGTTACAGGCTGGCTTCAGGAGAAACAAGTCATGTATCGATAAAATCGCAACACTACGTATCATCACTGCACAGAGTTTGGAATAGCAGCTGGCTCTCTACCTCAACTTCATGGACTTTGAAAAGGCCTTCGATGGCGTTGATCGAGAGGTGATTTGGAAACTACTTTGCTACTACGGGGTGCCTCCAACAATTATGCATCTCATCCACCAGTTGTACGACAATGCTGCATGCCAAGTAATCCACAACGGGAAACTTATGGAATCTTTCAAAGTAAAGACGGTAGTAAGACAAGACAGCCTACTATCGCCAATGATTTTCCTGATTTCAGTAGATTGCATAATGCGACAGACAGTGGGAAGCGAGGGAACAGGCATAAAATGGACCCACACAAAATAACTTGGAGGATCTGGACTTCGCCAATGATATATGTCTGATTTCTCACAAACTGGAAGATATGCAAGTGAAAAGCAACAAGTTGGCAGAAGAAGCATCCAGAGAAGATAAGCCTTCAGATGAACACAGAGAAAACAGGGGTGATGAAGATTCCTACTACGAATGTTTCACCGACAGTACCATAGAGAAAATAACTTCTCATACTTTGAAAATCCGCAAAATTCTTACCTAAAATTAGAAGAAAGCAGCAGTAAAGTGATAATCAGGGAAGCGAATATGGCTCTATATTCATTGGAATTCACAGACTTAATCGTAACATGCTACATTCTTATTAATTTAGCACAGTATTCATTTCAGTCATTGCAGATGAGCCGTAGTCCACCAAAGTAACAGATCGATACGTGTTCATAGTGGTGAGCAACTGTAGTACATTGGTGTTCGGTGATGTTGTAAAACTGAATAGAAATGGTAATGCCGTTGCACCAAAGATGTTGACCGTAGGCTAGGTAGGTAGTAACGTTCGATGAAGGTATATAGTTAGATAAGGTGGCCTGTCAAGCAGTGCTGTTCATTGTGCAGGAAAGTAAAGAGAGAATAATCTTCGATCCTAATGTCTGGTGCAATTGTAAAGTCGTTGGATGCAGTTCCACCAGTACGCACAGGCTTAGTAACCCTGTTTGATTGGCACTTTTGGTTGGAATTCGTAGGAAATGATGAAGGCTGACGCTTGGGTCGGTTTACTCGCATTTTAGATAAAGTATTGGGCGAGTGACCAAAATATATATGGTCTCCGTCTGTGAGTACACCCACACCACCATTCCTAGCGTTCGATCTGAAGATGTGAAGTTTTCTGTCTCCATCGATTACCTTGAATTCATGTATGAAAAGCTGTTCCGATCCTCTCAGAGGTTTGTAACTCTGTGCACTGTTGTATTCCCTCCGTACGATCAATTGTGGGTGGCCGAAAAATACAGAGCAGATTATTTAGAGAGAGAAGCAGCTTTGAGTTGATGGAGATGTCTGAGTTTCAACGACGTAATTGGTTGTAATAGTCAATGATCACAGACATAGACAGCTGTACCAGTCTCAGATTTTCTCAGCTTTCTGGTTGGTGTGTCCGAATGCCTGAATTCTCTTGGTATCATCGAGGCGGTTATGAATTGTTCAGAGCTTACGTCTATGGAGAATTCAAGCTGGCGATTACCTCTATGGTATTGACTTGTTTGGAGTTGTGCGATATGTCGTGAAAAATGTATGAATGATGTGAAGTTGTACGTGACTCGTCTCGGTCTGCCACCTTTACATCTGTTGCTTTCAGAGTTAACGGACTGTGCAGGCAGGAGAGTGATTGTTGATTTTAAACGAATTAGAAATGCATACATGGAAAATCACACATCAAATCACGTTTTTCTCTGTTGATGGACTGGCGCATCCGGATGTGGATGTGACACTGCAAGCACTGTATTGGTGGAATTCTGTTGCCCAGTTTCCATTGGACTTTCGACACGGATTTGTGTGAAGCATCACATCTACACAAATTGCTTTTCACCAAATTGTTCAAACATTCAACACAGTTGTTCATGTCATTAGAGAGTGACAGCACGTAACAGTTAAGAACAGTAGTCCAGTGGTTTCTCGTACTCCCTCAAACGATACCTTAACGACACTATAGTTATGGGGGAATATAAGGACATAAATATGAGAATTTAAGTTAATTATGATAAATGATGATTTATGTATGCATTTATATAGTATGACGTACAATAAAAGGTATGCTTACCTGTTAGTTTCCAGTCGTTTATACTTCTTCATATCTAAATGAAATGTAAGTAATAAGGTGAATATTATAATGATAATCCCAGAGTCTGTGTGCGTAGTTTGTAGTTGTGATATACCAGTTATGGGTGATAAGCTTAGCATGTACAGTATATATCCAGAGTAGTATGGATAGTTCAAAAGTGATGACATAAATAGTTTTTGAAGTTCTGGCTGACGAGTTGATGTGTATTTCACCTGGCTGTTAAGGCATACACGTGAATCTCACATGTCTACATTTATCGATGTGTCTGGCGTTGTGATTCACCGTTATGTAGAAGATGAACTTTAAAAGGTGCTTATGTATTTTATGAAGTGTTATTTACGAGAAATGTGGAACTACGACGGGCGCAGTTAAATCGATTTGTGTGTAACCAATTTATTCGACCACACATTCAGTACGGAATGAAAGTAAAGTATAATAGTAAATCGTTTTGAGGCATCTTAAGTGTAGGGGAGTGAGTATTTGGGCACATGATATGAATTAATTCTGACAGTTGCATCATGAAGATCCGAGTGTAATTGGTGACATGCCTGGAGTGCTTCTTTGGTAAAAATGCAGCATGTAATTTGCCGTCAAATTCACTTTGTCGACGTTGTTTTCTCTTCATTGGGTGAGACAAGAGAACTGTTGTTTGCACTTTAACATGAACTTGTCTAACGGCGATTTCCGACACAGCTACTATGAAATATTTAAAAGAGCGTTTACGTCATAACGTATTGTTGATAGATTTGAAGTAAGAGTTTCTCTCAGTTTATTGGATACTTGGACTCTGTTGAAGTAGTCATGCACAGTGCCCTTGCACGCACTTTCAATTTATTTGTGGATAGTTGTGCTCATAATGTACAGTAAGTGGGGAATAGACCGGTGACAAAATTTGATTAAGCAGCGAAACCTGTGTGGACTTGTTAAAGAATCTGGATTAGGGTTTGTGATTGTCAAATAGTTGGGATCTGTCACCACACCAGTGTTCCACTTAGTCGTTTATCTAACCAAAATTAAGTTTCAGCCCTGTCAACGGAACAGAACTCTCGGGTTTTACTGGATCTGGTCGTAGAGATGATCGACCCGAAAGTTACATTCAAGCAATCAACCTTTGAACTGTCATGATTATTTTATTTGATGGAATATTTTTGACTACATTTATCCACAAAACCAAGGATTTGCATGAACGTGAAAGATAAGCTACCACTGATGTTTACATCAATGTTTTCACCTATCAATTCACTTGATCATATGGAGCTAGGCATATGGGTTGTACTCAGTTATTACTATCCTAATGTATTATTGCACTCCCACTATCATGGCTTAATGAGTGAGAAAAAAGAACTCTCTTCGGCTCTATCAAAGAACACCTCATTGAATCTGGACACGAAGCTGACCCAATGAGCAACTTCAAAGTTATCGACAGAATACTTGGAAATCTTGCTGAAAGAGTGTGAATCAAACTTCTTCAAACCTCAGAAGTGAACCAGATTCACTTATTTAATTTTATTTTGGTTCCTGCCCGATTGTGTGACTTGAGAATCACTCTTCGCTGAACGACTTTTCTTCTGTGCGTCTATTCATTTGTTTGTTTAAGCTACACAACTTGTTTTCTCTTTCTTCATATTACATTGTCGTCTCTTCCACTAAAGTATGTAGACGGTTTCTTCACATTTTCCATGTCATTATTTTATGTACACCATTCACACAGTTTAATTTAAGCTCTACTCCAATTCTCCACCCCTTTCTGTCATTTGCATAATTCCTATTATTATTATGATTATTATTATCGCTTAGTCAATAGAACTGTCTACGTCATTTGTCATTTTCGGTCAAAACTGCTTTAATGAGATTTTTTATCTCAATCCTCCTTGAATAACATTTCAGGGTGCTCACAAATCTGCCTCTCTTCATATTGGTTGTGTTGTATTTGTAACATCAGGAAGTATTTCGGGTATTATCATTATAACTATTTATCGATTTATTTATTCTGTGAACTGTCTGTTTAGATTTATCCTCATCTTTTCGTAGAATAATTAAATGTGAACGTCATTCATCAATTTTGTTGTCAAACTTTTATTTTTATTTTCTGTGTTTTGCATTGGCGAATGGAGGTATTTGATGTTTAGAAATAGCACATTTAAGCGAATAATACTGTTTTCAATTTGATCCCAACAGGCTTACCTCTATTACACAAAATTTACGAATGATTGGGACTAAAACGGAGGATAGGCTAGATAGTTTCTGCAATTCTATGTGTATTTATCAATTCAACTGCACCTGTGGTGACAGTTATGTTGGGCATACTACTAGACAGCTTAGCCAGCCAGCATGTTACTGAATATCTTTCAAAGTTGTTTACCATGGGACAGAAAAAACCATCCATAGCGCTAGTTTGTCACATTTAGTGGATAGTGGTCATTCAGGATGATTCATCGCATCCCACAAATCTTCATATTCATCAATTGCACATGGCTGAGGTGATAGGCATTCGAACTATTAACCCCGAACTATGCATTCGAAAGAAGTCCATGGACTCATGTGAAAAACGGGCTAAATCCATTTTATCTAACTCACACCACCCTCTTCACTCACAACTCTCCCCTTGCATCTCATCAGGCAGAACCAGAAGCCTACATATAAAACTATATGCTCGCACCAGCAAGTTCAAAAACTCAACCATACCCTACTTAGCTGGTGTTCTGTGCGATAAAAAAAGCATTAGGCGTGACACCTATAATTCATTAAATAGTCAGTAGAACAACTGGACCTCATCTTTCCAACTCATATCATTTATAGGTACAACATTTTCTTTCTTTCTTTTCCTTTTCTCTCTCTCTCTTTTTCCATTATGTGCTGCTTTGTTTCTTTCTCTCGCTTACGCCAGTAAATATGACAGCACCTACTTTTCTAACACCTTCAAACACTGTTCAGCTTTGGCTTTGCTACCGACATGCCAATGTGTTGTTGTCATAATGAACTGAGATTTTCTTAATCTATGTAGAATTCTATTTATTGATAATGTACTAACTGGATGCAATACTGTAGTAAAAATGCTGAGAATTCCATTCTGTATCACAAGTACTGTTTCGTAATAAAGCAAATTATTATTATTATTAAGTTCATACAGCCATTTTCCTTACCTTGTTAACCTATTAAGAGGTAACCAACTGATGACGTCTCCATCTCCTTTGACTTATATTTTCAACTCCTCTCTATTACTATCCCTTAATCTTCTTATCACATCTTCATTAACACATATTTTATTTACTTCCTTTACAGTCTATTAAGACTTATTCCGACCACTGGCTTTTCGTGTCTTTTTTCGACTTCTATGTCTACCTGAACATTTATTTGTTTATTCATGCTGTATTTCGTTATTGTTGTTATCACAGATAGCCTCTTATTTTTCATCCTTGTGATTGATAGAGTCATTATTATCATTATTATTACTATTTTTATGACTAATTGTATAATTTACATGCCCAATCTTATTGTCCTATCGACAAAACACCGTGATTGGTTTATTTTTGAATATCTGTTTGTAAAGTTATGTGTATTTGAGTTAATCCTTAAATGTGTTATTCAAAAGTTTACTATGGGAATATTTAATATTTTAGAAACAAGCATAACTGTATCAAATTTATTTTATTTATTCGTGAAGTACCTAACAATTTCTGATGTGCACTATAAGTGTATTCGATCATCGTTGTCTCCGCAGGATTGCTTGCGTCCAATGGCATCATCGCGTGAGTAATTCCGAGGTTCGGCGGCGTGTGATTGAACACAGTGGAGATCACCATTCATTGAGTGTGGTCATCTGGAAACATCGGCTACAGTGAGTTGGACATGTGCTGCGAATGTCATCCCAGAGGCTTCCGTACAGGTCTCTGTTCGCTAGCCCTGGGACGGGATGGAAAAGGCGGAGGGGTGGTTAGTCTATGACGTGGCGTCGTGGGATGAAGGATGTTTGTGCTAGATTAGCATTGGTTGGTGCGTCACGACTCCCTGGTTGGAGTCCGTGAGATAGCTCGAATCGATGGCTCGAAACGATATCGAATATTGCCAAGAATCGTAATCAATGGCGAATGTGTTGCAATTTCCTTTTTTCTCCCCTTCCTGATGATAGTTAGCGAATACTGTTTGTACTTGTTAAACATGACTGTTTTCCTTTCGGATGAAGTTCTTTATCCGTTTTCTACTTATATTTTTACTTTCAATCTATGTCGTTTTATTATTAATGTGTGGCGCATCTTTCTTGGTGCCATATTGAACCAAGTTTTTTTCTGCGTCTAAATAGAATAAAAAAGTGTTTTCACCAGTATTCTACGGAGTAGCCACTGTGGTGACTGGATCCATCTTCACTATTGTTAATTAACTTTCATAATTCCATAATTGAGTCCTGTGTATTGAACTGGTTGGGTGGTCACACTTAGTCCGTTGTAGTTGCGCTTGTTTGAATTCAATGTTTTACGAAAATAAAAAATAAAAAAAAATAAAAAAAATATGTGGTTGAAGTGCAACACATGTAAAGTAGAACAGATGTTGAGGTTATTTGAGAGAAGACTCTGACTGGAAATGGTGCCCGAACCTCGTTGGATGCGTATCTATTGAAATTAAGCTTGAAATGCACCTTAAATAGTCGAAGGCTAGCTAGAGATTTACATAGTTGATATTGAGTTAATTCGGTTAAATATATTTATTCTCACTCCAGTTGTATTTCAGTGTCGGGAGATGTTATAACTGTAGCGGAATTAAATGAGGACGTTGTCGCCTTGTTCTGTCTGCGCCTGACTAATATGCCTATCTGCTTCTGGTACCTTCCGATTCAGCGAACCACGCAAATATCAAAAGACAAAGTCTGGTCTGTGACTGTGTATTGTAGTACAACAACTACGACAAACTACGACTACGACGACAAAGAAACTTATTTAGGAAATGGTATTTATACATTTTTACAACCAATACAGACAGCTAACAGTATTTGAAATAATTGGTCGTAATAGTCAATAACAAAATGCGTGGGAAATGATGATATACCACTTATGCGGGATTAACAGTCGTTAAGATAATTGATTAATAACAAAGTGTGTGGGATCCTATCAGGAGGTTGTACAATAAAGCAGACAATCAACTATCGAGTAAAAGTTGATTCAGTTAATGGCTACCACTACAAATGATTTAGAATCACAAGGAACTTCCATATTAGATATGTTTGTTTCATATATCGCACACTGATACAGTATTCATAACTGGATGACGTTTCGAGCATAATTTCTTGCTCATAATCAATGCAGTTTAGTCACGCAGCTTCATAATTTGCTGTGTACATATATTTTCTCTCCCTCTTTCACTTGTAGTTTCTTGCCGATTTCCATTTCTCCGCTGTAGGCTTTGCGTCATTTCGATTGCAGGTCTGCAGTGTTGAATCTGCAGTAAAGAAATCTCCAGTAATTAATCTCTCTCTCTCCACCTAACTATATTACTCTATAATACTTTCACCTTGTCTCACACTATTTTGTGAATAACATGCAAATGGATGCAATGGTTGAGCTTTTGTTTGAGATTATTTAACTTAGAACGGTCAGTCATTCTACGTCTAGCTAGATTTTCATGTTCCACTAATCTGAATGAACCCCGTCTACTACTAGCTTGAACTATGTGTAACTGACACCTTACAAACAGTCATTACATGGCATTCGGTAAATTATAATTCTTTTACTTAATTAGGTCTATTGGATCGTTGAACCGACAAAGTTTATCTCTGAGTGAGTTGGTTGGTTTGTTGGCTGGCATTTAAATGCCACCCAAATTCCAATCTCATTAAGGATCCTCTGTAGGGTCTCTGATGTTTTTTCTTCATACGTCAGCACTACAGAGGCTTTGAATTCCGTACATTATTCTTGCCATTTGTATCACTCATCTTTTTTCTTCCATGGTTCTTCGTAGATTTCTGAATAGATTCTGGTGTGTAGTCATTCTCTGGTAATTCTTCCTTTTTGTGTTTGATTTCAATATGTAAATCTCCTGACTTACTAGTTAGGCATCTGGGCTGAATGTATAGGCATTTATTTAAATCTAGTAGCCAAATGGTTAGTTGAACTCTTACAGCCCCTTCATACTGAGTTGGTGAAACATAGTGCAAAGGATACTTTGGGATTCGTTGAAAGGATAAAAGATTTAAATGTTGATAATAAATTCATGATATCATTTGATGTATCTTCTTTATTCACCAATGTACCTCTCATGGAAACAGTGGACTTTATATGTGAAGGACTCAAAAGACGAAACATCGATGTTGGCATTCCTATATCTTTTATGAAGGAGCTTCTCTTGAAATGCACAATGAATGTCCACTTTTTATTTAATAAGGAACTGTAAAGACAAATCGACGGTGTGGCAATGGGGTCACCACAAGGACCCATTCTAGCCGACATTTTCCTGGCGAAACTAGAAAATGGGCCTTTGAAAGATGTTATTAATGAACTCGAATTTTATTGTCGATACATGGATGATACGTTTTTGATTATGAAGAACGAAAAGGAAGCAAAGAACATCCTGGATAAATTTAATGAAGTACATCCTGCAATAAATTTTACTATTGAGAAATAAAAAGACTCTAGTATTTCATTTTTAGACGTCCTTATTACCAGAAAAGAGGATGGAACAATAAGAAGAAGTGTTTATAGAAAACCTACATCAACGGGACAGTACACACATTTTCTCAGCTTTGTGCCCTTGAAATACAAACGCAATCTAATAAAGTGCTTGGTCCACAGAGCAAGAGAGATTTGCTCGGATGAATGTCTTGACGAGGAACTTAACAATATTAAACGGTTGCTAAGTGAGAATGGTTATCCCGAAAAGTTTATTGATAAGAATCTGAAACTAAAACAGCCCAAGTTACCAACAGTTCCAAAAAAGGCCTTATTCCTACAGATGCAGTTCCTAGGAGACAACACCAGTGAGATACTAACACAGCACCCTAGAAATGCGGTAAAAAGAGCATTCCCTGCTGCTCAATTACGCTGTCTCTTTAAAACCACTCCTCTTCTGCATTCGAGAATAAAAGACAAACTGCCTAATTTCGCCTCTTCCATGTGTATATACCAGTTTAACTGCTCCTGTGGAGCCAGTTACATAGGCCGTACAATTAGGCGTGTTTCGCGTCGAATTTCCGAGCATTACCCTGCCTGGCTAAGCATAGGACAAACAAAATCTATTCGCAGCGCTATTCTGTCTCATCTTGTGGAGAAAGAGAACACAAGATTGACGTTAACCATGCTTTCAGAGTCATTTACCGCATACCTACGAATCTCAATTTCGCTTTAAGAGTTCGACTATTAAATATTGCTGAGGCTGTGGGGATCCATATTAACAAGCCTAATTTATGCATTCAAAAGAAGTTAGTTCAGACATTATCATTACCTTGGTCATCCAGGTTTGAATAATCCAGAATTTTTGTGAAATTTCCCTAATTTTAGTTGATATTCTATTCGCTGTTATATCTTTATCATTATAATAATTTAAGCATCTTCAATGAACTGCAATAGCATTGATCATACTTTACAAATCGATATTATTTAAAAACCGTTAACATTGTTATTGATTACTAATCTAGAATATTCTATGTATATAAACATATATATACTTGTAGAGCCAGAAGAGGAATTTATCGAAAAGAATATTCTTTGCTCGATTATTTTGTGTTTTATAAATCGGTGTTTACTGATTCTGGATGGGATGAATTAAAGTCTAAGTATTTATTAGAGTGTGTGTCGGTTGCCCATAAACACTAGTATCTAACACAATATCTTGTTTTCGTTTTGTTGTACAGTCTAGGCATGGCGAACTCACCCTGTTTGTTTTCTAACTCAGAAGTGAATTGGATTCCATCGGCTATTGAGTTTTTACGTATGAAAAAGCGAGGGGTGTATATACAGCAAACTGTGAATCCATGTCACTTAATTGCTATGATTAGGAGCAATAATTTAGACTCGAAACATCATCCATTTAGGAGTTATGTATAAGTGTGTGATATTTGAAATAAACTTATCTAATATGGAATCACATTCTGCCACACTGCCCAAGTTCTACACTTACACAAAGCACTTTTCTGACCTAACTGTTTTTACCATTGTTTATTATTATAACATTGGAAAGTTCATCTAAAATCCAGTCTGTGTAGACGAATCTCATTGGTGTTGTTATTCGACTTTCAGACATTGCGTTCTCAGTTCAATTCCGGCTCTGCCAGCTTCTTCAGCCTGGTCTGGTGAGTCTTATCATCAGTTCTAACACAGTAAGTGTGCTTTGTGGCCTGGAACATGAAAACTGTGTTTCAGGAAGTGAGTTCAACACAGCAGTAAACGAAGTAAACAGTTGGCAAAGTGTCACGATCGATAGAATGTATTGACTGGTGTTTTCACAAATGAAATATTCTCAATAGCAGTAGTCCACTAGTTATCTAGGCATCATCTACCAACAGTGAATAAACTCAATTCTCTACATTAGATACTACCGGATCTCTAGTATCAAGGAAAGCAAACATACCTAAAATGGCGCTTGTCTGCAGTCGATACGCCTGAGTTAAACTGTCGACTGTAGGTAGATATGAGAAAACTTGAATAATTTCAACATAATTTGTCGTTATATGATCATGTCAAGATAATGAAGATTCACAAAACAAGGATTCCAGCGAAGATATTTCTCTCTCCAATAATTACATTTTCATAGCTGTATAATCGTACTTATATATGAATTACAATAGGCAATAGAAATTACTTTTCCAGAGTTTGTTTGTGTGGGTTTGATTGATATGAGTTTGGGAACCAACGGAAACCAGGGAATATTGGATAACTGCTTCGTTCTAATTCGGGAATCACCAAGAGTATTCACCAACGGGTTTTTGAACCCATTACCTCCCGGCTTTAAGGCGAAGTCATAGACCACTTAGCTACTGAGAGGCATTCTACTTGGCCCATGAATTCTGACTTCTGATGCTTACTGATGACTAACTGGAAGATGAAGTTGGCTGGAGTTCTAGTGAGAAGTGGTGACCAGTTGGGTCCACATGGTAGGGTGGAGTGAGAATAAATAACAATTAGTTTTCTTTTGTGTGTTTGTGTGTGAGTGGAAATACTAAAGTGTGATAATAGTGGTGTAGATTATTGTGAATGACAAATTCTGTTCAGACATATGAATATATAAATAAATAAAGGTCAATGCGATGTTCAGTAGACATGTGTAAAATGGATGATAGGATGGCTAAATACATTTGGAAATGCGATTACAGCAATTTTTCATGTGCACATGCAATAAGATGAGAAAATAAGACCATGGTAACTATGAAGGTCGTATTGATCGTTTGTTTTTTACACAGAGTCCTGTCTTTTCAAGTTTTCTATTGTCAAACCTTAGATAATACTTAACGAATGCACTTGTGCTCCTCTTTGACAAACTTTGTAGACAATGTTAGGTGATATGTCAGATGCTGAGTGGTCATTACCACATATGTTGCATTTGAGCATGAGAAATGCGGATGAGGATGAAAGCTATCGTGGGTATTGTCGCGCTTATTATAGCAAACGCCACAACAGATACTCCATTTGTGCAAAAAGTTGGTAAAGTTGGTCTGAGAACTTTGAAACAACCAAATGTGATATGTGATATGATTACAGTATTCTTGTAGACGCAAAATACAAAATCGATAACCCGAGGAAATTCAAATGGTAGCTGATCACATCTGTTCTACCTATAAGAAGTATACTGAAGACGAAAGCGCGGTAAGTTTGACTTGCAATAACTGATATCCTCGTCCAGAAAATTAACATTTCCGACTGAACTTCATCTTCCTATCGTCTACCTATACTTATTTGTATTGACATTTATTATTCATCCATAGGTCTAATCAACTTGTCACTCATAATCATTTACACCAATTTTTAGTGGTGTGAAATAATCCCATATCATGAATTAAAAGTCTCTCTAAACGAAGAATATTCTTTTCAATAAACTGTCTTCAAATTCTTACACTTATAAGATATAATATTTGTTATCGTTATAACAATGACAGCCAGTTATGCAGGGAATGGATTCTTTACATAGAATGACAGATTATTTAGGGGGTGACAAATGAATAGTATTTGTGTAAGAAACGTGCTAGGCTGAATTTACTCACAAAATATTGTGAAATGAGATACGATGGTGGTTATTAGTCATAATAGGTAGGAACAGCGCTTGAATTAGTTCTTTTTAAATACATCAATGTTATCACACCTCAGTATTTCCACTCACTGTCAGACCTTAACACACGCACTTACAAATAATTGCCATTGTCTATTGCAATTCATATGTGAATACTATTGCACAGCTATGGCAATGAAATTGTAGAAAAGAGAATCATCTCCGCTGAAATCCTTGTTCTGAAATCTCAATGGAGATTTTCTCAGTGGATAAATATTTTCAATAACTTTTTCTGTAGGTCGTATAGTTATGAACAGATGAATATTAGAAAACAAATAGCCAGTAATGTCAAGTGAACATTCGATCAGAAACTGTATTGGGGTACAAGTACAAGATGAAATAACAGTCAATTAGTAGAATTGTCATTCTGATAGTTCTTACTAAATGCTTGGACGAGACCATAAGTAGAAATACCTACATGAAAGTGACGTAGAACAGGTAGCATATCGACTTCTGTATATTATATATATATACATTATAATGTGATTATTCCCTTGAGTTCTGGGTGGAATATGGCACTTCAATAGAACACCTCCGTCTCATCCTTTTTACAGCAGTCCTCTTCAACTGGCCGCACGACTAATCATAGTCTCAAATCCCCTCTCCACAGCGTATCCCTCATGTCACCTTGGGACCCACGCTTAACTCATTGTTTCCCACTTGGGCTCCACTCGAGTGATAGCCTATGGCGTGATGTCATCCAACGGTCTTCTCTGTGGCGTGTGTCCCATCCATCTCCATTTTCTTAACACATTTGGTGAATAATGGATTCGTTCCCAGCAATTTCATGCAGCTGATTCTTTCTGTTTAGCCATCTGATCTTCAGTGTGGAACCAGAGAAGGAGAGAAGTGTTGCTGAAAGTCTGAAGTAGCCTTTCGGAAATGCTTTTCATCACGTGCAGTACAAGTTCCTGACCCATATAGAAGAACTGACTGACGGACAGACTGATATAACATTGGTGGTTCTCGTTCTTTATGTTGCAGAGTGCAGAGGACTTAGGAACCGATTTCACAGTAATGAATTTCTGATTCAGGTTGGTTTTGACATCCTTACCCGTGCTGACTGCTTGTTGGAAAGATGCTTCCTTGATATGTGAAGGATGTGACCTCTTTCAAATTCCTTCCGTTGAAAGTGACTGCTGCTTGTTCTTGTTGATGATGATTGGTTATCTTCAACTGAACATGGAGAAGATAGAATTGATGGAGTTGTGTCTTCTCTGCTATTTTGGCTAGTTTGTTGGTTTTCGGACAATGTTAGCAAACGAATATTGATTCCATATTGTACTTGTAATCCAATGCAGTTAGTGATTTAACTTTGATTTGCCTTTATTAGTTGTTTGTATTCTCATATACATGGATTTATAAGTGTAGAGCCTGAAGGAGAAGAAGAATTAGTGGAGACGATTGTTTGCTCAAGAAATTTTCCTTTTTAATAATACTATGGGAGTTATTCATTGAATATTTTAGTTATGGTATAACGACATGTTAGACAAATTATAAACTCATACTACTTACTAGTGATAAGTAGTATAAGGCTGAATACAAATGAAACAGTGATAAGGGATAGATGAGATGAATTAACACTTCTCCTTCAAAACCAGCCTGGTTTTGCTCCTATCTAATAAGATGCAGACAAGCTTCCTTTAAACTCCGGCCATATCTGAATTCACCGTTAGGCTTTGCATTCTTGACGATGTTTGCTGTTCATCAACGCTTTGAAATAAACAAAGCTTACGTTCATCTCAGCTGATTATAAAACAAGATGTCTATGGTTACTAGTACTAGATCTTCCATTTGTAAATTTTGGTGTCATTGACTGAAAACACTGATCCATTCAATGCTTTCAAGTGGTGGTTAATTTTTGAAATATTGCATGACTTGGCCAATATGACTGATTTCATCGGCGTAACGTAGTCAATAGGAAACATGAAATATATTTGATGGGAACAGTGCTAGCCGTCTTGTGAAAAATGTCTTGGAAGAGATTTCATTGACATAACTTATGATTTGTAGACAGGATTATGTTTTCTTAACCTACAGTTTACGCTGAAATGACATCTGTTCAGATAGTTACTTAAATATTAATTCAGGAATGTGAGAGAGGAAGTCAGTGTGTTAGTCATATGACGAAGGTTCTTGGGGATCAAGTATCAATGTCCATATACAGCGTCATGATTTCCACAGATGGAAGCATTCTATCACACACACACACATAATCCTACTGCAAGTTATATCTGAACCACTAAATATCTTCAAATGGAGAATCAGACTCACTGTGAAATTTGTCACTTGAGAGGTTTTAGGAGGTTGTAGACTGGATGATAGACATTAGAAAACTTCTCTGTGTTATCCAATGGCTTCAATCAACAAATTTATGAGTAATTGGCAAGCTCCTATGATCAATAAATTCCTTTTCAGTATAGTGAACAAGATTTTGTTTTTGATAGAAAAAAGCTTTTCTGAAGCATATAAAACCATGTATATGAATTGAACACTACACAAATGAGATGCTTTTTAACATTATATCAGATCATTAAAAACCAGAAGATTTTGTAGCTTTTAATACATTGTATAAGAATTAACAAAACAGTTGAGTGAAGAGTCTCTTTTTTCGCTAAATTCATTTACTTAGCTGTACAATCGCTATTATGTATGCAACTGTTTTTATATGTGTGTATGTACACAGTACAAGAATAAAAATTAGTTTGAAGCATTGCTTACGTCATCAAAATATTTCGAAACATTAATGAAGAATCCCATTGTAACTAGGGATATCGGAGGGGGGGAGTGAAGATTAATAATTTTAGATTAAGATTGCGTAATATGAAAAAACATTCAGAAATAATTGGATTTTAATGAAGAGAGAGAGAAGAGAAAGAAAAAGGCTAGCTACAAAAATAGTGTTAATTAATTTTGTATGAGTGGTGCATATCATAGTATGATAAACAAAATATTGATAACATTTTAACTCAGAATTGTACTCGAGGTGTTTGTTTTTATTTTCTGCTGTCTTCTTAAGCTGGGCCCACGATTGCCCATAATCTCTCATCTCTTCGTCGCACGATCTCCTCCATGTCACCCTCGCACCAAAGACCCACTCGTCGCTTCCTACTGGGGTTCCACTTGAGTGCCTGACTGGTATGCGATGTCACTAGGCAGTCTTCTTGGTGGGTGTCATATCCACCTCCACTTTCTCCTACATATTTGTTAAACTACAGGTTCTTGGTTAGTTTGTTCCCATAGTTTATTTTTGCTAATTCTTTCTGGCTGGTCAATCGGTCTTCGATATGGAGCCAGCGAAGGTAAATGCTGATAAAAGTCTGAAACAGCCAGTTGGAAATGCTTTTCGTGACTGATGAGTCAAATTTCTGACCCGTATAGAACTGACTGACTGACTGATTCAACATTGGTGATGAAAATCCCAACTGATTTTGTTCTTTTTTTGAGTACATTAGATTTGTATGGAGGCTTCAGGTTGATGAAGGTGTACCTTGCCTTTCCGATTCTGGTTGGCTTTGACATCTTCAACTATTCCCCTTGTTGTTGAAACAATGCCTCCTAGATAAATGAAGGAAGTAACCTCTGTTAAATCTCTCCCGTTGATGGTGATTGCTGCTGCTGGTTGTTGTTGCTGTTGCTATTCGCTGGTTATCTTCGTCACCTCCATCTTCTCTATCTTCACCTGGAGTCCTGTCTTCGCTGCCAGCCAGCCTCTTCAGCCAGTTTGTTCGTTTTCACCTGTAAGTCTTTGAATTTTTGTGACATTAAACATGAATCATCCACGCGCGAAATCCAGATCTTCTAGAGGCTTCCTATCAGTGGTCCAGCGTACTCCTGTCTCCTCGCTCTCCACAGTCTTCCGCATAATCCAGTCCACCACAATTAGGAATATCATCGGTGATGATAGACAGCCAGCTTGTCTTACTGCTGTATTCACTTCAGTGGCTTCGTTGAGTGAGTTTTCCCTTGTGGATCACCTGACACTCGGCACTGTGATATTTCCAGGTGTTAAAAAAGGTTAATAAAGACTTGTGCACTGCACACCGTAGTGTTGAATTAGTTTCCAAATTACTTCTTGGTCAACGCTGCCTGTCGAAGGTCTATGACCTTAGCAATGTAAAGGATATAGAAGTGTAGCGTTTTTCAGAGGCTTCTTTTGACTTTCCAGATAAATGTGAATGAATTTTCCTTACATATTGAGACCATTCAATAATACGTAATTGTGATTATACAGATAAATAAATGACCAATGAATTGGACGAAAAGAGACCCTTGAACTGCTTGTTCTATTTTCATACATGGATAAGTACTTTTTGTGAACACTGCGACAACTCACCTTATTCCGATTAATGTCACATGAAACCTTCTTGCAATATACTGGCATTAAGTACACATTCTTTTTCAAACTGACACCCCGATGGAGAAGTAAATAAGTAAAGCCTAGTTAGTGGGGTGGTGAAATGAAATCAACTGATTGAAATCCTGCCCTGACTACCCATGCATAGATGTATGTTTATACAATATTATCGATCCTCCGAGAAACAGTGTATCTGCACTACAGAGGGGCACTGAAGCAAAACATCACTGAGGCATACAGGCAAGGTGAATATCTGAAGAAAATGGCTAATACACGATAGACAGAAAACACTGCATAATGCGTGAATCTGTGAACCCTAGCCAGTCTTATGGTCTGGAGTTCGACTCCCTACCGACACACTCCTTAACCTCACTTAGCCAGCAGTAAGCCCAGAAATGAAAACAAACTGAGCGTGAGGTTAGCCAGCCTACCCAACGAAATAACACAAGAGTGACTCGAACTTCAAGGCATACAGCTCGAAGCCTTATGTTCAACTTGGAACTCGAAGGAAGGCGAATAAACTGGATAGTAGAGTGCACAGGAAATACTAAATGTACTGCATTTTCATTTGCACTGTCAAACATCTGACTTCAATGTAGCGAAAATTCCCATTCAGACATTTATAGGACGAAAGGAGATTCTAGCAAAGAATATTCTTTCTGATAATTTCGATAATACAAGGTAGGGAAGTCGTTTCAGACCAACTTCTTTTGGATAAATAAGTTAGGCTTTCTAATGTGAATTCCGATGGCCTCAGCTGTGTGTAACAGACGAACTACTGAGGTAAAATTAAGATTAGTCGGTATATGGTAGATGACTTTGAAAGCCTCTTTAACGTCAATCTTGTGTTCTGTATCGACGAGATGAGATAGAATAGAACTTTGATTGGACTTTGTTTGTCCCTTACTTAACCCCATAGGATATTGTTAGGAAATCTGACCAGAAGCCCAACAAACTGTACAGCCTATGTAACGGGCTCAACAGGAACAGTCGAATTGATAGATACACATGGGAGAGACAAAATCAGACGTCTAATTGTTAGTGCGAATTTAAACGCACCATTCCTCGTCAGCTAGATTTATTCTTATACCAGATGTCACACTTGTATTTCACAGGTAATCGCAATATTCTCTACACTCTTAAAATGTAAGAATTACTCTTTATGTGCATTGAAGGAAGTAATTAGTTTGTTCTTAATAGACAAGATTCACACAGTACTAAAATACCTGTCAATCATTTATTCTGCAGTGAATTAGATTATTAAGATCACCTATTCATTTTATAATGACGTGAACAGGTTGTTTTCCAAGGAGAATATCAATTAACAATTCATTATGTGAGAGTTAGCTAATGCGCACAATCATGCACACACTCAGGCACACACACATACATACAGAAATACTTGATTGAAACGACTTCAAGTGGGTATCCTCTTCATCCTTCAGTGTTCAAATGTTTACTTTAGAAAATGTGGTACAACACTCTACACCACTTATGTAGAGACCACCAATCTTCATATTTTTTCTCCTGTGCAGAAGTTTTTGACATCGACAGACTAAGATCTACTCAGATCTTCTTTACTTCAAGTATAAATATATGAAGCTCTGTTGGTTTCATCTATTTGTCTCCAATACAAATTCACAAGTCTCCATTTATGTTAAAGTCATTACTCGTATTTCTCTCACTCTTTTGCCATAATCCAATATGCAGTCAATCTCTACTGACTACGCTCCCGACAAGTGATCAGACAAATAATATAGCTCACACCACTACTGCTACTACTACTGATAATGGTAATAATAATAAAAATGTCACCGTTGCTTCGAATGATCTGGCGATATTCAGTGCAGCCGCTAGACGTTTCAATACATTGTCAGACAGTTTAAGCTGGCATCTAGTAAGCAATATTACTGGAGTGAAAAGGCATAACGTAAGCCCGTGTACACAACCGAAATGTAATCAACAATTCTGTAGGATGGACAAATGAACTTTGTTATGCATTTTGCAGAAACAAACTGTTCGAAAGTGGAAATGAAACGATTCAACCCTCGAGAATGTCAAGTGTTGAATAATCCAGTGAGTAATGATGAAACTGATTTTGTTTTTTCAGCCTAATTTTTGCTTATTTTATGAATTTTGAACCCTTTTTGATTGTGTTGAAATCGTGTGAATAGCTGAGGAGGTTTCTTCACTTTTCAGTGCCTGTTGATCAATGTGTGAATGTTGATCACAGTTCTTTGTTATCCTATTATGTTTGTCACTATGAAGTTCCACAGATAGGCGTTGTTAGTGCATTAAATTTTCAAGCATTATTTGGCAAGTAATTAGTTGAATATACACCCAATATACGTATGAATATAAACAAACTGTGGATGTTGGCTACATATCCTAGGATTCTCGGTGCATGTTCTCCCTGGGCTTACAATATTCTTTATCGTTTGAGTACAGTATTTTATACAGGTGAATAAGCAATGACGTAACGATTTGCTCAATCAGTATTGCGTCCACCACAATATTTAAGATGACCAACAGTAGTTGGCGAAAGGTGCTTAGTAAGTTTAATGTCAAGAGTTCGAAACATTTATTTCCCTATAGGAGCTCAAAATAAGCACCGAAGGTTAATAAAGTAGGATTTAAAGGATTCAACTAGTTTTGGAGAACTCGTCAGCTGCTGAATACTCTACATACAGGGATATATAAATATACCATTAGAATTACATTCGGAAATATGAGACTGATGAGTATTGAAAAAAACTCCATTGAATCTGTCATGTGAAACAACAGGTGTGAATGTTTTTCAGATCCCGTTCAGATAGATAAGTTGGGGAAAAAGAGTATGAGATATTAATATGGAGATAAAATACATAATAGTTCAACTACACCACTTAAATAAACAGTTAGTTATCAGAAAAAGAATCTGAATATAAACTCGAATTGTACAAGCCTCCACAACTGCAAACATCTCAGTGTTTCTTCGACTGCCGACAACAATGCTTGCATTTGTGGAGGCTTATGCATTACAGTTTGTTAAAGCAGGTGTCTGTGTGCAGGAGTGAATGGTGGTCATTCTGAATCTACCATGATAATATTGTTTGTAACAGCAGAAGGTAAAACGCGGAAGCCAAGGTATACTCTAAAGTAATCTGACTGCTATTGATATAAATACAGCTTTATATTCTCTAACCAATCATTGAGCGTATGATTTTGGCTTACATTAAACGACATGGAATAGAATGTTCAAATAGATATACCGTATTCTGTTGCTAAGGCAGTATTGAACTGTGGGAATATATGAGAATAATATGCTGTTGGAACACATTGTCTGTATCACATCACCACAATATGTTTGACTTATTAACTGTTATTATTATTAATGTTGTATATATATATTTATACCATGAGAATTACTTCGGGAGATATAAGACTGATAAGCAGATAAACTAGATTGAATTAATTTTGTCTATTTAAGTTAATGCTACTTCTTTGACTGAATTAATAATAATGCAAAGTGACAGATGTGAATGTTTTTCAGGTCATATTCAAATAGATAAGGCGAAGGGAGTATGAGAGGTCGAACTTAAGATAAAATTCACTACGGTTCAATTACGTCGGTTAAATAAACAATTAGTCATCAGAGAAAGAATGTAGACACATCAAGAAATACGAACTGAGTAATAATAATAATAATAAGTGTTGGAAGGAGTTAAGATAATGCTACTGATAAAGGATGGTTTCAAATAAATCAGAAATAACAATGGCAGGTAGAATAAATTATTAGTAATATTAATAGTGTGGAATATTCCCATATTATGAATTAAAAGTCAATCTGAACGAAGAATATTCTTTTGAATAATTTCTTCTCTTCAGGTTCTTACAATTATAAAATATAATATTTTTTATTGTCGTTACAATAATGGCCAGTTGTGCATGCGGTGGATACATTTTTAACGTAGAATAACAGATTAGTAGTTATGGGGTGTCAAAATAAATAGTCGTATTTGTGTGACAAACGTGATAGGCTGAAATCGACTACAAAATATTGTAAAATAGGAGACAATGTCGTGGTGATTAGTCATAATAGATTTGTAGAGTGTGGGGTAGGAAAACTGACAAGTCAGTTCAACGTTATAAAAGGTGTCAGGTGAGAGGCTAGTACAAAGTGGTCTGTGTTAAACAGGAGATAGTAAGACTACGATGAGAGGTTCATAATGAAATAGCGAATGTGTGAAATGAAACAGGTGCAGGCATATATTGAGAAAAGAGATAATATCACTAATAATAAGTCCGGATAGTATAAATGGAAAATTCGATAGTATGGAGAGAATGTTTGCATGAAGGGCATAAATTATGACGAGTAATAATAATAATAATATTTATGATAATAAGCAAAGGAAAAAGAACCGAAAGGGTTAAGGGGAAGGAGCACTCTTGATGAGAAGAAGAATCATCAATCCAAGTTCGGCCACGGTAGGAACAGCGTCTGGACGTGTTCTTTTTGGATACAAAGTTCCAGTTTAGTCGATCTTATTGCAATATTAATGCCACTAATACTACTACTATCAATAATAATAGTATCAGAGGAAGGATATCAATATTATATTTCAAGCATCTTCCTGTCTGTTTGTCCGCTGACAACAACGAATGACTAGACAGAGTCAATATCAAGTCATTCATTGTTGTTCATAAATCAGGTCTCTGTGTACAAAAGGAAATGGTGGTCAATCTAAATGTACTATGGTGATACGTTTTACTTATTAACTGTTATTATTATTATGAATATTATTAACACTTTAATCTACCTGTTATTATTATTCCTGATTCATTTGAAATTATCCATTATCAGTAGCATTATCTTAACTCCTTCCAACACTTATTATTTTTATTACTCAGTTCGCATTTCTTGATGTGTCTACATTCTTTCTCTGATGACTAATTGTTTATATAACTGACGTAATTGAACCGTAGTGAATTTTATCTTAAGTTCGATCTCTCATACTCCCTTCCCTTTATCTATTTGAATATGACCTGAAAACATTCACATGTGTAGTTGTGCATCAGTAATTCATTCTGGTTTATTGTTCAATTCTATACGAGCATTAGAAATATTCGACGGTTGACGGTCCCTGAAAGTTATTCGCGATCAATATGTATTGAGGTTCGTAGGCGACGAACTCAGCTCTTGTATTCATCCTAAGCTGAAAATCTTGTCTATTAGTTCAATGATTGCCTTATCTTATTCTTTTGTTTCCCATGTTAACTAAGTAGGCTATTCACGAACACAGTCGATCAAATTTCTAGAAAAGTGGTCGGTGTCACTGTCTCCACAAGACCACTCGAATTGATAGGTGAAACATGAAATGTAATGTGTAGGCAATTTATCTCATCAGCTAACCAACAGTTGTTTTATATCGACGATAATCTTTCCGACTCTTTTATTCAGCTTCCTGATTAACGCCTGACATCCTCATTTTCGACAGTGGAGTCACAGATCACTGAATGTCATTATTAAGGTTGTTGCTTAGAACTCAGTTCCATGACTATTTCGTTTTAGATGACATTATTGTGAACAAAGATGATTTGGTTCAATGAATCTTTATTAACAGACAACTGATAGATCAACAGTGAGAAAATTTTTTCGTTTGCAGTAATAAGCAGCATTTTGTCTTACTACGAAACAGAATGTGAGGAACATATTCGTTTTTCATAAAACACCCATTAAAAAAATAAAGTTTATCATTTCTACTGAGTAAAATGCAAAGTTGCAATCAACTGACCTGTCGATTTCTTCCTCTGACAAAATCCGATGGTGTAAACAACTGCCTGTATAGACTTTTAGATGTACTTTGCCACTATAGTTATACCATTAAATTCTTTAAACATAAAAGATTATCAGAGATGTACAACTGTGTGTTTCACAAGGAATATTCACCGATTACAATGAAAATGGTAGTAGAGTAGAGATGTACTTGTGTAGAATGGCGAGAAGTTAACAAGAGAATAGTTTGAAATATGAAGTATAACTAGATAGCTAGATATAATGGAGAAGATTTGTAGCTCACTTGGATAATTTTGGTGTAGTTGTGTTCTCTGAGCTGGATGATTTACTTTCGAAGCCTTCATTACCTTACTAGGCAAAATCCTCACCTCAGCACATACTGCAGTTTATTGGAGTGAGCAGTTTAATTCCTCCACGAGTTTATTAGTCATCTCTCCTGGTAGGTTTGAATATGATTGGTTGCATTTGTCTGTTTTCACACCCTCTAGTCTACTTGTGGTATTGGTATTGATTATTTCCTTGACCTGAAGTTTGACTTTTGTGCATGAGATTTTCCCCTTATGGAATGTTAAACTTTATGTATATCAATGTGCCTGTTAACTGCCAATTCAATGGAGTAGCATGCTTGTAGAAATTCCCTGGCGTTGTTGGAGTTTTCTCTGCCTAATATCTGAACATTGTCCCAGTCGAATTGATGTCGCTGGTTGTCTATATGCAGTGATATGAGTGAGGGAGTGGATATGGTGTCTTTTGACGGTTAGTTTGTGTTCATGGATGTGCAGACGAAGAGGGCGTCCACTTTGGCCAGTGTTGTGTTTTTCGCATTCGTTGCAATTTATTTTGTAGAAAATTATCTGTTAGCATTGTCTCAGTTCAATGACCGCCTTTATTCACTTAATTACAAAACATCAGGGTATCAACAATAAAGTCTTCAATGTGATTACAGTGTTAAATGAGATTAACATTTCGCAAATTGGTGAGCGATTTGCCATTTGCAGGGTTCCGAGGAGTAAAAATATGGAAAGCTTCACGATTTCGTGTGTCATTCTTGTTGAGGTACCATGTTTATCATTTTCGTGTCACTTCAATTTTATTATGTGTACTGACAAAGCGAGTTACCCTCGAACTGTGTACAAGGCGAACTGCTAAGCAGTTTGCAAATTGCTGATTTTACTTATTGTGTCACCGGTTCGACCAAGTAGCCAGCCAAATATCTGGTGATTTGAACTGATTCGGCCCTCTGAACTGAGTCAGGCCGAGTACACTGTTGATGAGCTCGGCTGTAAACCAACGAAACAGCCATCTGGTGTTCTGACGACATCGATCTGGCTTGGTGTCAAGCACTACAGGTTGATGTGAGTAGTGTACAATTACTCAACTCCACCAATCATTGGTATATAGTTTTATACAAATTTAATTTTCGGTGTACTTGAGGGAACGAATTCAAAAGTCTCGTCTCATATTACCTTGACAAAATGAACGGACAGTTATCTTATCGGATAACAGTAATAAGATAAACTGCTCCTTATATTAAGTGAACATTCTAGCATTTGAATTTGTTTGAAAATAAACAAGAAATAGACCTACTTCTATTTTTATTGAAGTGTTAAATGAAATTTTAACTCATGTCTTCATTTTTTATACAACATTCCTTCATTAAAGGCTAGAACAATATGTCTGGTCAGGACACACGTTCAACAGAAGCAAAAAGAAATCAGAATTAATGATTGTATCAAAGTGGTGGAAAGAAGTTTAGATTTCACCAAGGATATACGTGATATTGATCGTATGAGTCTGAGAAATGACTACTGGTCATCCGTGATCATGGAATCGGTCAATTCGTTGAATATGCAAAAGAGGTTTTCAAATATCTTACGATTGTATCGTGTGGTGCTCGGTACAGAGATTGTAAGTCAACTACTAACTTGTAATGTCTAACTGATCAACTAACAACGTTGTTATGGATTTTCAGATAGATGACGACTATGTTACGGAACTGACTGTTACCTTGAGATCAACTAAATGCGACTTGGTGGATGACTTGAAGGAATTACGGGCTCTTCGTACAAATTCATGTTATGCTGAATATCAGCAAGTAAGTTCTCGTATCGTATCACTGTGAAATGAAGGGAACTCATTCTTTTGGATACACCAGAGATGCTTATTATGTCTGCTTCAGATAATTTGCTGACGAAACATGTCTTGACATTAGATGGTTGAGGGCAATCGAAAGGATGCCCTGCTATACCCAGCCAGATTTCGTGCTTGTTTGCACTCGCCCACTTACCAGCCAGCAAGGCGTATCTGAAATCTTGAAGGAACTCACTTCCTCTCTGAGATTCGAACCCGTGTCACCACTCATTGTTGAAGTCAGAGACGTTATCACTGTGATGGCGAGCCACCTAGCATGGTGGCCACATTGCAAACTTGACTGATAGAATTCAGTCTGCAGCGAAATACAAGACGAGACGCATGATACTAGTTACTAAGTGGTGTTCAATTAAAGCGTATATTGAAATGTTCATCATGCTCAGTCATGGCCCAAATGGTCTGGTAGATAATGTTTTGGCTTTTACAACGATGGTTACTTGGTCCGAGCCTCATTGAGAAAACCATCACTCACTGTGTAATGTAGGTAGGTCCAGCTGGCATGTGGCAAAGAGGACGAGGTGCACATCCTGGAATTGACTGCCAGTCACCATCCGCCAAATTACTGAAGCTCGGTTTGAAAGTATTTCAAATAACGACTACAAGTTAACCGATTAGGTTTAGGGTTATTTTATCAGTCTCGGACTTGTCTTGGCGCAGTTAGGATGGAACCAATAGGCCTCAGTGTAAGTGATGTATTCAATACCAGTGGAAGTAGAAGATAATCCAGGGCAATGAGTACGTTATTTCTTTATTGTAAACTGACGCTGTCACCATAACGAGCAAAAGGAAGTCTCCGTCTACTAGCTGTACAATGAAATCTCTGTTGACAATAAACTAGTCTTTGAAACTAACTAAATGAAAGGATTGGCACTCAAATTACACTAGGAATCTCACACTAACTAATATTCTGGATGTTTATAGATTAGTAAGGGTTTATAAGAGTACTTGGGATATTAATTGCCAATGGTGTTAGTCTTCGACTTGATATGGTACTTTTTATTTCCTGGCGTAACTCTATGTAGATATCTTCCTTAGTAGTAGGTGTGTTTTCCCATGTCCTTGGCAGGTGTTTTATTTAAACTTGAAGAAACAACTGTCAGATGACTAAGGTCAGTATTTTGCTTTTATTTTCTTCAGCCAACGTTTGCCTGCAGACTACGGGTGTACAGGAATTCAAAAAATGGTTTTGTGAGGGCATCAAACTGGGAAAACTGCCGGAAAATTACAAGTCATATGGCCTTGCCACATCAAAACAAATTGGAGAAGGTAAGCATGAAGGCAATTTCGACTGACTACCAATCAGTCTGTCATTCTATGTAATTGTTAGAAGGTGAGTATTTATTATATTATTGTTCTCTTGTGTTCCAAGTGGAACATATGGCTCCAGCTGCCCTCCTCCTCACACGATCTCCTTCATGTCACCCTTTGACCAACACCCAACTCATCGTTTCCTTTTTGGTTTCCACTCCAGCGATGACTTGGTGCACGCTATCATTCGACTGTCGCCTCAGTATATCCTCGATACATCTATGTCAACTTTATTCTACAAATTTATTGAGGAGTAGTTCCTTTTCTTTTGTTCTCAGAGTTCCTGATTACATATTCTTTCTAGCCGGCCATCAGATCTTCAATATGACACAGAGGCAGTTGTTGATAAGGGTCTGAAACCTGTTGCAAATCCCTTTTGTGACGTTCAGTGCACGTTTCTGACCCACATAGACGAATTGACTTCACACTGGTGTCGGAAATCCAAATCTTGTTGTAAATGCTGAGTGCAGAAGATTTCCAAAATGATTTCAGGTGTATGTTGGTCTGCCTTGCCTTTCCAATCATGATATCCTCATCCTTGTGTTCAGCAGTTGAAACTATGCTACTTACATAAGTGAAGGAAGTAGCCCCTTTCAAATCTCTCCCGTTGATGGTGACTGCTGCTGGTATTGGTTGTTGTTGTTGTTGGTGGTGGTGGTGATGCGTGTGTATCCTCATCACCTCCGTGTTCCCTATGTTAACCAGTAGTCCTGTCTTCGTTGCTAGCTTCTTCAGCCACTTTATTGGTTTTTGTCAGTAAGTCTTCGAGTTTGTGTGACATTAGACATAGATCATCTACGCAGGAAATCCAGATCTTATAGAGTCTTCTGGTCATTCAGTACAGCCTATTCCTGTCTTCATGCTCCCCAATCATGGTGTGATGCGTAATCTAGTCCGCCATTATAAAGAATACCACTGGTGATGAAAGTAACCAGAATGTGTCTTACACCTGTCTTCACGTCAAATGCTATGCTGAGTTTTCCCTTGTGGAATAAAGCCTTTTTTAATTTCTGGTGAACCTTGAATTAGTACAAATGAAAAGCAACTGACTAACTAAACCCATCTAACTGCAGGATTTTCACAGTAATCCGAATTATCAAATTGTAGTGGCGACTTAACTGTCAACATTTTTGTGGGTATGGGTGTGTATATGACGTGGAGAATTACTTCGAAACGATAGGAGCAATAAACGTTCTCTAGAATGTGAAATATTTCTTTAAGGCAAATAGGTTGGAATGAAAATGAATTTTTAATAATTTTCAGTCGCAAGTTAACAAGATGACTGAGTGATGTAATTCTGGAAACTATACACAGTACAGCCTTGATTACCAGCGGTGATGGAAGAATGTGAAGAATAGTCGAAAATTTGATAGGTATTAAGAAACATTAAGAAACACTGTTGCGGTAGAAACAACAACTCTGCATGCTAATTCAAAGCCAAAAGAATCGTAGTCCAGTCAAATATTTTTAGATTCAAATGTAAGGCATTAAACAAACGCGGAATTATCAGATGTTATTATATATATACATATATATATATTATTGTATCCTTTAATTCCTACAGGAACATAGGGATTCAGCCGTGCGTCTCCATTGGTCTCGGTTCTCTGCTAGAGTCTTCACCTGGCTCCAAGTCTGCCTACACACTTTCATCTCCTCTTCACATGACCTCCTCCAAGTCACCCTTGCACTGACGACCAACTCGCCGCTTCCCATTCGGGTTCCACTCGAGCAATGGCTTGTCTAGTGATGTCACTGGATGGTTTGTTTCCCCAGAGTAAGGCCAATCCATCTTCATTTCTTCCTGCCTATTTGTTTCACAATCGGTTCCTGCTGGGTTGGTTCGCTCCCAGAGATCTCTGTTGCTGATCTTTTCTGGCCGGCCATCTGATCTTGAGTGGTATTGAGCGAAGACAACTGTTAATGAAGGTCTGTAGTATGTTTGAGGTGCTCTTTATGACGCGTAGTGCGAGTCTCCGATCCGTATAGTAGCACTGACTTCACATTGGAGTTGAAAATCCGGATCTTATTTTCATTTTCATGCTGAGTGCTGTTGACCTCCACACAGGCTTGAGCGTAGTGAAAGCTTGTCTTGCTTTTCCGATTCTTGCTTTGATGTCCTCGTCAGTTCCGCCGGTAGTTGAAACAATGCTTCCAAGGTAGGTAACAGAGGTTGTTTCTTTCAGGTTCCTCCCATTTATGCTGATTGTTGTCAGTTGTTGTTGTTGGTGGTGGTGGTGGTGTTGCCCAGGAATTTTCATCACCTCTGTCTTCTCTATGTTCACCTGAAGTCCTATGTTTGATGCTTCTTCTGCCAACTTGTTGCTTTTCGCTTGCATATCTTCCAGTTTGTGGGAAATCAGACATATATCATCGGCGAAGTCCAGATCCTCTAAGTTTTTTGTGTGAGTCCATTTTATGCCTGTTTCCTCATTGACCGCTGTTTGTCGCATTATCCAGTCTACTACAATCAGGAAAATCATTGGTGATAGTAGGCAGCCTTGTTTTACTCCTGTCCTCACTTCGAAGGGTTCCGTAAGTTTCCCACTGTGGATTACTTGGCATGCAGCATGGTCGTATCCCTGTTGGATGAGATATATAATTGTCGGTAGCACCCCGTAGTAGCGGCGTATTTTCCAAAGCAACTCTCGATTGACGCTGTCTGCTGAAGGCCTTTTCAAAGTCGATGAAGTTGAGATAGAGAGGTGACTGCCATTCTAGGCTTTGTTCAATGATGATCCGTAATGTGGCGATCTGATCAATGCATGACTTGTTTCTCCTGAATCCAGCCTGTTCCGGTCGAAGTTTTTCATCCAGGGCATGTTTGATTCTCTCCAGGATGATGCGGCTTAGTATTTTGCTTGGGATGAACAGGAGCATAATTCCGCGCCAGTTCTTGCATTGACTTAGGTCTCCTTTCTTCGGTAGTTTGAATAAGTATCCTTTCTTCCAATCCTCGGGTACTTTGCCTTCTTTCCACACCTTCTCCAGTAGTGGCGTCATCAAGTCCGCTGTTGTCTCTGGGTCCGTTTTCAATGCTTCTGCTGGGATTCCATCTCATCCTGCTGCTTTTCCAGCTTTTAGCATCTTGATTGCCTTCAGGACTTCTGATTTCACCGGGGGGGTTGGTGTTCACTGGTAGCTCTGTCTCCGTTGTTGGTATTGTTGGACGCGTTGTCGGTGGTGGTCGATTTAGGAGTCTTTTGAGGTGTTCAGCCCAGTGTTTCCTTTGCTCCACTTCTTTGTTGAGTGACTTTCCATTATCACCCTTCACCGGCTTGATTTGTGTCAAACGTTTCCCGATAGGTACTAGTTGTTTGGTAGAGTGTCGCGAGGTCTCCTTTGCCTGCAGCTTGTTCTGCCTCACTTGCCATGGTTTCATAGTACTTTTTTTGTCTTCTCTGGCACTCTTCTTTACTCTTTTGTTCAGTGTCTTGTAGTTTGCATTCAAATCCGGTTTTTGTTGCTCATCGGTGCACTGAAGAATCTTTTGTTTCACCATCCCTCTCTCTTCTATTAGTTTCCAGGTGTTTCTGCAGTGAGCCACTGTTTGTCCTGTCTCTTCTTTCTGCCTAGAACTTCCATGCAGGTTTGACTCCACACTGTCTTCAAGTTGTTCCAGTGCTCTTCGTCGCTGACCTCTTCGCCAGTGTTGATTTGTGTCTCGGCTTTGTACTTTATGCTTGCAGTGAAGATGTTCTTTGTGTCCTGTTCCTTCAGTTTTTGAGTGTTGAACTTGGCTTGTGGTCTGTCTGCAGCTCCTGATTCTCTGAAGGCTTTTAATTTGATTTGGATTGTCCCTTGTACGAGATAGTGGTCTGAGCCAATGTCTGCTCCTCTTCTTGCTTTCGTGTCCAGCAGGCTGCGCCTCCACTTCCTTGAGATTGAGATGAAGTCGATTTGGTTTTTGGTTCGCCCATCTGGTGACACCCATGTAGCCTTGTGAATATCGTTGTGTTTGTATACGCTGCCACCAATCACTAGTTCATTAAAGGCGCAGAAGTCGGCGAAGAGTTCTCCGTTTTCATTCATTTCTCCGAGAGCTTCTCTACCCATGATGAGTACCCTTCCTGTGTTGTCTGATCCCAGTTTGGCGTTCATGTCTCCCATTAGTATTTTGATGTCACCAGCTGGAGTATTGTCCATTGTTGTCTACAGTTGTCTGTAGAATTTTTCTTTCGTTTCGAGGTCTGCGTTGTTGGTCGGTGCATAGCATTGTATAATTGACACTTTCCTTCCTTTGGAGTTGAATCTGGCGGTTATTATCCTGGGCGAGATCGCCTCCCATTGCATCAGGGCCTTCGTTGCCGTTGGTGACATCATGATAGCCACGCCCTCGGTGTGCGAGTGGTTATCTTCTGGGTGACCGGAGTAGATCACTGACTCACCCGTTGACAGTTTGGTGAGTCCATTCCCGTTCCATCTGCTTTCACATATTCCCACTACTTGAATTCTGTATCTTTTCATTTCGTTTGCGATCTGGGCAGCTTTGCCAATCTCGTACATGGTACGGACATTCCATGTCCCCACAAAGAATTTTTCTTTTGTCTCAAGGAGATACATCGTGCTGAAGTTTCTGTAGCAGGTTTGTTTACAGGGTGGGGTTGCTAGCCTCACGCCTGAGAAAGGGGATTGTTACATTAATTTACAATTTAGAGAGAAGCGAACTTTTGGGTTGCTCCCCTTAAAACCAGGAAAACAGGGAATAAAACAAGCAGAAAAATACCAGTACGGGAAAATAATTCACAAAAAGAAGGGTAACAAGCGACAACAACAATAATAATATAACAGTCAATTACAGTTAACCAAAATGATACCGAAATCATAGACTCACTGACTTCAGCTAACTTGAACATGTAAATCCATGAATATATACAATTATAAATATAAGTTAGTGTTAAACAAGCACAGAGTTTCAAATATATATATATATGTGTATATAACAACAGAACATTACGGATTACAACTTTTATCAATATAGATCGGAATGTTTACTGGCCATGATCACAGATAAGGGAAAGAGAGTTTGAGGTGAGAATAAAGGGGTGAAGGAGAAAATATTACTAAGTAAAATTAACCTTGGTCCTGAAATTGGATAGCCGAGTCAGGATCAATGTAATATCAAATCAATTCTGAATATATAAAAACAGGTTTTAGCCTTTTTTTATGGGTACAGCCTCAATATTTTCACTCCTCTTTTATTGTTACCTCATTTTCCTACTCCTTGCTCGCTCTGGTGGTTCGGCTATAGGACGCTCGCTAACCACGCACGTGATCTTGGGTTCGATCCCCTCCTAAACCTCACTAAGCCGGTAGTAAGTCTGTTAAGAAAGTTGGGTGTGAGGTTAGTGACCCTACTCCGTAAAAATACAACTAGTGGTACAGAAAATTCAAAGCCCTATGGTTCACTTGGAACTCAACGGAATCAAATGAAAACAATGTGGTCATTAATATAAAGTTTTCCCTACTTCTCTTGCTTGATAAGTTTAATTTTACGTTGATATTTTTAATGACGCTATTATTTTTGCATGATTCAACTCATCAACTTCCATTAACTGATTACAAATGCTGCACATTCTCAGTTGTAAACATCGCGATATCTTGTGAAGAAACATTATCTTCATGGGTGTGAGATAATTGATTGAAAAATGGAAACAAAATATGTGACCAAACCCATACCTTTGGGTCCTCAAGATTAAGAATGAGAACTTGCGGCCATTGGATAGGCTCGATCACGAGTCGACATCAGTTAGAGAACCACTTAGAACAAGAGAGCACTTGAAATCTCTTTTGTACCTTTTTGGGACTCTTCATAGGTACGCACTCACTGGAGCTCGAACTCAGAACCTCCCGATTACAAGGCGAGCGTGGGTAGATTATTCAGCTACTGGGATCCGATTCAATGGCCAGCACATGAATTCTGACTTCTGCCAATTCGCGGTATATGTTGTGCCACCGCATATTCATTGTAGTACACCAAGTCGTGTAAGAGATCAGTGATTCATCTACGGCACTGGCTGGTGCTTACGCCATATATGTCGCGGATTAGTAGAAGATGAAATTTTATAGGCTGTCAGGTGAACCGAGTCCAAGTGACTGAATCGTCTACAAGATCGAGATTAAGCGATACATCCATCCCTACAGTAAAAGCTTAGTGAGCCTAGATAAGTTGACTGGAATGATGATGAAAGATAGTTTGATTTCGACAGGTAACCATTAACTGAGAAAACAGAACTTCATTTCAAGGATTATATAGATCACAGTGAAAATGAAACACACCTTTATGGTTAAAATAGGAGATATTATTCGCCAGGCAGGCTATCGAGTGGAATTCGAGTGGAGAACGACGAGTTGGTTGTATAGTTGAGGGTGACATGGAGGAGATCATGCGACGAGCAGGAAACGAAAGCTCATGGGCACTTGTGGTGTCATTGAAAGAGGACTGCAGAAAACAGGTCAAAATGGAACTATGTTGCTGAAGCTCCATGCGCCACTTGGAAGCCAAGAGAATATTAGTAATAAGCAATATGTTATCATAGTCTCAGTGTCATAGGTAAAGTACAGTGAATACATAAGTGACTGTTTATTCATGAAATATTTCCGGAGGTGTTTAAATATGGGGGTGACATACTAGTATATAGTTTAACTAAGGTACTAGGTAACGTCTGGGAATCAGAGACGGTTCCATCAGACTGCGGTAAGTCACTTATTATACCAGTATTCAAGAAGGGAGACAAGTCCTCATGCGATAATCATAGAGGAATCAGCCTAACGAACATAGTCTCTAAAATCCTAGGCTCAGTAATCATGCACAGACTAAGCCGAACTCGGGAGGAACAAACGAGGGAAAATCAAGCGGGCTTTAGGCCAGATAGAGGGTGCATAGATCATATCTTCACTCTCCAACAGATACTAGAACATAGACACACTTTTAGGCGTCCAACAATTGCCATATTTCTTGACTTGAAGGCGGCCTTCGACTCCGTGGATAGAGAGGCACTATGGCAATGTTTGACTGTGAAGGGAGTGCCAAGAAAGTACATTGCACTAATCAAGGCACTCTACTCAAACTCACGTATTTGTGTACGGGCTTATGGGGAATTGTCATCTGAATTGATAACAACCAGTGGTGTCCGTCAAGGATGTCCACTTTCCCCCTTTCTGTTTAACTTCATCATAGATATGCTAATGGGAACTTAACGACTTAGGAGTGGACTTGTTACCAGGGAATAATCTTATGGACTTAGAATATGCAGATGACATAGTCCTGTTAGGGGAGGATGTTGACAAAATACAGCAGAGTCTTCTAAACACCTTGAGCAGCAATCTTCGTATGTTTGGCATACGATTCGCCCCTGTAAAATGTAAAATGCTGCTACAGGACTGAACTACGTCAACTCCTAGCTTAGTGATAGGGAGTGAAGTGATAGAACATGTTGACCACTTCACCTATTTGGGAAGTTGTATCAGCACCAACGGATTGATTGGTGACGAAATCTCAGCACGGATCCAAAAAGCTCGAGCTGCTTTCGCTAACTTACACCGTCTCTGGCGTAGGCGTGACATCCGGCTATCAACCAAGGGACGTGTGTACTGCTTAGCAGTTCGCTCCTTCCTTCTCTATGGCTCTGAAACATGGCCAATACGAGTTGAAGACATGAAAAGGTTCACTGTTTTTGACCACAGATGTTTACGATCTCTTTCTCGCGTTAGGTGGTATAATAAAGTAAGCAATGTTGACGTTAGGCGTAGAGTGTTGGGCAAAGAGGGAAAATCAATCGACGAGGCTACAAAGTTACATAGATTGAGATGGCTAGGTCACGTGCTGCGCATGCCTAACCATCGCCTCCCCCGACGGCCGGGCATTACTAGCTGATATAGGTGCAGGTTGGAAAAGAGTAAGTGGTGGTCAAACAAAAACATGGCCTCATCAATCCATGAAATCCTTGACAGTTAAACTGAGTCAGGTAGGGAGATGCAGACTTCCGGGTTGGGGCCCGCCCTCGGGACTCTAAGAATCAATGGCTGGAGACAATAGGTGATATGGCTCAAAATCGTTGTCAATGGCTTACGCAGATGTATTCAGTCTCTGTAATCTTTCATATTCCTTTCTACCATTACTCATTCTGTTTCACTCTTATACTTGTCAAAACTCTATTGATTCTCTTCACCCATTTTCTTGTCTACCTTTGTGTGCTATTTGGAACGTGGCAACTCGAACTGCTGCACTTCGGTGCCAAGTTCTATGTTGAATCCAGCATGAAATATTTCACTGGTTCATTTGTAAGTTCAATTTCCTCAGATTAAGTGCAAGTGTTTTATTAAACAAACGTATATTCTACTGTGGATCGATAGTTTCTATGTATATGTGATAGGCTTTAATACTTTTAAACTATAGTCCAATTAAATTGAAGACACTATCGGTTCCTTCCGTCTCTCTGAACTATGCATTTCACAAAACTTTCGTTTCCTCTTCCCCCAAAATATCAGTATCGGTCAAAAGAACTCCTTCTAAATACAACGCAATTACGTCGTCCACTTAGAACACACGAACTGGCTGACAAACGCTTTAAAGATGCAGTTGACAAATGGTTCAAGGTGTATGATTCAGATGCAAAGAATGCAACACATGTGAAAGCACTCTCCTGGATTGCAAACGCTTATTCTGACACTGATGGCAAGTATACATTTACGTCTGTTGTGGCATTCTATGCTTGTAATAATGCAACCGGAGATAAGAAGAAACAGACAACTAACAGCTGTGAGAAATCAAAATCAAAGGTAAGTTGAAGATGAATTGTACTCATGTGACTGACTGGTCCTATATTTCTGGTAATGTGAATGAACTAGGATTCATGAAATTTTCGACTGTTAGCTTGGTTACACTCATCGTGTCGTTAGTAAGGTTAAATGAGATTATTATCTCTGAAATGTTCTATACATTCTACAAGAAGACGAAAGGCTCAGAGATTGCTTTAACCTATTACTGATAACATGTGTTGCCTGTTAATGTTGTTAATTTGTTAGTTGAGCGAATATTTATACCTTGATTAATAAGATGTATAAACCTGTTAGATAGTTTGAAGGCAATAGGCAGGAAGCTTTAGCTCTGAGTTTTGTGCTTGTCAACATCCATCAACGACGTGTGTCTGCCATCTTGAAGGAACTCATGTTACTCCTGAGATTCAAACACAGACTGTCCAATTCCACAGTCAGAGACGTTATCATTGAGATATTCGGGCTCACGATTAACATCCTGTAGGACTGTATTGGATATTTTGATTGTATTCTAGGTAGTAGAAGTAGCCAATAGTATGCGTCTAGTACTCAGTGTTGTTGCAGATTGAATTCTATCAGTCAGATTTTCAATATGGCTAGCGCGCTAGGTGGCACGTCATCATACTACACTCCGAACTGTTATCAGATAGCTGGAGGTAATCCGTAGAAAGCCATGGATCTTACCTCTAACCATCTAATAACAACAATTCTTCATGTGCTTGCACTTGATGTAATCACTGAACAAATTTTGACAATCCTCAGTGACAGACAACCCGTAGTGAATTTTCATGCATTTTTACTCATCTCTGTTTTCATTGACCTGGGGGAAGTGTACAGACTATTATCGCATCAGTGCATTGAGGCAAACGTAATGACAGCACAAATATATATATATGGGTGGAGAAAAGGAGTGCAATGGAACTGCAATAGACTTAATTCTACGGGAGAAGGAATACTTAGTTATGTGTTGAAGGATGGAGCGGACTTCTGTACAGTGCGTACATATCCTTTGACGGATAGGCGGACATCGCAGTGGCACTGTAGCTGACGCGAGTTGTGTTCATACTGTGATTTCATTAGAAAGCAGTCAACTACCGCTAATGCAGCTCCTCAAATACATGAAGGCGTCAACATATTGAACAACTATATGCTCTATTATTAAATTAGGAGTCGGTGCAGACTAGTTGCCCAGTATCATGTTAGAATTGACTGGTGCAAATAAAATGCCATACATATTAAGAGAGACTTTCGCTCAAAATGTTCTAAAATCTTTGCAGTTTGACGAAGTCTTCGCCTAGATGGACTATATCACCTGCATACCTCAGAATGACAAGACTAATTTTCAATCATATGTAAACCACCGCGATGTCGAATTCGGTAACAGTCCTCAACATCAGTATGTCTGTAATAAAACTATGCGAAAATGGTAACGTTGGAAACTCCTGACAAATCCCGCCGACTGTCTTCACTTCATATGACTGTCGTCTCCCAGGCTCTTCATGGCTACGTGAAATGGAATGGAGTGTTTTTTGTAGTACAATATGCTTTTTTGGTGCACTTGTCACAGCGATAAATTACCACAACAGCTCTCAATCGACTGAGTGAAATGCCACCTGGACGACAAGAGATATGGTAATCATTGGACACCTTGCGAGTGGACTGATGTCTGTATTCCATCTAAGCAGGGGTAGAATTGAGAACAACTGTAGTTCAACCGCAGCCTACTTGAATTGCCCCTTAAAATGTTGTCTCACGCATTCTAACCATCTTTCCTGAGAAAGTGTAAATGTTTGATCCTTCTTGAAAATTGTTTCATCCACCATTGGTTGTATAAAACCCACGAACAGACTAGTGAGCGATTTGACTTTACACGGCTATCCGAGAATGAGTGGCACTACTCCAACGACCATATCCACAAATAACTAATTGCTAAGTGATCCAGTGTTCACTTGAATTTGGGTGAGGAGTGAGGTAGACTGAGTCTTTATTTTTGAAGTAAGTCCTGGCAGTGAAGAGAATGATAAACGGCGATTGTCGTTGTTTCTTCGTGAGGATGAGATAGCACAGATTCTCCATTTAGGCAATGAAATATGACCATATAGGAGTGCTTTACTTTCAGCAGCAAATTAGATAGCTTTTCACAAAACTAATATATTACCTCTTTCTAGGTACAGTCAGTTGGTATATGAGGGGAAATTATGACAAAGCATCCAGGACTGTGCAGATGTTTAATTTCTACTGAAGATGCATTAAGCTGGACAGATTGAATATGATTGCTTCCTGGCAACCAATCGAGCATCGAGTTTCCACCCTCACTCATATTGCTAAATTTTAACCGAATGACCTCTCCAGCATACCAGGAAATAAAGGAAGATTTTCTGCAGACGATATGTGTACACTTCTACAAAATCAGTCAGAGAGACTACTAGTAGACTGATAATTTGGTTTATTGGACATAAGGTTTATTTAACATGGTACATATACAATCTATTGCCAATGCATAATGATAAATTTACCCTTGATTCAAATATTTCACTCGTTATTCTCTCTTTACCAATCCTTTTAGACACATTATCGTTTATGTGATGTGGAAGTCACAGAGAAGCTTGATGTTGCATATACCTGTCAACGTGACATCTTGGATTCTAAACCATCAAACGCGGTACTATTGATGCCAGGCTCAGAAGAAGAAAAAGGTCTTCAATATCGTAGTCTGATTGAGAGAGATTTGAATGCACGAGCAAACCTACCATATACTTATAAAATAGTTGAGACCAGCCAATGGACAACAAATGTAGGTTTAATACCTTTTTCTTCAATCTATCAAGCCTTGGATCTGTCATGTGACTAGATTTTCACTGTATGTGACGAGATACTTGAAGATGTTTAGCAGTCCGGATACGACTTGAAGAAGGTTCCTCCACCTTCTACAGAATATATATATGTATGTGGAAATCATGACATTGTTAGACACTGCTATTTGTGCCAAAATCAAAAAACACCTTCATTATATACCCAGCACATTGACTTCCCCATCCCTCACGTTCCTCAGTTAATAGCCTAATTCAGTTTTCTCTCTTCATATCAATCAATAATATGTCAAAGTTCGCACACTACAGGAGCCAAATATAGTACGGAAACGCTAGTGAATGCAAAGATATACTCCTGCTCTTCGATTTCTGAAATGAAATGTATGTTTCTTCATTTCTCTCGATAAGCAACTCGAAGAAAATATTAGCGGATTGTGATTGACTGTCAGCGTAATACCCTAGTTATATGGCGCTAGAGATGTAGGCTTCCAGAGCATTTTCTTCTCTGCAACTCTTAGGCTAGATTACTTGAATGAAGTCTGTTTCATGGTATTTTGGTAAATAATGAGACACTGCGTCTCTCTATAGAAGCAAATTTTTCTAAATGTTTCAGAAACCTACCTAGATGAGAAATGAACGGTACGCAAAATTTGTTCAGACCACTGTGTTATTCTCTGTTTCCGTAACGAATAACTTAAACAAAGTTACAGCCGCTAACATATGATGCTTAACATTCAGTTATTCGTCTTAACTGTATACTTAAGGGCCTTTTGTCTTTTGATACATCTGGCAGACTGTTAAGCGTGTGATTATCTATGTATATATATACATATATATATCTATCATAGTTCCCGTGGTTTCCGGGTGGAATGTAGGGCTTCAACAGTACTTCTTCATTTTGTCTTATTCTCTACCGTCCTCTTTAGTCGGCCTCACGATTGCACATGGTCTCTCATGCATTCCTCACACGACCTCCTCCATGTCACTCTCGGACGCACGGCCAACTCGTGTTTATCCATTCGCGTTCCACTCGAGCGATGCCCGGCATGGAGCGCCGTATCAATTGACAGTCTCCTGAGCGTATGTCTGATCCATCTTCATCGATTTTCCTCAGCATATTTGTCGAGCAGTAGGATCTCAGAGTTCCCTGTCACCAATCCTTTCTGGTCCACCATCTGATCTTCAATAGTGAGCCAGCGAAGACATGTGTTGATAAAAGTTTGCAGTAGCCTGTTGGAAATACTCTGCTTGACATGCATGTCAAGTTTCTGACTCATATAGAAGAGCTAAGTGACGTGACACTGATGTACAAAATTCGAATTTCGTTCTTTGTGCTGAGTGCAGTAGATTTCCTGATGGACTTCAGAGTGACAAAGATCTGACTTGCCTTTTCGATTCCGGTTGGCTCTGACATCATCATGAGTGGTGTTGCCTGTAGTTGGAACAATGCCTCCAAGTAAGTGAAGGAAGTGACCTCTTTCAAATTTTCCCATCTGATAATGATTTATGCTGGTTATTTTTGTTGGCGGTCGGTTGGTGATCTTCATCATCTCCGCCTTCCCTATGTTCACCTGAAGTTCTGTCTTCACTGCCAGCCAGCTTCTTCTGCCGGTTGATTTGTTTTCACTTGGAAGTCTTCCAGTTTGTATGACATTAGACATAAATCATCTACGCGCGAAATCCAGATCTCCTAGGGTCTTCTTATCGATCAGTACCACGCATTCTTGTATTCTCGCCCCCCCCCTCAATCATGATGTGACACATAGTCCAGTCCACCACAATTAGGAGTATCATCAGTGATATTAGGCAGGCGGCCTTGTCTTACTCCTGTATTCACTTCAATGGCTTCGCTGAGTGAGTTTTCCTTTGTGGATTACCAGACATTTGGCATTGTGATATATCCAGATGTTGAATGAGGTTGATAAAGACTTGGGCACTGCACTCCATAGTTTTGAAGTAGTTCCCAAATTACTTCGTGGTCAGTGCTGTTGAAGACCTCTCAAATTAGGTGAAACTGATGTAGAGGTTTGAATGTCATTCTGTGATTTGTTCGATAATGATTCATAGATTTGAGATTTGCTCAGCACATGATTTGCCTTTTCTGAATCCAGCTTGTTCCGTAGGGTAGCGTTCTGCATTCAGTGGATTTCTTATTCTTCACTGGATGACGTGACTTTCTATTATGCTTGGCTCAAACGGGAGCATGATTCCGCGCCAGCACTTTCACAGACTTAATTCAGCCTTCTTTGGCAGTTTGACAAGGTGGTTTTGATAACAACATGTATTCATATAAGCTGTTCAGCATAGAATATCAATGCAGATGTTTCAAACATCTCTGTTAACAGTGAATTTCATTATTCTCCATTGAATAGGCTTCATCCATTCGCTTCTTTTTCAGAATGACAGTTTCAAGTTGAATGTGTACTTACAGCCGACGATTTGCAAAAAGGTTACATGCGACATCGATCAGAATAAGGTGGGTTAAATCGTTTCTTTCCTATTTGATGAAATTCCCTAGAATGTTGAACATTAAGCAAACAGTGTAAGAACAAATTTATATATATATATAAATATTTGTGTGTATTACTGATGAAATCGCTTCACAGTCAGAACATAGTCAGTCAGGCATAGTATTCTGGGATTTCTGATTAGTTCAAATTTTCACTTCAATGAACATTTACTGCATTTCTTCCCGGTGCAAGATATGTGGTGACGGCTTAACTGGAAGTGTAATACGCCTGTATGACAGTCTAACAAAAGTGCTTTAGATGTTGAATATGTTCAAACCAAGTTCACTTTTAACAGTTTGAAAAAATTCAGGCATTGGGTATATGATATTCATTAATACAAGTGTTTTTATATTTCCCAATGAATAAAAGCCAAAATGATGTTGTTGTTTTTACAGGCGTTTCCCTATTTAATGCTGTGATGGCTTTATCAAAGTGGTATTACTAAACCAGAATTTACAGGATCTCGGCTTGTGTGCAGTAGTTTAATCATCGTTCTTCAGCATGAGGTAATTTTTATGTTGTCAGATTGGCCAGTGGGTAAAAATAACAAAATCATGTGTAGATTGTTGGATTTGAAAAGTCCATGAAATTACGAAAACAGCATGTGTTTATATAATGAAATTGCTTATCACATTTGTGTTGGTTTTGTCACTTCATGAGGAGGTGAGTATTGAAGCCAGGACAAGTTCCGTCTGAGCCAATCATTCTTATTTAGACAACTTGGATTCTCTTTGATATAAAAGGCTTCTGATATTAGATGTTCTTTGTGATTTCGGAAATTTTTCTGGATTATTTCAATTTTGTCAAGACGGATTTTGTGACCTGATTCTATAGCGTTTGGACCTATGGCTGATGATTTCTCAAGCTTTTCTGGTTCAACTGAATTTCTCAGTGGTTGAACAGGTGCTCTACGGTGTTCATTTCATCCAACCTTGATTCGTCACGAGGTTTTTCTGGTGTATATTGCATCACATTCCAAGCATTTTATTTTATAGACAGAATTAGATTGTGAATCCTTTGAAATTCGGTCTTTTATATGAACTGGCTTGCTTTGTAGTGCGTCAGATATTTTGAAAGAAACACTGATGCTGTATTTATTGAGCACTCTTCTGATGTTCTCCGACGTTTCTGATCTATATGGAATTGAAACTGGTGAAGTACATGCCTTCGGAAAGCATTTTCGACCATATTTAATGTCGGTGTTGATTTTTATTAATGAAGTTCTTTGGGTAGTTATTTTTCTTGAGAATTTCAATGATGTTTGATATTTCTTCTTCTTTTTCTTCTTCATTTGTTATCAAAGAGTTTGAGCGTCTAAGGAGACCTGATATCTTTGAGCTGATGCGGTGTGATAACCCGAAGTCTAAATATCTGTCGGAGTGTGTTTTCTTCTTGAATATAGATATATTAAAATATCTGTTTTCCCTCCTTTTAAATAGGCAATCTAGAAAAGGTATCTCACAGAATTCTGATTGTGTTTCCGAAGTAAACTGGATGTTGGGAGACAGATTGTGTAGATCTCATTTTAGATGTCTTTGAAATCCTTAATGGGATAACTGCAGTCGTTGTCGCAAATCAGTCAGCTACTCATTTGTCGTACTAGGACTGATGACCAAATAAAGAAAAATTCACGAGCTGTTTTGACACACAGTCTCAGCCGAGAATTCTGCATACTCGTTAAAATAATGACTTCTGAAATGACTCTTTTAATTAAGTAGCATGCAATCTAAATGTTCACAACAGATTACTGAGGATTTTCACAGTTTGAATTTCGATGGACTTCAGTAGATGTAGGACAGGTGTCTTTCAATCTTACCAGTGGTTTAATGCGTTTTATGAAGTTGCATAATTTGGGAAATGGTTTCTATACTACCATTGTCGTTGTTGAACACCAATATTCTGACAACTGTTATTGCTCTCACATTTATTTCATTACAATTATTGAAGGATAAACGTATTCTTTGTGAAGTTGAATCTTTCCACAAGAAAAATGATCGAAGCCGTTTACAGAGTGTCGAAATTTCCAACTGTCTAATGATGGAGAATCTTAAGCAGGAGTTCGTTGGACACTGGGACACTGTGGAATATGAAGATGTCAAAAATACAACTTTTGACTATCTTGTCAATCAAGCTGTAGAGCTATTCACTGGCAGTGGACAAGTTTATCCCAGAGAAGCCATCCGAGTGATGAATGTAAAGAATATCAGTGTACAGGTTGGTTTCAGCTTTTGTGTATTCCGAAGTGTTGATTACATTTCAACATTTAGGTGGGCGAAAATAATGTGACAAACTTTAGAATATTCTTGAGTTATCAGCAGAATCATTCTGTTGTGAAGCAGAGATCTCCAGCACCAGAAATCGATGGTATCTACGGAATGGACTGTTACCCGAATTGTGCACAAACTAATAAGGTAAGGTGGAAATTTTGGATAATAATCATGCATGAAATATGCTGTACTGTCAGTGGTGTTTAACTCCATTTAGGATATTTACACAAATTCAGGTTTCAATGATGCAAGACAACAGGATTGTAGTAGTGGTCAAACTAGAAGGCTGAATTCACAAGGATAATTAGAGAGAAAAGAACAAGAAGTTCAGGAAAGAAATGTTTTTGGCGGCCTACTTAAAACGAGGGCTACCGTGAACTTCCATCAACATACTGCATATAATTTCTCTCATTGAGATTGTGTGTATTTAGTGAAGTATGCCCTATACTAGTATTGTTTACTCTGGCGAGTATTTAAAACATTATCAACTTTTTGTTTCGCAAAGGTTTACTAAACATGTGAAAAGCGTTATCCTCGATAGCGGCTTATCCCACTACATGAGATGACTGTTCCTCAGTGGTTTCCATTCTCCACAAAATATACTCCTGAACTTTCGATAATTGCTATTCAACAAAATGTCGTGTATTTCTCGAAGGCGAAGAAGAAGAGTTATCATAATGGATTGGTCTGCACTTCATGTCAGGCAGAACTATCTCACACGATCTGCTGTCAAATAATCTTCTATCTGAAGATCCTGAACGAAGAGAAAATATCATGCAATATACTCCGCCGAAAATTCTGTACATTATATAGGCAGGCATAAACGTATTATCGTTATTGTTATTATTGACTTCACCCTTAAGAGCTGTACAGTCGCGTTTATATACAACAGTGTACATAGATATAATTATTATTCAGTTCCATATTCACACATTCGAACGCTCACATCAAGTTGAAAATTATTATCACACCCTAATCCCCTTCGTTATCATATGCAATTGAATAATAATTGTGACTATGTTAACTTTTTTATTTAAATACGATTGTACAGCTTTTAAGGATGAAATCGCCGAAAAGAAATCTCTTCTTAGCTCCCTGTTGTCTTCTCACTAATGTCATGATGAGTAGTTTTCACTAGGATATTTAGCGTTGATCAAGGTATAGTTGAAATTAGAATTAGAATGGTTAGAAGTTAGACTAATGACGTTTTCCATAGTTCTGCCCGTTGAACTATGAAGATAAACTGAGCAAAGTGAATGTCTGTAGACATTTCTTCCTTCGGGAGGCACAGACTCCATCTATTCAAACGGAATCTGATGACTTCCATTATAATGTGAATGACATAGTCGCAGATAAAATTAAGATTGTCAAAGCTTGCTACATCATAACTCTAAATGTTTCATTAATATGAACGCTGTATTCAATATCAGCAAGTTGTGTCCGGATGAAGTGACTTTTTTATCACCTGCCTTATGTTATTTCTCACTTATGTTATTCCTTTATGTTCCGAGTGGAACGATGGCTTTCAAGATAGGCATTTGAAGTCTCGGTTGCAGTGGTTTCATTTCTACTGGATGGGGTTGACAGCCTCACGCCCAATCTTCCCTCTTTATCAGATTCACCTTTGGCTTGACAAGCTATGGGAGTGTGACGACCAGGGATCGAACTTCTAACCACACACGTGATTGGCGAGCATTCGACCTCTGAACCATCGACGCTCTGCCTCATCATGCAGGATAATACCGAGTTTTAACTAGAACAATGAGTGGATGCAAAAGATTCCCCTCACTCCTGAAGCAAATGCTCATAGGTACACCGAATTGGCTACACCCATGTGACCACTTAGTGTATTTAACACAGTCTTAAAGGAGATCATTCACGCAGTAGTTGTGTCTCTAACTGGAAGACCGTGTGATACCGTTTGGAATCACGGTTAGCAGACAGAACATCTTATTAGCATGGAAACTCGATACAAAGCTCTACTAACTGCTTCTAATCATGCAAGAAAGATCGTAGAGTTTAGTATGAAGATTACAGCATTCGTAAGAGTGAAATCGCTGTATTTAAACGAAAGGATGCTCCTAAATCCAAAATAAAATGAAATCTGTAAAACTCCACACAAAAAAATAAGAAAAATCGTTACACGAGTCGTTTTGAACAATCCGCAGCTTTTCACTGTAGAATCACCTCCAGGGCTATTGCTTCGTAATGTACTCAGTGAGGTTTCATGGCAAGAATGATTCTGTCTCTTCAAATTTTCCCACACTGTCCACCATATTAAATGTAATGCAAATGCTCACACTCTCCATCTGTGATTTCTCAAATCATGAAAGGAAATCACTGATGGTACACTGCTTGTCCAGCAGAGAGTTCGATATGAATATACACACTAGTTTATCATAACCCGATGCTTTCGAAACAGAAGCTTTCATTGGTATCCTTCCTTACTTCGTGCTAACCATGTCCGATTATCCATTTTCGCAACTACTTCACATTTCACTTTCATTCACAGACGTGGCAATGTAGCTTCACAGCTGTTGCAGACAAATCTCAACAGAAAATCAATACAAGCCTGCACGACTGTTATCAAATGCTGGAAATGCCAGATAGTGAAAATGTGTCAGAAGAAGTAAAATCCGCTAGTGAATCTGATTTGGAGATTTCTGACGATCTAAAGGGGATATTTGAAAAGGTTTTAAGATTGTATAACAAACGCTCTACCAGTTTAGTCTACGACAAATTGGTTTCATACCAGAATATGCAAAGACAAAAAGTGTCCATCGTTTATCAACAGACTTATGATGACAACACTCACACGTATAAAGCGAAAGGGGAGAATTTCACATTCACCGTCCACTTAAAGCCAACTGGATGCGTAAAATCGAAGCATGCAGATCAGATAAAACTTGAAAAGTTTGAAGATTGTGGAGCAGTGACAGAAAATGTAAGTTGATGAATTTTGTTAACTGGTGGAATCTAAATAAGACTACATTTCAAACCAAATAGTATTATTCTTAATGTAGGACACATTGGAAGGTCGCCTCAAGTTTATTTTTCAGTAATTATAAGTAGTAAGATAGAAATGAGCAAAATTAATACCCGATTGAAAATACCACTAATTTCTGAAGAGCGAAAACGATTGAGGAGTCCGTATGCTTGAAGTGTGACTGACTGTCTGATTGATTTCGACACAGGTTTTTGCGCAGATGTGCAGCATTTCGAGTTGTCACCCACCCTCCTCCATGTAGCATGCAAAACAAGAGAAGAGAGTAGAGAGAGATTCAAAAGACAGATAATAAACTGAGAAGTGTGAGTGAGGGAAAGCGAATAGTAATATGGAAGAACAACGGAATTTTACTGGATATTACAAATCACAAATAGTGAATACGTCTGCTGCAGACCAGCCATTGAGAAGGAAGACTTTGAGCAATATCATCTATTGTCTACAGCTTTCATTGGTTCCTACTATACCGAAGACCCCAATAAAATAAGTGTTGTGGATTTTAATTACCAGTAAAGGGGTGTTTTGGTTTGACCACCACCACTGGGTAGGTGTTTCCCCTCCTGATCCATCCTACGTCAGCTAACATTGCCCATCATGGAAGGCGATGGCAAGGGATGCATACGTAGCACATGTCCTAACCATCCCAATCGATGCATCTGCTTCACAACCTCGTCGACTGATTTTCCCTCCCACTTACTTAGTACTCTACGGAAGCCTAACCTCAATATTACTCACCATATTATTTACTTCCACCTAACAGGGGAGGAAGAACGCAGACACCTATGATCAAAGACAGCCAGCTAGTCTTTTCAAGTCTCTCTCACAGACATAGAGGAGGAGGATTTTGAATGATTTTGATTTAGCTGTGTTCTCTAAGGAGCTGACTGAATTAATTTGATCATTTTTATTGACTTGGAATTTAAAATTTCTTGTCGTGTGATTTACTTCCTGTTAGTTGGTTAATGTGGTCTAATGCAATGTACTTGCTAATCGCTGATTCACTTGAGTCCCAGGCCTGTAGAAATTCCCTGATTGCATTTTTAGTGTTTCCTCTATTTAAAATTTCCACATTATCCCTATCAAATTCGTGTGCATAATTATCTACATGCACTGATATGAAAGAATATATATATCATACCTTTTCACAGCTAAATTGTGTTCTTGGATTTGGACACGAAGGGGATGCCCACTTTGACCAATGTAATGTTTATCACAGTCCATAAAAATTCATTTTGTAAATGGTGCTAATCTTATCTTCTTTTGCTGTTGGATCCTTTGGTTCGCAAAATATTGAATGAAGTGATTGTGTTGACTTGTGCGCTATGTCTATTTCAAATGGTCTTAATATTCTAGCCGATATTTTAGAGGTATTCATAATGTATGGTAGAGTGAATTTATTTGTAGTTTTTGATGATGGTTTCTTGTTGGTATTACGACTTGAGTTTAAACACTTTTTGATGAAATTGTATGCGTATTCATTCCTTTTGTAGACAGTAAGTAGATATTTCTCTTCCATTCTCTTCAGCATTTGAGTGTTCTACAGTATGGTGATCGAACTCTTTCCAACAATGTCTCCACATCGTTTCTCTTGTGAGTCATTAGGTTGTTGGTATTATAATTGAGTATTTAATCAGCAACAACAACAACAGACAACAATCAGTATAAATGGAAGGAACCTGAAAGAAACAACCTCTTTTACCTACCTGGGAAGCATCGTCTCAACTACAGGCCAGCGGAACTAACGAGGATATCAAAACAAGAATCGGGAAAGCGAGAGAAGCTTTCACTACTCTCAAGTCTGTGTGGAGGTCAACAGCACTCAGCATCAAAAATAATATCCGGATTTTCAACTACAATATGAAGTCATTGCTACTCGCTATACGGATCAGAGACTTGCACTGCGCGTCATAAAGAGCATCTCAAACAAACTACAGACCTTCATTAACAGTTATCTTCGCTCAATACCACTCAAGATCAGATGGACAGAAAAGATCAGCAACGGAGATCTCTAGCGAACCAACACAGCAGGAACCGATTGTGAAACAAGTAGGCAGGAAGAAATGGACATGGATTGGTCATACTCTGAGGAAACCATCAAGTGACATCACTAGACAAGCCATTGTTCGAGTGGAACCCGAAAGGGAAGCGGCGAGTTGGTCGTCAGTGCAAGGGTGACTTGGAGGAGGTGATGTGAAGAGGAGATGAAAGTGTGTGGGCAGACTTGGAGCCAGATGAAGACTCTAGCAGAGAACCGAACGCAATGGAGACTCATGACTGAAGCCCTATGTTCCTCTAGGAATTAAAGGATACAATAATAATAATAATTTAATCTGTATGTTTCTAAATCTATTTTTTTTCTAAATCGTTCTCTTCTTCTGTAGTACACAGTGATTTGTCAAGTGACTGCACTGAAAGAATACGATGATGAAGATGACGATGACGATGAGGAGGACTTGTTTATACGAGTTCGATTCGAGCAATGCACTACAGTTTATAAACGTAAATGGCAAATACCTGAAACATACGATGAGATTGTAAAACGAACACTGTCCGTATTCAATGCACAGAATGGACGGCGTCATTTGTATTCAATTAATACAGTTGAAAATTTCACAATGACACCTGAAAGTGATACAGAACCGAAAACTGTTCGCTTTGATGTTGTTTTTCAACCAACACACTGTGTGAAGGGTAGACATGAACGCTTATTATATGAGAATCCAGATCACTGTACAAATCCAGAGGTTACGGTGAGTTTCTTATATCGATTTGATGAACAAAGCAAGAGAGAACATATATGAAGGATACAAAACACCAATTTTTTATTTCACAAGCTTACTCCAGCTGCTAATACCTTCAAAATGACACAAGTTTTGATGAATATGCAAATATATAAACCGAAATTTTGATTTCAACTTAGTGTGCATAGTGGTGGGGATAGAGATAGGAGTACAACACAACTTAGGTATTCACATTAAGATAATTTCAGAAGACAATTTAAGCAAGCAAATATGTATTTTCCGTCAATTCTCATCAGGCTTTACAATTACGTAGTAAAATATCAGTCGAAGACATTTGAAATGATTTGGATCAATGGAATCAAATAATAATCAAGTGAAATGTATGTAGAATAATGAAAACAGGAAATTCTGAAATTAAGATTAAAATATGCAATTGTTTAGCACACTATGATACTGATAATAAAGTTTGCAGGACAAATGAAAATAATATCTACAGCTATCTGGTGTCAAAGGGAGAGATAACTATTCTAGGTTTGCGGTGAAGGCCAGGAGAGAGATTAGACGAACATTTCCTAAAAAAAGAGAGTGGTTTGATTAATAACCATGAAAACTGACTCACCAATACTTGGCAATCGAATGTGTACAAACTCAGGAAATTGGAGTGACACCCTGTGTACAATTGTAAAGGCTGAATTCTTGTACTCCGTATCCACCACTGTGTGAGTACCAGAACGGATCTCCTGATTCATTTTACGACTCCTTCACCTAACCGTGCTGGACAATGCTGAAAGAGGTCAAGATTGACTTATTGAGTCGTTATACTTGTCTAACTGTCACCATATGAACAGTTAAAATTACAAATGCACACTGAAGTAGCCAGCCTCGGTAGCTTATCTTTTGTCTGTGTTGGAGTTATACAACCAGTGATGAATTCTAAACGTAGTGTTGTGGCATAGAATGTCTCAGCTACTATTCTGTGGAGTCTGAATGCGAGTAATTCAGTGTCTGTATCTCCCTTGAACGGTTAAGTCATTTATATATATACGCCTGTTCTTTTCAGTAGTTTACAGACATTTCTCTCTATCAGCTCCCATAATAGAGACTTTAACAATTTTTTCTGGATATCCCTTCTCATATAATAATAATTTTTCTGTTTTCCTTATTCATCTTCAAGAGTGTCGGCGGTGCAAACTTTTCTAGCATGACACATCAGGGTACCGATGAGATTTCGTTTGTGTGCAAGAGGAACAAAATGATGTGAAATGTGTGTGTGTATTAGCCAACCCATGATTCTTCTCGGAAAATACCCCCCACCTTAACATCCCAATCTCACCTTCCTGTTAACATTATTGTCTTTCTCTGTTTTATATGTGAAGTCAATTTGTGGGTGAGCCATATTAAACATTTTGTGAAGGACTTCGGTGTCGATTTTATTCTTATGTAAGTTAAAACTATCATGCAGGAGAACGAGAGTTCGTTGATTACATTTTTCAGTGGACATTTCCCTAATTTTGCCAGAAACATATCGACTAAGAGAGGACCCAGGGTGGGGTAGCCCATTGCTACATCCTTCACACGACCACAGATCTCGTTGTTAAACTGAAACTGTACATTTTTCGTAAAGCAAAGTAACAGTTTCCATAGTGTCATTCAAGTGTTCGTTTAATCTACGCAGTAGTGAGTGTATAGCGATTAGATGGCTATGTGACAGTAGTTATTTCCCCCTCTACCCCCACAAGTACACACATTCTACTTATACACTCACCATTCCCTAGATCATATAAACACTTGAATGAATTTATCTTTGTTATTATTACCATGATCACGTCGATTGTTATCCATTAATTCACATCCATGAACTGTAGTCCTATATCTTATCAACCACACTGATCCATCTTCATCAGTTTTCTTTGGCATATTTATTCGACAATAGGTTCTTGGTTGGTTTGTTCCTAGAGTTTCTTGTTGCTAATTCTTTCTGACCATTTGATCTTTAATTTTTGAGCGAGGGTAGTGGATCCGATGTAATGTTCTGAGGTCTCTTTTGCCTGTGGCGTGTTCTGCTTTAGTTGTCAGCGTGTCATAGAATTGTCTTCTGTCTTTCCTAGCACTCTTCTTCACGCCTTTGTACAGTGTGGTGTACACCAAACTCATCTTCTCCCTTTGTTGTGCACCTTTTCATTGGTTTATCCTCTGTTTCACCGTGTTGCTCTTTTCGATTAGCATCCAAGTGTCCGTAAAGAGTCATTCTTTTTCTTTTCCATTCTTTCTTTCTACAACAATTGTACGCGTTTCCTCGAACATCACCTTCAGAGAGTTAGTTCCAATGCTTTTCCAAGCAGGTTTCCTCAGTGATGCCACGTAGTGTATCAGATTTTGCTCTGATCTGATTTGTAGTGCAAGCGTCCCTTATAGTTTTGTCCTTAAATCCAGTTTCTCAATGTTGAACTTGAATTGTGGTCTGTCTCCAGTTGTTTTGAAGTCTTTCAACGTGACCTCAAAGGTACCGTGAATAACACAATGGTCTGAACCCCCATCTGCTCCCCTTGTCGATTTCGATTACGTCAGATTCCTTCTCCATTTTATTGAGACTGATGTGAAGTCTCTCTGGTTTGTCGTGTGTCCACCAGGTGAAATCCATGTTGCCTTGTGCATATCTTTGTGTTTGTACACGCTGTCTCTAGTCACCAAACCATTGAAAGCGGGGAAGTTTGAGAGGAGTTCTCCGTTCTTATTCATTTCTCCTAGAGCCACTCGATCTATGATGAATTCTCTTCCTGCATTGTCTGCTCCCAGTTCGGATGGTATTCATATCGTCCATTAGGATTTTGATTTTGCCATTCAAGTTCTTATCCATTACTGCTCGCAGTTGCCTATAGAAATCTTCTTTCTCCTCTTGTTCTGCGTTGTTTGTGGGTGCCTGGCATTGGATAATTTTAATCTTCCTTCACTCTTTTTCAGTTGAATCTTGATGTCATTATCCAGAAGGAGGAGACTGGTTCCTTCTGCATTAGTGCTTTCTCTGATGTTGATAACTTCCAGATAGCCACTCACTGTCTGAGTGTGCTCTTGGTTGGTGTTTGGGTGACTGGAGTAGATTACTGACTCTCCAGTTAAGAATTTCGATGGTCCACATCCACTCCACCTGCTTTTACAGATTCCTACCACTTCTATAGCATATCTTCTCATCTCTTTGGCTACCTGAGCAGCCTTCTCAGCCTCGTCAATTGTACGTACATTCCATGTCAGAATGCTTATTTTCGCTTTCATCAAAAGAATACAAATTTCCCTACTGACTTGCTTCCAGAAGGCTTTCACCAGTCCTCTGTATCATTTCGCCTCTCTGATTCCAGCGAAGAAAATAAGATCGTTTTTTATATCCTTCTTGTACAAAATACGTGCAATCATATGTGCTCATATCTAGATCTGGTCTCGATTGCATCATAGTCAATTCTATTAAAGTCTGGAATAACTTGCCACTCTCGACAGACGATAGTCGTTTGACCCCTCCGCCTTACAACCTTTTGAATCAGTCTCGTTATACAATGAATAAATCTCTATCTTCTCTTATTCAACTTAACTCTGACTTATTCTATGCATTGTAGGAAGTTTTCAAATGTAAAGCGACTGTCAGTCAAAGTGATGATACAAGAAAATATTTACTAAACAATTGTATGCAAGTACAAAATATTCACTTATCCGGTCCTATAACGGAATATAATACCTTTGATTATACCGGTCAAATGCCTGATATCCAAACATTATCTGAACGTGCACTCAATGCATACAACAAGTTAGTGGATAGTAAAATGAGCTATGAAATACTCAGCATTGAAGACATTAACTTCAAGGTAAGTTGACGTGATTATCCCCTGGTGAATATTCACACTAATCTTGATTAGTATGTTGTAGGTGAACAACTTGACTTCGATGTCATATTTAGATCCAAAGAAGAAAGTGAATCATCTAAGAAGGAAAACAAATCAGTAAGTCTAATTTATACCTGCTAAAATACTTCGATGAATGTGTAACTATTATTATCATTGTTCCCTTGGGTTCCATGTGGGACACAGGCCCCAGCTGTACATCCCCACTCTGTCCTATTTCTTGCCGTCCTCTCAAGCTGGCCCCACGATTGTTCAAAGTTTCTCATCTCCTCCTCCCCACACCATCTCGTCCATGTCACCCTCGGACCAACACCCAACTCGTCGTTTCCCTTTCAGGTTCCAGTCGAGTGATGGCCTGCACTGCGCGCGATGTCATTCGACAGTCTACTCAACGTGTGCCCAATCCATCTCCAATTTCTTCTACATATTTGTTGAGCAATAGGTTGTTGTTTGGTTCATCGCCAGCCAGACTTCATTGTTTCTATTTCTTGCTGACTGGCCATCTAATCTTCAGTATAGAGTCAGTGAAGACAGCTGTTGATAAAGGTCTGCAACTGGTTGGAAGTTCTCATAGTGACTACTGACACTTAATCATGTCCATTGTTCATTTAGTTTCCAAGCATACGAATACTTCTGGCTGACATTTTTTGAAGTAGGAGAGTGAACTGCAATCCTCAAGTAATCGATCCATGAACATCCTGATGGTCTTCAGGATTCAGTGGTAAACAGTTACATTTCGTACACTGGTTGGTCACTAAAGTGTAACCAATATTATTCCTCTAGTACTTGGCGTTGGTACTGACCGAATTCTCTCAGTCAAGTTTGTAACGTAGTCACCAAGTTACGTAACTCACTGTCGTGGTTAAATCCAAAGTAATGTTAGCTGGTTGCATGCAGTTGGGAAGGTGCCTCGGACCTATTTTTCATGGTAATTGGCGTTCATTCTACCCAGACGATTGAGGCCTAAATAGCCTAGTGGTTACATCTCTGGTCACAACACTGGGTGACGAGGTTTCAAATCTCATTTGTGACATTAGCTCCTTCAAAGTTGCAGATATACCTTCATGACGGGCGACCAGAAGAACGAAAATGAGGCTTAAGGCTTCCTGTCAACCGCCGCCAACCACCTAGCATCATTCATACTTCGTTGTAATTAGTTTAGATTTGAACTAATCTAAGGTGTTATCCAGGTGTGCTTCTAAACTCTTTATGAGAATAAAAACCAATTAGAAGTCTTCCTGTTGGATATTTATCTATTTCGATAGAGAGATTTTAGATTTTCAGTCGTATTTAATGAATATGACAGTATGACAGTTCGACAGTAATTTGCCTCATGGTTCCTCCTATAACAAGACTTTACTAAAACCAGGCGATTTCTGGATTCAATAAGTATCCGGACGTAATCAAAACTGACACTTTCCACATTCATCTTCATCTGTATTTAAGTCGGTTGATGTGCCTACACAACATTTCTCACAGAATAGAAAGATCATTTAATTCATAGTGGCGAAACTGAACGTGGTGACTATCATACTTACGAATGCGATGAATGTCGAACTGGTAAATACATTCACGTTCAAAGCATTAAAGGATAGTGGTTGGATTCTTTTTCAGTAGGAGGTAACCAGGAGTTCATCACTTCACACTTCTTATGTGTTTCCTTCTCTTCAGCACTTAGTTCAATGCCATGTGCACTGGAGCAATCGACCTTGGTTATATGAACAAGATCTCATGAAGTTGGGAGAATGTGTAATGATAGAAATGGATGCCGAAATGCTTCAAACGAATGTTTGGTTTGAGGATTTCAATACAGTCGCACGGTTGCTCAGTGAAGAAATGGGCGAGTATGATTCATTCAAGCTTGCTTCAATCCCACACTGGAATTCCAATGTAAGTTGAAATTATTTCAATATGCTGATCATAACAATGTGTTATGTTCATACAGATATCTGATGGCAAACGTCATAGAATGAATGTTGTCCTTGCTAAGACTCCTTACAAAATTTCAACAAGTCAAGATGTTGTAGAAGAAGAAAACCACTCGAAACTGTTGGTTGGGGTAAGTTTATGCCAATTTGTCTATGTTAAATGTCTTACACTGCATAGGATTGTCACTTATTCCCACCAAACGGACATATATGCCTCTTAAAGGTACGACAAGACACCCAATCTCGTTGTAGATAACGCTTCAACACTTTATAGGACAAAGCATTTCACTGTCTTTGATATATCTCAATAATTGTCCGTGTCTTGCATGTTTTATTGATTTGTCCCATTACAAGTCTTATATTTTTAATACAGCGTGAGAGGGGGAAGCAGCAGTTTTAATAGGTTGTATATTTCGTCTTGCTAGTGAAACCTCTATCCCAGCTTCATCGATTTTGGAAATGCCTTCGACAAGCAGCGTTGACAGAGTAATAATTTGAAAACTAACTTAACACTATGGAGTGCAGTGCCTCATTCAGCAACTATATGACAACGCCACATTTCAGGTTATCCACAACAGGAAACTCAGCGAATCACTTGAATTGAATACAGAAGTAAGACAAGGCTGCCGGCCTAATATCACTGAGGATATTCCTAACTGTGGTGGACTGGATTATATGTCACACAGTGATTGGCGCTAGAGAATATAATAAAGACATTAATTCAGGCGAACCAGGTGGAGTTCAAATTAAGAAGGTTATAATTAATGTTTATGCATTTTACTTAGTGTTTAGTGGAATCATTCACCAATATTTACCATCTATCACGTGAATAATCAAAACCAAAGGATCTCTCAGTGATGTGTAGTAGCAGTTGTTCATATCACATAGAATGCATACCCCCTGAAAGAAAACGTTAGCTGCATCATTAGGTACACTGAAGTATATCGAATCCACAACAGTACAGATGCATGTGGTTCTAGACTACTTTATTAAAGAACCTCAAGAATAACACCATAAGTTGCCACCATCCTCCCAATAGCAATTCTGGATTGGAAACCTTGAGCCTAGAGTTGACTCATTGAGCTACATTTTCATCTTTTCAAGTAGTGAGAAATTTCTCCGGGGTGAAAACCTTATATTATAAGTGTAATCGAGTAGAATGGCTTCTGATCACGCCACCGGTCTTATATAGTGTATCTCACTCAGGGCATGGTCTCTAAGTGTAGCTCGTCATACACGCTGATACAAATGTGGTCACTAAACAATTTGGTGAGTCCCCATAGCCGTAAATTCTCAAAGGCTTTCTAGATAAGACTAGGAATTCTGAGGTTTATATTCATTTCAACTTTCAACAGATTCTCTAAAAATACTCTACACTTGAGTTTCTTGCATGATATCATTTTCAAGCGAGATAAGTGGGCAGTCTTCCCAACTTACCTTTCGGTGTGTTAGAAGGCATACTGTATTCAGCTGGCCTATTTTCCCTGTAAATTGAAGGTAATGAAACCACTAACCTGCATGTGTCACTTTCTGAGATCTTCATGAGTGATGCATTGTCATGAACTTTATTGGACATCTAACCGAAATGAGAGATAACAGAGGACTTCACCTTTCTAGAATATTTGGCGGTTATAATTGATCCACAGCCTCGAGGGAGTGCCGTCCACTCATATTCACAGAGCTCTTGAGTATTTCACAAAGTGACTTGCTTAAAGATTCAAATTAATCACTCAAGAAAAAATTCTAGTCAGTCGCTGTTGATTTTGACATGACAATTCTCTAATTGTTTTCATTGTGTTATGTTACGGTGAGATAAAGTGTGTTTATAAGTAACGACAGAATGCAAGAGTGTATGGCGACAGATTTATTTGTTGGCAACTCAACGTACGTGTACCATATATTTGTATCGCAATTCTCACAAGTTTCTGGTATTGTGCTGTCATGTCTTCCATAGTGTTCTTCTTTGTCTGCATTCCGTGTTTCCTGTGTTGTTTCTCAAGCAATGTTCATGAAATCCATCTCTCCACTATTCGATATTCATGCAGATAGCATACACATTTATGTCTGCATCTGTATACTACTTATAAAACGTTTCAGTAGCACATGGCACAGTAGATTGTAGAAACCACGATACTGAAATCACTGAATACAGAGTATTTGACAGGTAAGGAATTTTATCGACTGCAAAGTGCTCCTAACCATAATGATCTTTTTGTTTGTTAAATCGAAGTATACTAAAAATTTCCAACTCTCTTCACATTTTACCCAGGCTGCACTTAACTGTACTGTGGAAATATGGGTTAGACCATGGCTAAACAATTCAAGACTGGTGAAAATTGAACACTGTGACGAATATGAACACTACCTGATGGATAAAATTTACATGACGAAACCAGTCAAGAAAATTGACATAAACTTGAGTCAATCACTTCGACGTTATTTACATGTTGCTAAAAACAGCCTTATTAGTTATACCGAATTCATGAATGAGGTACGTTGTATTTCCTATATATATATATATATATATATATATATATATATATACATTGTCTACAATGCTTTCTACCCGCTTCCTACTTTTGTTTTTATAGGCTGTGGAAAAGAAATTAGCATTGTACGCTAGAAAAATGAATGTCGCATGAAGTGAATGTGACAACCCTTCATCTTATGTAAGTTACTGGTTATTTTCACGTATGAAATCACTAAGTTTTAGTCTCTCTTTTGTGTGTGTGTGTGTGACACGTTGGTGTAATGAACTTCTCTCCATACACTTTATTTTTCTTAATTCATTTCAGACCTGGTTACTTGAAACCAACTGTTACATTCACAGCAACGCAGTGACCATTGACAATAAAACCCACTTCACATTAAAACATTTTCTTATTAATAACCTAAACTCATCAATTTTGCCATAACCAAATACAATTGATTCGAATGATTTAAACTTTTTATGTTGTGTTATTATCACGTCTATATTTTTAGTATTTTTAATATATATTTATGCGTTGAAGTTTCTGTAGCAATTTGGTTAAGTTTTGGGGATGGAGTTGCTAGCAGCACACCCCAACCCTCCCTCTTTATCCAGGCTTGGGACCGGCTAGAAAACTAGCGAGCTAGTAATCTAGGCGAGGGGGAGGAGTTGAAACAGTATGGAATAACATGGATGCAGGTGAAAAGTACAGCAGAAGACAGAAGCAAGTGGAGACGTGCAGTTGAAGCCATATGTTCCACTAGGAACCCAAGGGAATAATAATAATAATTATATTATCACGTCTGAAAGTGTCAACACACGATATATGACTGGTGTACCGGAGGTAGTTTTTAAAAAGCTTCGGTATCCAGTCACATAGTTGTCCCCTGGAATTCCTGAACGTATATAGTGTTTAGGAACAAATATACCTATAATGTGTGGGCTACCTAAAATTCATAAGTCCAACGCGCCACTAAGACTCATATTAAATATGTTCAACTCACAGTTTCATGAAGTAGCTAGATTGCTGGCAGACATACTTTAAATCATGATGAAAACAGATAGAGAGAAATACCTACAAGCCACTGTGCAGAACAAACGTATGTATATGACCTTATTGGCTAAAGAAGACACGAACACTGAATTATTCGCATTCAGACTCCACAAAATTATAGTTAAGACATTCTATGACATAACACTACGTTCAAAATTCATCACTCGTTGTAATATTCCAACACAGGTGAATGATGAGCTACCGAGGCTGGCTACTGAAGTGTACGTTTACAATTTTAACTGTTCATACGGTGACGGCTACACAAGTAGAAGGACTTGGTAAGCCAACCGTCGCCTCCATCAGCATTGTCCGATACGGTCGGGTGAAATAGTCATAAAGTGAATCAGGAGTTCCCCTATTGGTACACCCACTTTTGGATACGGAGGACAAGACTGATTAGAATTCGGCATTTACAATCCTACACAAGGTGTCACTCCAGTTCCCTGAATTTGTACTCACTCGATTGCTACGTATAGGTGAGGAAGTTGTGATGGAGATTCTTCAATCCACTCTTTGTGTTCAGGAAATGTCCTTCCACTTTCTCTCCCTCCATTGGCGTTCCTCTCAAACCAAAAATAGGTATCTCTTCCGTTGACACCAGATAACTGTAAATAATATTATTTTTATTTGTCCTGCTAACTTTATTATCGTGTGCTGGTGGCACGGCAGTAGAATGCTTGTCAGCTATTCCTCATGTGGTTAGGGGTTCGTGCTAGTTGACGCTCACCAGTCAGCAAGGCGTATCTGTAACCCTGAGGGAATTCACGTCCGTTCTGAGATTCGAACCCACATCACCGCCCGGTGCTTCAGTCAGCGACGTTACCACTCAGCTATTCGGTCTCGCGAATGACCTCCTGTAAGGGAATGTATTGGGCACTTTGATTCAACACACTAGTTGGTAACTGGTGTAATGTGCCTAGTCATTTCTTTGGTGCAGACTGAATTCTGGACACATTACATTAGCTGATATGCATAAATAGGAAAATTAAACATACCATATATCAAAATCGTAATTTGCACAGATCTTCCGTGTTGTGCTACGTCTGGCCTTCAGATTATGTCTTTTTATCTCTCATATTTTGCCGCAATACTGGCTCATTATTTCCTCTCTTTGACGTCAAATCTATCTCTTCACTATTTGGTATTTTGTATTTTTTGCTATATACTAGTGATAACGCTTTTCAGTAGTACATTCCACAGATATGTTTTATTTATGTGCCTAAATAGGTTATAAGTAGATGAAGCTATGATTTCAGAGGCATGATGCAAATTTCAGCCCGAACAGTTTTGAAACTTGTCATTCGTGTAAAACATTCAAGTTCATAATATTGACTACATCATTTCAGGATCTGGCTTCCATTCTCAATTTTGAAACTACTAAACAACCTTGAGTTACAGTAGGCCTTGAGAATGTGATAATTTCTAGAAGCAAGTAGGTCATAAGCGTTCGATAGTCTTCATCTCCGTGCCGTTCAAAATATCAGGTTTTGGTTCTTATGTCAAGGAAGAAAAGTACGTCTTTTTCATAAATCCGACTAATTATCTGCTATTCACCTTAGATAAAGAAGGATATCCATAACGCCCGGAAAATGTGCGTGCTCTTCAGTAGATTACTACTCCCACAAATCTTTTTTCTTGTTCACGTCATCTATTTCAGGGTCTTATTTGCAACGTTTCATTTTCTGTATATCCCATTATATTATTTGCTATTTTGAAATGAATGGGTTCTGTGCATGCCGAAATGCTTTATTCAGAATAAAATCAGTGTTCTCACTTGTTATTATCCTGATCATGAAGTCACCATCTCTGCAGATGCATCTGAATATAGTGATGCCATCCTGCGAACGTCTTTCTGATGGAACAGAAACATCTGCTTCTTTGAATAGTAGGAAGTTATTCTCAAAGCGTTTTAGTTACAAACAATCTTGATACGTTTTTATAATTATTTCCTTTAACAAAGAGTTAAAAGTCTCACCATCTCTAGCAGTTTGAAAGTTCCCAAAAGCCATTGCAAGAGGAGTTCATACTTCACCAAAATACTCAAACGTGACTCATCAATTCAGTGGTGAAATGCTTACTGACCACGCCAGAGGTTAAGGGGTCGATTCTAGACTGATGCACCCTTGAATCAGGCCTACTTTACTAGATGCTTGTAAACCAGGAAAAGAGGAGACTTTTGGAGTGAGGCTAGCGAACCCACATAGGTGAAGTAACAACACTACTCCCAGTGAAACCTATGAGCAATACTCCCTAACATAGGCCGAGAGCTGGACAAATAAGTGGTTGCATTCCTATTTTCCTGATAGGAAGCAGTACACCGTCTAAAATGGAAAGTCCTCCACTACCTCACTTACTTTAGCTGGTGTTCCTCAAGGTGCTGTTCTTTCTCCTTTTCTGTATTGTTTTTTCTTGCATGACTTGCCCCATTCTGATGTAGCCACTTTTGTCAAGTATGCTGATGACCTCTCTGTCTCTATGCCTATCAACTCTCCGTCAGATTGTTCGAAATTAAATAACTTTCTCTCGGAAATTAGTCAGTGGTCCTCTTCAAACGATCTTAAGCTGAATCCGTCTAAATTTCAGGTAGTAAATTTCACTTTCAGACGAAAACGTGACCTACAACAACTAGCTAGCTCACATGGTCCCACTATCATTGACGGCATAGAAGTTGAAACTACATCTCATGTCAAGTACCTTGGACTGAGTATTTCCTCCGATCTTTCCTGGTCCTCTCACATCTTGCTAGTGACTAGAAAGATGTTTCGCTTAACGTTCTACGTTAGGAAGTTTAGGCAGTCTGGTATAAAGCAGTCTTTGCTTTCTCAGTTTGTCAATTCTTGTATCCTAACCATCCCTCTTTACTGCTCCCCATTAATCTTCCCTGGACTACTTAAGAAAGATTTTGCTTTGCTGCATAGGGCACTAAAAGCTGTTAGTAGGGGAAGTGGGATTTCGTTAAACCAACTGGTTAACACCATTGTGGATAGACATTTAATGTCATGTAAGAAACTAGCGAATTCTATATTGTCAGACCCCGAACACCCTCTCTAAACGCAGCTCTTTCCTTGCATTTCATCTGGTAGAACTAGAAGCAACTATAGGAGGCTATATGCCAGGACTACCAAGTACAAAAACTCCACAATACTTTATCTGGCACAGCTGTTATGTGATGAGAAAACTGTTAGATATGACACGATCAACTTACTGCGGCACTCTAACAAATAGTTCCCATTAGCTTTTGTTCTCCTTTCTTTGTTGCTATTACATTGTTGCTCACATATTCTATTACACACTAATTTTATATTTCATATCCTGTGGTGCATTGTTTAAAATGTGAATGCAATGCTGTTCTCTTTTATTTCTTTTATTTATCTTTTTCCTCTTTGTAGTTGTTGCTTTTTATTTTTAAAATCTTACAAAAATGTATGAGGTAATTAGATGCAATATTGTAATGCACGCTGAAAATTCCATACCTGTACCACAAATACTGTTTGGAATAAAGCTATTATTATTATTATTTTCCATTCAGGAGGCAAAAGAATGGAAAAAAGCCCAAAAGTTATAAGTGTAATAAGTGTGAACTGAATTTAATCAAACATTTGCCGAAGTATGTTTGTACTGACGAACCGTCATTCTAAGTTTTATGAGTTATACTCCCAAATATCACACTGTAACCAAGAAAACACCTATGTGCATTGTAAATCCTCTGAATTTTGTGTTACTGTTTATTTAACGCAACACTTATGACTTTCAGTATATACACAAGTTAAGTGATGATTTCTGTGCCCTATGCAAACAGTATCACAGTGGAAGAATTATTCATGAAGTCGTTCCATCATGAGATTGTAGATGGCGTAAACTTACCGTCCTAACTGTGTGACCATACACTTACCAAAAGATTTCAAAATCACTTGAAATCATCTGCTTGTGCGTCGGTGGCACAGAGGTTAGGACCCTCACCGACTATGCAAACGGTCCTGGGTTCGATCCCCTGCCGACGCACACCTGATATCAATGGTCGGCCTGCAAAATTTTGGCTCCAGATATTACATGCTGAAAATTCCATACTTGCATCAAAAATGCGGTGTGGAATCAAGCTGTAATAAAAAAGATTAAAAAAATCTTTTTTGGCAGTAATATGGAGCCCTATGTTCCACTGGGGAACGTGAAGGAAAAGAAAAAACCTTCAGACACCAGTAATTTAAGATTTTGAAAAAGTATTCCGTTAAAATAAACGATCACCGCACCGTGATTCCTTTGAGGAAATGAAAAGGAAGATAGGGAAGCAGACAGCTGGAGAAGACTGTTGGGAATAAGATTTCTAACAATAAAAATATGTATATGAAAATAAATAGTCTGTGGACTTTACCAGAATACATGGAAGAACTAGAAGTTAGAGACAACAGTAGGAGGTAATTAGACAGAACTCTCTGAATATAGATCTCTTGATTTATTGATTCGCTGTAAGCCAGTTACGTTTTTGTGGAGTATTTGTGAAGAAACTGAAGTTTATCAGAAAAGCCTTTTCTAAGCAGATAAATTTAGTATTTTACGAATCGCTCTTGATTTTCTCTTTCCTGACTGGAGCGGAATGTTCGGCCTCTGTTGGTTGACATGTGGGAAAAATCTAAATTGACTTGCAAAAAAAGTAACTGATATCCACTGCAAAAGAAGTGGCTTTTTCCATGGAGCTAGTAGTCTTGTGGATAACGCTTTGGTATTTGAAAGGAATGGTACTGGTTTCGAGCCCTAGTGAGAGCATCATCACTCACTGGGGAACGTAGGTATATCCAGCCGATGAGTCCCAAATAGGAAGAGAGGCGCATCCTGGTCACCAAATCCACCAAATCATCTTAGTATTTTTGAAAACGATAAATATATGGTCAAAAAATCGGTGATCAAATTAATAGTCACCATTTTTAGACATAAAAACAAAGAATCCATCGAAGAAAATTCTCTTTTTCACGATTTAAACTTCGTAACTCTGCGATCTTTTGTATGTAGCAGATTATGTGAAAGAAATACAGAGATTGGCAAGGTGGCTGAAAGCGTGCCGCACCTAAACTTGGAATTTAATGGTGACACTGAGAGTGAGGTATTCTAAAAGTCGTCTGACGAGATCATTGAGAAAAACATTCTTTGCTGCACTTAACGAATAACCTACTCTAGCTATCCACTAGTGCACCTTAGTGTCAAGGAAATGTTACCTCGATTGTCTAATTTCATGTGTACTTATATGTTCACCTGCTCTTATGGAACTAGGTACATAGGACGTTCGTCGAGAAACACTTATCCCACCGCCTTCGAGAGCACCCTCATTTTGGCTGAGCAAAGGAGAGCGTAGAAGCAATAATTCATCTATATTGCAACACATAGTAGATATTGACCATGCAGCATCTGGCACTTAGTTTAATACAGTCTACAGAACTTTGTGTACATAAACAATTTATACGATCTCTTTCGTTACCGTGGTCTTGATTTTCCTATGTAATTCATTCCATGTTCCATTTTATTTTATTTTATTGTACTTCACTTTATGTTATCATATTCTAACATTATTTTATCTTGTTTACTATTTTGACATTTCACTCATCCTATGTCTCCATCACATTACGTTCACATATTTACATTTCTGAATGTACCAATTTTCCGATCATGTACTTCATGCTTATCTATTGACCTTTAGGTTGACATCTATTTATTTTCAATAGTTGGTTTGTAAGGATTAGATTCGCTTTTACGAGTTGATCACGGATTGATATCAGTTAGAGAACCATTGAAAACCACGGACTACAGGACGGAATTTCCTGGAGTTCTGGTGAGAAGTTGTGACCAATGAGGTCCATCCAGTCAAGTGTGAGAATGCTGTAACAATTCAGCTCCTTTTACAAATATGTGCATACATAAAATTTAAAATAGTAATAATAATATCAATAATAAAACCACTATAAACACAATGATGGTAGAAATACAATGAAGTATAAGTAGATGGTATCATAGATAATACATGTAGTAACAATCTTTGTTTATACTTTGCAGTTCAGATTACTCATTAAAAATGTTTATAAGTTATTTTCTGACATCCGACTCTCTCTTCACACAAAACCAGTGCTAAATATGGTACAGTAGAATTGTTATATTCAGTAACTGTACGGGCGTAAATTCTTATAAAGTTTCTTCTGGTTTCACCCCTAAGGGAGATACAAGGAGAAAGTTGAGAATAAGGAGGAAGTTCAGTATCAGACAAGAATACTTTGGGAGATAAAGAAAAGGACTGCGATATGCAATTCTATCTTTAGCCAACCTGTGGGACCGCCAACTGATGTCATCGACGAACATATATTCTCACACCCGCGAACTGTTGGATCTCTTCTGACCGATTACTCCATGGCTCTTACTGGTCGATGATATATGTCTGATTTCACACAAACTCGAAGATATGCAAGCGAAAAGCAACAAGTTGGCAGAACAAGCATCCAGAGAAGATAGGACTTCGGATGAACATAGAGAAAACAGAGGTGATGAAGATTTCTGGCCAGCAGCAACAGAAACAACAACAGACAACAATCAGCATAAATGGGAGGAACCTGAAAGAAACAACCTCCTTTACCTATCTACCTACCTGATAAGTATCGTTCCAAATACAGGCGGAACTGACGAGGATATCAAAGCAAGAATCGGAAAAGCAAAGCAAGCTTTCACTACTCTCAAGTCTGTGTGGAGGTCAACAACTCTCAGTATCAAAAATAAGATCCGGATTTTCAACTCCAATGTGAATTCAGTGCTACTTACTAAACGGGTCAGAGACTTGTACTGCGCGTCATAAAGAGCATCTCAAACAAACTACAGACCTTCATTAACAGTTGTCTTCGCTCAATACTCAAGATCAGATGGCCGGCCAGAAAAGACTACTCCATAGTTCTTACTGGCTCTCTAACTGACCATATTTCATAATCAAACTTGAAATTGATCAAATCCACACAGAGCAACACTTGAAATGTCTTTCAAGTGGAGATTACTTAAGATAGTGCTGACAAAAGGTTAACGATTCCTGGAATATTGATAAACTTTGTCTTCCGTTCTTACATTTCAACGATTAATTGAAAACAAACTGAAGGACGACTATATTAAGCACAAAGTGACACACAACTAATCTTGGAAGTTGCGCTACATGAAGTTTTTTCACTTTTCTGCAAGAATGTACGATATCTTAACAAGTACCCACTTGAATGTTCAATAATATTTAACGCTGCAATGAAGATCTTTTCATTTATTCTGGATATTAAAGGAAAAAGAGTGTAGGTTGGAATAACTATGTATACAAATAATGTCTAAAAACGGTACTTAGGAGCTCCAATCAACCTGAATTCGGTCCCTAATGATGTCATGGGTATGCGCTGCCAAAGAGTCCTGAGCTAAGGCGAAATAACTGTCAAAATTCTCAAAACACTTACAATCTGAATATCACTGATAAGTGTTAAATGCTATCAGTAACACTGGTAACAATAATAATGAGAATAATAATCCTATCAATAATACCAATACTACACGTAGTTGACGCAGATGACGATAATAATAATGAATATAGCACGATGTCATGTAGTAATAAAGAATAAGTCAATAGATAAATAGAATATGGATGGCTGCGGTCATTTCGCCGACTACCTCGTAGCTGAATCTTCATAGGAAATAGCTTCATACAGGAGTTCACTTTTTTAAATTTGAGCAAAGAAAGAACAAACATTGGTGCAGAATAACATGGATCCATTTTATTTCATTGGTTCTCATCAGCTGCATACAACGTATAATCTTTAATAAACTAAATCAGTGTACAGTTTTAACATACTTTTTGTCTATCAACAGACATACTGTAAGACCGTCATAGTGAGAAAAAACATCAGGATGATAAGCTGGCCGAAGTATTACAGAGTGAATACACACATCTTGTTAGAGAGAAATTTCTCAAAAATTAATTGACGAATTCGTTGTTAGGGTGGTAAGGAAAATTTGCAGCAATCACACAGTTAGATAAGAGAAGATCAAATTTGGTGCTGAAGAGATCAAATGAAAAGATGATGATGTGATATGGTGAGTAGAACCCATAAGGTCGAGAAGAGTTATTATCTTTTATGGACGTCAAACAGAAAAAAATAGGGAAGGTTTGAAAAGATAAGTTAATGAAATTAGAAAACAGAGAGTTATTAAGGGATGAGTCACCAGGGTAAATAGAGTCTAGTGGCGGATTCCTTTTGGAGAATCAGTATCAGTAATAACAAATTTGGAAAAGTTGTGAATGATCCCTCATAATCAGCAGAACAAAAAAGTGAAAAAGAGTTGCAAACATTGGAATAAAAAAACAACGTTTTGCAGCATATTAGAGATATATACTGCATTTATAAATATATCCACTTAACATATTTTTATGCTATAAATGCCACTTTCAACCAGGAAGCACATGATTGGATGGTTCGAGGTCTTTTGACTGTACTATCTATTCTTTACTGTTGCAATGACTGCTTAATCAGAATTCATAGTTACGAGTAAGACAATAACGAAGATAAGTAAATCCAACCTTTACAAGAAAAGCATATCTGAAGATGTTTCCCTACGAATTGAGATGTACTGACAGGTTGTTAGTTATTTACATTTAAATTACCTAGACCAGATATTTTTATTCATAAGGCTACAAGCAACGCTTCTTGTGTGAGAGATAATAACATTACTCTCTTATCCAGGCTAAAGAAGACGGGGCAGGATACAAACCCCGCATCTCTCAAATGAACCACAAATGCTTGTTCCAACTGGTCATATATCCACCAGTGAATGATCAATGTTATCTATGTAGTCCTTAGTACAAGAATAGCGTCCCAGGCGTGCGAGCGCTCAAATGACCCTGAACGCTTGCCAGTCGTTGGTTGAGGAAAATTACCATTATTCTAGCGCGAAAATGAACGGTGTTCATCTGCTGAGATGCAAATTTCATCCAGATCACGTTTTTCAATACTGCTTAGATAATGGATTAATAGGACGTACTAGAATATGTAGTTGTGGTGCTTCTATGAACCTGTAGCCATATACCAAAGTCATTGATGGATATATATTTAGATGTAGACAGTGTAGGAAACGAATAAGTGTTCGTACTGGTAAGTGACACTCTCAGTTAAATGTCTTCTAGAAACTTTCTTTGAGAACTCGAAACTTTCGTTGACCAATATCCTGTTTCTGTCCCATAACTGGATTTTAAAGTCCAGGGTGCGATCGAGTGCGGCTCAGACAGACAACACGTTAACGTCTACTGTGCAGTGATTCCAGTTTTGCCGATCTTTAGCGTCGTGGGAAATGAACAGTATTACTCAAGTGTTAGGAGGAGTCGGTGTAGTCGTTCATATCGATAAAACGGTCCTTATAAAGAAGAAGTACAATCGAGGACGTGCAAGAGCGAATAATGTTTGGGTTCTAGGAATTTACGACACCCACATTCGGAAAGGATTTATCGAACTTATTCCAGATAGGAGTGCAGACACACTTCTGCCTATTATACAGAGGTTTATCTTGCCAGGCACTACCATTCATAAGGATCAATGGGCGGCATATAACTGATTATCGGATTTGGGATATATACACCACCGAGTTAACTATTTTGATGACTTCGTCGATCTCAAAATCAAGATATTTTTAGTCATCTAGATGAATACATGTACAGGAATTGGTTTAATTTAAAAACTAACACTCCACATTATAATTGGGACTTTTTATATCTCATATTAGACAAAAAATATCCTGTTTAATGTGTTTTTCATGCTTTTTTATGTAAATATACGTAATTTTTCGTGCAAAAATCCTCCATTTTCTGATTGGTCGGCTCAAGGTCACTCGTACGTAGAACTTTGCCCAACTGGTGACTGAATTCTGTTAGTCAGGATTGTAATATAGCCTCACATTTGAATATTTCGCCATCGTCGTCTGTATTGCATTGGTGTTAGGGGATTGGAGGCAGGAAGCTCTGAACCTAAATCTTGTGCCTATTGACACTGACTGACGGAATTTGATTGTCGCTAACACTCAGCAATAGAGATATGACATTGGTTATCCCTCCGCAGTGGCCAATGCATCCATAAACAGTCCTACATGAAGTCAGTCGTGAATCCGAACACCTTTTACTGGTTAACAGGGTAACACTGGTTGGAGTCTCAAAAGATTCACCAAACCCTCCGAAATTGATATGATGCTATGTTTAAGGACGTCAACAAGTACGAATCTTAAGTGAACAGATTCCTGGAAAGTGCCTCCAACCATGTAATAATAGTAATATAATAATTCAAATTGTACCATGTGTGCTTGTCTGTTGGTGCGCTGATCATGTTCCAAACTTGGACGATGGAATTCACTCAGAACCAAAACTGCGAACTGGTTACACCTCCAGAGACCAGTTATCAAAACACTTTCAATCGATATGTTTATTCTAATATCGGCAAGTGATTCAATGCAGTGTTGACATAAAGAAAGTAGATTGTTTACATTGATAAGTAATGTTTACTTTCGTCTGTAAAATCATGCAAGTATTGAATTCTTTTAAGAAAATGTTTTCATTATAGTACTGTGTAATAGAATAGCCCTTTTTAAGCTTATTGATAACTTGTAAATAATACATTGAATAATACGCCCACATACAGCAAACTTATTTATACAACAGTAAGAGTAGAATGTACTCAACACTTGTTGTACTTCTATCTGTATGCTTATTATGTGATGCTTTTGTGAATCTCAACTGTTTAGAAAGTATCAAAATAACATTTTCTATTGAACCAGATGATATTTGTTTGTACAATCACTCTAATAAATTTGGAGTGATAAATGTAATCGTCTAATTAATTATTATTATTATTACTATTATTGTATCCTTTAATTCCTAGAGGAACATAGGGCTTCAGCCGTGCGTCTCCATTGAGTTCGGTTCTCTGCTAGAGTCTTCACCTGGTTGGTTCGCTCCCAGAGATCTCTATTGCTGATCTTTTCTGGCCGGCCATCTGATCTTGAGTATTGAGCGAAGACAACTGTTAATGAAGGTCTGTAGTTTGCCTGAGATGCTCTTTATGACGCGTACTGCAAGTCTCTGATCTGTATAGTAGCACTGACTTCCCATTGGAGTTTAAAATCCGGATCATATTCTGATTTTGATACTGAGTGCTGTTAACCTCCACACAGACTTGAGAGTAGTGAAAGCTTGTCTTGCTTTTCCGATTCTTGCTTTGATATCCTCGTCAGTTTCGCCGCCTGTAGTTGAAGCGATGATTCCCAGGTAGTTTGGTAAAGGAGGTTGTTTCTTTCAGGTTCCTCCCATTTATGCTGATTGTTGTCTGTTGTTGTTTCTGTTGCTGCTGGCCAGAAATCTTCATCACCTCTGTTTTCTCTATGTTCATCCGAAGTCCTATCTTCTCTGGATGCTTGTTCTGCCAACTTGTTGCTTTTCGCTTGCATATCTTCGAGTTTGTGTGAAATCAGACATATATCATCGAGGAAATCCAAATCCTCCAAGTTTTTTGTGTGAGTCCATTTTATGCCTGTTTCCTCATTGCCCGTCTCGCTGTTTGTCGCATTATCCAGTCTACTGCAATCAGGAAAATCATTGGCAATAGTAGACATCCAGCTTGTCTTACTCCCGTCTTTACTTCGAAGGATTCCATAAGTTTCCCGTTGCGGATTACTTGGCATGCAGCATTGTCGTACAGCTGTTGGATGAGATGTATAATTGTCGGTGGCACCCCGTAGTAGCGTAGTAGTTTCCAAATCACCTCTCGATCGACGCTGTCGAAGGCCTTTTCAAAGTCGATGAAGTTGAGATAGAGAGGTGACTGCCATTCCAGGCTTTGTTCAATGATGATCCGTAATGTGGCGATCTGATCAATGTATGACTTGTTTCTCCTGAATGCAGCCTATTCCGGTCGAAGTTTTTCATCCAGGGCATGTTTGATTCTCCCCAGGATGATGCGGCCTAGTATTTTGCTTGGGATAGACAGGAGCATGATTCCGCGCCAGTTCTTGCATTGACTTAGGTCTCCTTTCTTTGGTAGTTTGAATAAGTATCCTTTCTTCGTCTAATTAAATGTAAAATCATTCCCAACGGAAAACTGAACAATGCCTTTGAAGTAAGTACGAGATTAAGACAAGACTGCATATAATCATGGATGATATTCCTGATTATGCTGGACTCGATAAGGTAGTAGGCTGTGTGGCGGGAGAAGGTAGACACTTGGTTGACAAACGAAAAGACTATAGAAGATTTGGACTTGATAGATGATTTATATATGACATTATACAAACTCAAATATCTAAAGGCGAAACCAACATGCTGGCGGAAGAAGTAGTGAAGAGAGGACTTTAGGTGACAGAGACGTAATCAACCACGAAAAGCGTCAATCACATCATTGGGAGAAATGCAGGGTAAGCCACCTCTTTCAACAAACTGCGAGGCATCCTTTAAACTACAGGTGGCAGGGATCAGGATTTCAAAGGTAGGGTCTGAAAGGCAAGACAAACCTTTATTAATTCGAAATCAGCATCGAGGATAAGGTTCCGATTTGCAGTGCTAATATGATGCTAGTTAATACTTACATATTGTTTAGGGTCTTGACATGTCACGAAAAGCATTTCAAACAGTTTACTGTACACGTTTATCACTGACTGCCTTACTTGTCTCCATAGTGAGAATCAGATGACCGGCCAGAAATGATATGCAACAAAGAACTGTAACAGTTGAAGGATCAAGCAATTGTCCCCCAACAATTACGTAGAGGGAGACTAAGATGGATCAGAAACATACACGGAGGACCGTTGAGTTATAAGCAGACAAACCGTCAAGCGGGACGCCAATCTGAAACAACAAGTTCGGCGTTGGATGGTTAGATGGGGAAGATCATGTCATGAGGGGATAAAAGCTTATAGGCAATTGTGGCGCTAAATAAAAAGGACTGCAGAGAACAAGGTTAAATGAAGATGCGCTTTTGAAGCCCTAATGATAATGACCATAGTTTTCAGTCCAAACTTTTAAGTTACGCGCAAATTCTAAAAGGTAGGATTTGTCTGAAATATGGTACTATACCACACATAACTGTAGTAAATAGAATATGCAAGCTTCAAGTTATGAAGTATCTAGGCTATGTGCTGTCGTGCGTGTCTCTAGTGTCATCCACGTGGGAAATATAAACAATGCGCGAATGTACAGATCAAGAACGGTGAGATTCGAATAAACAATGTTTAGCAGAGAGTGAAATATAAAGAGGACATGTTCAGCAAATACCATTTAAACATAAGAAGATAATTAGACCAGACAAAACATCACCGCTGTCTTCTAAGTGTTTATTTGATGTCTTCATCGTTTAGTTAATGTAAATTCTGATTTCTCCTAACTCTTACTTAGTTGTACCAATAAAAGTCCGACATCAAAGATCCGATGTCTAACTTAATGGGCTTATATTATTTTCATATCTCATACTGTTACTCAAAATAACTTCCTAATGACTTAAGTAATCCTAACTAACTAATCAGCTATATCTCTGACTTACTGGACACTCTGGGTTGCTAGTGTCATGTGTGTAGTCCTTTGGTTGGTGCAGACTGAATTTCCTATCAGTTAAGTTCACGATGTGGCCATGGTGCTAGGTGGCTTTCCATCCCGATGTACACTGGATTTTTGATATTGGATGGTTGGAGGCAATCAGCAGGAAGCCTTGAACCTAGGTTTCGAGCTAGTTAGCACTCGTTGGCAAGGGGCGACCGAAGTCCTTAAGGAACTCATGTCCCTTCTGAGATTCGAAACCATGTCACCCAATGTTGTTGACGACTGCCAAAAAGCAAGAAACCTAGGTCCTTGGCTTCCTGCTGACCACAACCAACCATCTAACTTTATCTTTTCTCAACTGTCGGAGCAATCTGTCAAATCTTTCTTGCTTCCTGTTTTATTGACTTGCGACTGGGTTGATTTTAGTACTTGTTGCAAATGAGATGATACTGCAGTTAGGTTATTTCTGCTGTTGTTAATGCAGTACTCAAAAACAAACGATTGGCTGCTTGACTACTATTCATACACTGAAAAAGACACAAACAAACAGACTGAGTTCGTGAAGATTTATCTCACAATGAAGAAAGCAACATCACTATAAAAAATACAGATAATTAGATATTTATTTTAGCTAACCAAAAATTACTAGTTCGAGATATAAAAAAATCTGTATTCTGACTGGATAGCATGTATCAATTAAAATGCAATGATGTCACTCCTGATCTATTTCGGGTCAAATGTCACATTTCCCGTTAACAGTGGCTCATAATATATCGGAAAGACAAGGTAGACCTTCATCACGCTGTAACTAGTTTACAAATCTTCTAGCAGTCAGCATAAAGAACAAAGTCAGTTCAGATTTTCAACACCAATGTCAAGTCAGTCAGCCAGTCAGTCAGTTGTTCTTTATGGGCTGGAAACTTACACTGTGCATCACGGTTAGCATTTCCAACAGTCCACTTCAGATTTCCAACAACAGCTGCCATCGCTGGCTCTATGCTATAGATCAGATGGCGTGTCACAAATATTTGGGAAGAAGAAACTGATGGCACACTAAGAAGGAGTGTATATAGGAAACCTACAACAACAGGTCAGTACACTCATTTTTTAAGTTTTGTACCTTTGAAATATAAACGTGACCTGGTAAAGTGTCTGGTTCATAGAGCTAAGTTAATATGTTCAGACGACTGCCTCAATGAGGAGCTTAAGATTATTAAAGAATTACTCCGAAAAAATGGTTATCCAGATAAATTTATTGAGAAGAATATGAATTCAGCACCAAAGAGAGTCAGTATCGCTACAGTTTCAAAAAAGCCAATGTTCATAAAATTGCAGTTCCTCGGTGACAACATCAGTGAAATCATAACACAGCGCTTGAAGAATGCAGTTAAAAGAGCTTATTATGCAGCAGAAGTACGTTGTCTCTTCAAAACCACCCCTATTCTATGTTCGAGAAATAAGGATAAACTACCTAAATTTGCCTGTTCTATGTGTATCTACCAGTTTGTCTGCAGCTGCGGAGCCAGCTACATTGGGCGTACAATTAGACAGTTTCATCGTCGTATTTCTGAACATCATCCAGCGTGGTTAAGCAAGGGACAAATAAAATCTATTCGTAGTTCTATTTAAGCACACCTTGTTGATACTGAGCACAAGGTTAATGTGAATACTGCATTTAAAATTATTTATCGCATTCCAACTAATCTTAACTTTGCTCTAAGATTTCGTCTTTTACAGACAGCTGAAGCAATTGGAATCTACCAGAAGAAACCAAGCCTATGTGTACAGAAGAAATTTGTACAGCCACTTTGCTTACCGTGGCCATCGTTACATGACAGGACTACGTCGCTCCCCTCCCCCTATTAAATTTTAATTGTCCAAATTATTTTTATTTTCACCACTTCATCATTAATTACGTGTTATTCTTGTAAAATTAAATGATAATTTTTTAAATCATGGAAAATTCCCATTGTAACATATAGAAAATCAAAACAAATGACTCAGCGAAGAGACTCTTTTCAACGAATTTATCATCAAGCTGTACAATCATATATATATGGTTTTTTTAAGAAGTTATATCCGGTGAGGGAATTGAAACATAGGTGTGAATGCATGAAATAATATTAATAATATGAAGTGCAATTAAAACTAAAATGTTTGTGATTATAATCATAGTTAAATATCAAGTGGCAAAGCAAATTAATGTCATATATAGAATAATTCATAGGATGGATAGAACTTCAAAAAGGTGTGCAATTATAGGATTAGTAGACAAATCGAATAAAATAAAAACGTTACGTAATATTGTGTGAAATTTAATAGCATAGAATTTAATGTTGCATAAAGGAATTGATTTAGAATGACAAGTGGAACAAGTGAAATAATACCGGGGACAATTAAAGGTGAGAGTAGTAATAGTAACAATTGACTTAATAAGGAAGAGTATACAAATTGAATAAACAAAAATGAAAAAATGAGGAATTGGTAGAGCTAAAATATGATTGGGGATTACCATACTTTAGCATAGAGGGATTAAGATCATGAAAGTTGGAGGGGTTGAACGAACTTTTTCTGTACACAGAGATCTAGCTTTTCTGTTTCGATAGCCAAGGCTTCAGCAATACAGATGAGTCGGGTACGTAGGAATTTGGGTAAATTACTCTTTGCCTTGTAGATGACTTTGAAGGCGGAGGCTATAGAGATAGGGTGATCATTATCAACCAGATGTTCAATGATCGCTCTTCTTATTGCTCCACTACCACCTTTTCGTAGCCATGCAGGATAGTGCTCTTGCACCCTCTTGGACAAAACTCGTGTCGAACGACCGACATACCTAGCTCCACACGAGCAGGTGAATTGATAAACACACATAGAGTTGGTCAACAGCGGGATCTTGTCCTTCAGGTTATTGAACAATAATGGTCGACTAGAAAAGGCTATTCTCAGGGATGCAGCAGGGAATGTTCTTTTCAGGGATTGTGATATCCTCCGTTTCAAGATATCAGAAGCTAAGTCACCTTTGAATTCCAAGCTCATGTAAAATATCTTCTTGGGTACGGTTGATAACTCACGTTTTTTAGGAGTTGAATGAATATTCTTATCTATAAAACGTGGTGGAAATCCATTTTCTATTAGGATTTTCCACAAGATATATAACTCATCTTCCCACAGTATCAGGGCTACATGTGCGCCGAATACGAGTGGCAAGCGACCGGATCAGGTTTCGTTTTCGACCAATGGGTACCCAACTGTAGAAATTTGTCAGTTGACCATTCCACGACAGCTTGCGATAAAACGATCTTTTCAGGGTTCCATCGGTCCTTCTTGATAAGTTTACATCGAGGAAATGCATGCTAGACTCGTTCTCCATTTCGAGTGTGAATTTTATCGCCGGATGGCAACCATTAAATACATCTAATATATTATTTAAGTTACAATCACTATTACAAATAATAAAGGTGTCATCTACATACCTTTTATACATTTGAAAACTTTTGATTATAGGCTTCAGCTGATCATTTTCTAGACTGGACATAAAACAGTCTGCAAGGAGAGGACCCAAGGGAGAACCCATTGCAATACCATCCTTCTGTTTGTAGATTGCTTGATTGAAAGTAAACTGTACATTCAATGTACATCTCAGAAGTAGTTCTTTCAGATCTGTAGTGGGTATACCTATATTCAATTTGTTGTCTTCTATATATTTGCATATAAAACACATAGTTTCTGTCAGTGGAACGTTCGTAAATAGGGATTCTACGTCCAAAGATAACATATGTTTATTCGACGCATTTATATCCTGTATACATTCAACAAATTGGAAGGTGTCCCGAAGAGAATGATTAGATAGCTGTTCCCTGACAGGTTCAAAGATTTCAGTTAGCCATCCAGCTACTGGATGATAGGGCGATTCAGACATATCCAAGATAGGGCGGAGTGGAAGGCCAGCTTTGTGTAATTTCTTCCCCCAACTCACATAAAGCTCTTCCCATTATTACCAAAAAAACTTGTCAGCATGCCAGGCATTCAATTCAAGCTGAAATCGACTAAATACTGCCAACTGTATGAAGTCACCCTATTAAGTTCAATTTATTTTAGTTACTACCCGATTGCACAACTTAAGAATGATATCACTGAAAAGACTAACAGTTCACGAAACGTTTCAAATTTTATGTAACTCAATGGAGATTTGCAAGGTGCATAATGCTATCTGATACCTCAACAGATGAGTTTGTTTGAAACTCGACCTAAATTAAGGAAGAACTCGTCTGATCAGTTTGAAGAAAAACAATCCTTAAGAAGAGACATTTCAAAATGCCACTATTACTCTTGAAACCACAATCAACCAAATGTAACTCGCGTGTGGCTTGTTGCAACTACTTAAGTAATTCTTCAGTGTGTCAATCTTTATTTCCTATTTGTCAAATTTGAATAAAGTACTCGAATCATAATAATTACCATAATGGAAGCAGTGTTTTTCAAGTCCATTTAAATTGACAGGTACAATCTTCAACAACACAGCACACAATTCTCTCTGAGCTATGCACAGAAACACTTATGTCTCTACAGAAAAATGAAGCTGTGGTGAGTGCTACTGATAATCCGATATAAGTAGTATAACAGAAACGAATTCAGAAAAGTAGCAATATGTTTTGCACACTGGAGAGAGCTGGGGAAGCTATCGATTGTGACGATATTTGACCAATTCGTCAAGGATGTGGTTAATGATGTGCAAATGACAGTTTGCAAATATGGTATACCAAATTTACCTATGTACAATACGTTTCACCCAAACAAACATTCCTTTCAGCCTCCTCGGTCTTTACTTCTTATTATAAACAAAGCGATTACTTAAGCAAGATACTTCTCTGAACTTCGTATCTGACAATTCGAAGAAATATATGACTCCGGCAACTGCGAATAACAGAATGAATCATATATGAGACTTACTGAGGAGAAGGACTGGTTGACAAAGGGACTTATAATCACCTGAGACTCAGAGAACTGTAGTCACCTTTCATGTATGCTCTCCCAGAAATGCATAAAGTGAATATCCCCAAGAAATCAATGTCAGTGGCTATTTCTCTGTCAAATAAGCTACCCCGTTGGTCAGCACAGAAGTCGAAACTCATTCGTGACAGATTAGCTATATACATAGTCTGTTGAGAAATAGAATGGCTTGAACAATTCCTGAGAATTCTTGATATCTTCTGATATCTCCTTCTTATTCACCGAATTCCCGATTGAAGAAGAACTGCGAAGAAATACTGATAACTTGCAGAGGAGATACACATACAAGAAGCCAACATGAAGTTGAAGTCCACGCTTTGTATTCAGGAAAAATATGTTCAACCGTTGTCTTTATTATGGCCATTATAAAATGCGAATTTTGTCGAAGAAAGCCTAACTATCTATCGATTCTATCTTCAGAGTGAAGTTTCCACGTCCTTCCAAACTGTGGTCTGGCAGTTTTTCTTCGTATTTTACTGGACAGAAACTAGTTTAAATACTATCCGGTCTAGATATCCTTGCATTGTATTCCTTTTTCGAGTGTGGCATAATTTAGTTATCTTATGGATGAATGAAGGAGATGAAACTGATCTTCGCGTTAATATTCCACTGTAAAACTGATGCTTACAAAAGTGGTCTCCATCTTCGTAAATCATGAATGCATCATTCACGCAGCTTGCATAAAAACCTGTCTGTGTAGTTGTAGACTTCATCTGGTCCGTTTCCATATCTCCTGTAAATAAATCGACAAGAATACGTCCAGAGACTTCCCATGGCTACTCCGTCATTGTACCTATAAAGTTCACTATTGAAACTAAAATTTCCCTTTTTTGTTTAGAACATTAGCAATATTGTCATGTCTTCACTTGATAAGGGAAGCACTTTGGATTATCTGCAAATAAGCTCAATATTCTCTTCAACTGGGATGCTGGCGAATAAGAAGGAGATATCAGAGGATATCAAGAATTCTCAGGAATTGTTCAAGCCATTCTATTTCTCAACAAACTATGTATATAGCTAATCTGTCACGAATGAGTTTCGACTTCTGTGCTGACCAACGGGGTAGCTTATTTGACAGAGAAATAGCCACTGACATTGATTTCTTGGGGATATTCACTTTATGCATTTCTGGGAGAGCATACATGAAAGGTGACTACAGTTCTCTGAGTCTCAGGTGATTATAAGTCACAATTATTTCACATAACTCTAATTCAAGGTTATTGAAGGTGATAGAAGCACTTTGGATTAATCACATACAGCCTAAACTGTGTGTACAAAAATCAATAGACTTCAATCTTCGCCTATCCTGGACTACTTGACCTATCTAAATATGATTGGTCATTAGTATGTACTTTTGTTTTTATTTAACTGAGTAATTGTCATGATCTTTATTTTATTATTGTTAACCATGTTAGTTGTAAAGCGGTTGTAAAGAAACTACGAAATAATATCATCTCGCGAAATTTGTCTTCTTAATGCCTTATTCAAATATAAGTCACTTTGTCAGGCAATCCCTTTCCTCAATATGTCCCACAGATGATTCATTCTGGAATTCCCAGTTATCAGAGTCATATGTTTCTTGGAATTGTCAGGTACGAAGTTCAGAGAAGTATCTTGCTTAGGTAGTCGCTTTGTTTATAATAAAAAGTAAAGACCGAGGAGGCTGAAAGGAATGTTTGTTTGGGTGAAACGTATTGTACATAGGTAAATTTGGTATACCATATTTGCAAACTGTCATTTGCACATCATTAACCACATCCTTGACGAATTGGTCAAATATCGTCACAATCGATAGCTTCCCCAGCTCTCTCCAGTGTGCAAAACATATTGCTACTTTTCTGAATTCGTTTCTGTTATACTACTTATATCGGATTATCAGTAGCACTCACCACAGCTTCATTTTCCTGTAGAGACATAAGTGTTTCTGTGCATAGCTCAGAGAGAATTGTGTGCTGTGTTGTTGAAGATTGTACCTGTCAATTTAAATGGACTTGAAAAACACTGCTTCTATTATGGTAATTATTATGATTCGAGTACTTTATTCAAATTTGACAAATAGGAAATAAAGATTGACACACTGAAGAATTACTTAAGTAGTTGCAACAAGCCACACGCGAGTTACATTTGGTTACATTTGGTTGATTGTGGTTTCAAGAGTAATACTGGCATTTTGAAATGTCTCTTCTTAAGGATTGTTTTTCTTCAAACTGATGAGATGAGTTCTTCCTTAATTTAGGTCGAGTTTCAAACATACTCATCTGTTGAGGTATCAGATAGCATTATGCACCTTGCGAATCCCCAATGAGCAACGTGAAATAATAATCGTTTAACGAAGTGTTAGTCTTTTCAGGGAAATCATTTTTAATGTGTGAAATCGGTTAAGAACTAAAATAAAATTATGTTAATTGGGTGGCTTAATAGAATTGACAAGGTTGAGTCGATTTCAACTTGAATTGAATGGCTGGCATGCTGACAAGCTTTTTGGTAATAAGTGGAAGAGTTTTAATGTGGGTTAGGGGAAGAAAATATTTCAAATTGGAAAAAAACGGGATTAATTGCCTATTCGTTGTTTAGAAAGATCAATTCCATTCTGGATCTAGTGACTTGGCATGCTTTTTCTGCATGCAGATTTCGACGTTTAATTTGTGAATCACTTTTGCTTCTGAGTTTTGGAAAGCTCTGATTAATTCAAGTGTTGGTTTGTAGGAATTTGATTGGTTACAGAATTTCATCATGAGCTGACATTAGTTAGAGAACCATTGGAAAACCTGGGATTACTGGACAGCTGTTTCGTCCTAGTTTAGGACTCCTCACCAGTATGCACCCACCGGGATTTGAACCCAGGACCTTCAGGCTACAAGGCGAGCTCGTATACAATTAAGCCACTGCGACCCGGTCCAATGGCCCATGAATTCTAACTTCTGCCAAATCACGACATAGCGCGACCCCTAGCCAATTTTTTCGGCCAGTATTTGTCCTCACACCCGACCTGCTGCACCCTACTGGTCATGAATCCCGGTGAGTGTGTACTGATGAAGAGTCCCAAACTAGGACGAAACAGCTGTCCAGTACTCCCAGGTTTTCCAATGGTTCTCTCTAACTAATGTCAGCTCATGATGAAATTCTGTAACTCTGATTCATTCTCTTTTGTCACGATTCCCATGTATTCTGTAAATGACTTTGAAGTTGGTTTGTGGGTGAGCTTTTTTTCCAGATTCGACCAAGTGTTCCAGGATACAGCTGTGGGTGTGGGTGCGGGGATAGGCGTGTGATGATATATTTGGATAGCAAGCGCTGAGTACGGCCGACGTACCTAACTCCACACGACCACGTGAATTGATACACACACACACATGAAGTAACCAGCAGTGGTAGTTTATCCTTCACTTTCATACGAATCATTGGTTTTGTGGAGAAAGTGAGTAGAAGTTCAGCCGCGGAGAAGATTCTCTTCAATGAGCAGGATAGGAGGTTCCTCTGCGTTTCTGCCAATAAGTATGCATTGAATTGTAGATTCAGGTTGAATTCTACTCAACCCTGCCAATCATATTACATCACTCAATTTACTTATTTAATTTGATTTTAGTTTCTGCCCTATTAACGCTTTCTATATTAGGTTACTGGTTATCTAAAATTTGCGATTATAATGACACATCTTTGGAAATATTCCTTATGGTGCTAAGAAAATTCGCCATATATGTGTGTGATTGTACATTTCGAGAATGATATCGCTAAAAAGAATAACTCTTTGCCGAACATCTTTTCTTTGATATAGTATTGTGCATAAACAGATAAATGAGGGTATAAGGTATGCTTAAAAGATTATAGATCCTCTCCCCAAGTTTCTGATTTGATAGTGATACTGATATTCATTAATGTTACAACGCAGTGTTATTTACTAATAATAATAATTTGCTTTATTGCAAAATAGTACTTGTGATACAGAATGGAATTCTCAGCATTTTTACTACAGTATTGCATCCAGTTAGTACATTATCAATAGATAAAATTCTACAAAGATTAAGGAAATCTCAGTTCATTATGACAACAACATATTGGCATGTCGGTAGCAAAGCCAAAGTTGAACAGTGTTTGAAGGTGTTAGAAAAGTAGGTGCTGTCATATTTACTGGCGTAAGCGGAAGAAAGAAACAAAGAGAGAGAAAATGAAAAGAAAGGAAGAAAACGTTGTACCTATAAGTGATATGAGTTGGAAAGACGAGATCCAGTTGTTCTACTGATTATTTAATGAATTATAGGTGTCACGCCTGATGCTTTCTTTATCACACAGAACACGAGCTAAGTAGGGTATGGTAGAGTTTTTGTACCTGCTGCTGCGAGCATATAGTTTTCCATATAGGCTTCTGGTTTTACCTGATGAGATGCAAGGGGAAAGTTGTGGGTGAAGAGGGTGGTGTGAGTTAGACAGAATGGATTTAGCCTACTTTTCACATGAGTCCAAGTGTCTGTCGACCAGAATATTAACAAGCAGGTTAAGTGGCACGTTGCTTACCTTGCTGACAACCTTTAACATCCTGCGTAATAAGGTATAGTCTTTCTTCAGTAGCCCGGGAAAAACTAAGGAGGGACAATAGAGAATAACAGGCAGAATGCGAGAGTTAACGAATTATAGGAGTAAGGGTTGGGTTATACCAGAATGTCTTAACTTCTTGATGTAGAAGGTAAGACGGAATATTTTCTTAGAAATCATCAAGATATAAGACAATCAGGAAAGATCAGCAGATAGAATGACGCCTAGGTATTTAATTTCCTATTTGGTTTCTATTTCAGTGTCATCTATGTTGCACACCTCGTGAGAGCCAACCAGTTTGTTTAGGTCGGATTTATGCCTAAAGGTGAAGTTGACTGTTTGGCATTTGGAGGGGTTTAGGGTAAGACCGTTTTCTTTGGACCACTGGCTGATTTCTGACAGAAAGCCATTAAGTTTAGAGCAGTCACTTTGACATTTGACAGGCAAAGATACAGTCAGGATCGTCAGCATATTTGACGAAATTAATGTCATTTGAAGATGGTAAGTCATTTAGAAAGAAAAGAAAGAGAAGTGGTGAGAGTACAGCACCTTGGGGGACACAGCACTTTTTCTGTTAATTCACCTAAACATGACAAGAATAAACCCTCAGACACCATATTTTAACCATCAGATCACCCGAAAATATTCCACATACAAAGATAGACAAAAAAGTTCAGATTTAATGGTGACAATAACGACAACATTGATTAGACAAAAATATATGGTTATACTACTTACAAAACCTCAGTAATTTATGCCATACATAAATTTATAAGTTTGATTGGTTACATGACATAGCAAATCCTCAGAAATATAAGCCAAAAATAAACGAATCAATGACTTTCCAATTATGTTATCGTGTCGGTGCATCCATAAATCATGACTTTACGGCGAACGAAGAAAGCTTGTCCATCCTAACACCTGTTTGAAAGTTTACATGAAGATACTTCACAGGTCTCTGCACTTTTCGTATATGATCCTTAGTTCACAAAACAGTGTGGTGTCACTTCTTGGTGCGTTGTTTACTTCGCTAGCAAAACGTAAGGAGGTCATCACACTGTTCTTTCCATGGATTTAAGCATTTATAGCAAACATTGAATAATGATGTGAGTTTGTCAGAAATTTCACAAGGAATTTGGATCAAATCATAAAAACCAGTATCACGAAAAAGTGTTTCCCAGAGGGATACATTATCAATCCAATCAGTGTTTAGTAGATTCCAGTCCTGACGATTAGTAAGATAACTTAAACCTGTCAAATTCTTTGACACGAATTCAACATCACAAGAGATTTCATCGACCAAGAATAAAATATCTCCATAAGCAGTTTTAGAACAAGACAAGTAAGCGGACAATATTGGCTTTATTCTGATTTACATAGATTTATATATGAGGTTCAACCAATGACAGTGAGGTTGTGGATCAAATAATCATAATAATAATAATAACAATAATAATAATAGGTGTGTTAGTTGTTTTGAACGTCAGTAACAGTGATGATTATAATAATAAAGTTTATGCAGGTGGCAATAAGAATAACAAAGTTAGTAATATGTGTATATGTAGACAATTCAATAAATAAATTAGGTCAAATCGTAAAAGTGATGTAATACTAAAGGTGAAGTGGACAGACAATCATGGTTCAAATAAATATCATAAAAGTATGAAGGAAATGGAAAATAAGAAAGGGTTGGAGGTACTTTAAATTAGAATTTACCTAGGCGAAGAGGGAGAGACAAAGGCAGACCAAACTTCTTTTGTTGTATGCAAAGACTAGGATTGTTCTCTCGAATTAATTCCCATAGCTTCGTCTATGTGTAAAAGGCGGGTTCGAATTCCGTTCGAATGGTTCGATGAAGTGTGACAGATAACCGTGAAGGCACTTCTTTTATCCACTTGGTAACCGCTATCATCAGTCAAATGAGCCAAAATAGAACTTCTTATAGATTTTATTTGGCCTTTTCCGAACCATGAAGGAGGATGATCATTAATGCGTTTGTTAAGCTGTCTAGTTATTCTCTCTATATAGCTCTCCCCACAGGAGCAATTAAATGTGTAGATACACATAGAATTGGCACAACTAGGAAGCTTGTCTTTCGCTTGAGCAATCAGGATTGGTCAAAGGGTGACAGCAGTATAAGTCCGTTTTATTGCTCTTGATAATGTTAGGTGTAGGACTTGTCTAGCCACGTCCACATTGAGTTGCAGTTTCATGAACAGTTGTTTCTTTTTACCCGTTGTTGGTTTCTCTTTATAATACATGGTGTTCGTGTATCTCCTTTTGAATTCGCAGACTCCACAGCAGACCTGGGCAGTCACAGTGGTTGGACTTGTTTCTTCTGCACACAGAGCACTGGTTATCTCAGGCGGATCGTGATAGCCTCTTCTTTTTGGAGTATGCGGTACCTGGATGCTTCTGACAGTTCATAAGGTATCCAATAGATGACGGAAAAGGCCGGTTTGCGCCAGGTGTTCTAATATGGAGCTACTGATGCTTATAACTACATCTTTATTTAACCACACAGGTAGATGCTACCGAGAGAGCACGAAAAATCAAGTTCCTGGAGCAAAGGCCAGTATAACTCACTCCACAAGCGCAATTGAATTCGTAGATACAATTAGAAGTGTAGATAAGAAGACATGTAGTTCGCCAGCATTAAAAGTTCTTTGAACTGATTTTCTTAACTTATTCGTAATTATTTCGCTAGGTATATCACCCTTGAATTGTAGTCGTTTGTGTAAAGGCTTATTGTTTAAGGATAGTAACTATTCCCTTCCAACTTTCTCAGTCAAATGTTTCCTGATGAATTTGTCTGAATAGCTATTTTCAATCGGGAAATCATATACAATTCTAAGCTCATCTTCAGTTACCTCTTCTGAGCACATAGCTCCAACGCTGTGGTTGAGGGTCCTTACTAAACTTCTTTTGTAGTGGAGATGAATGAAGCTATGAAAACGTATTTATTGTCCTGTCCATGTGCCTGTCCTATGCAAATTTCTCGTTATACTTCCATATGATTTTCTTGTTCTCTTTTGGGATTCCTCTTCGAACGTGAATTTCATAGCAGAATGAACCTCATTAAACTGAGACATTACTCTGTTCCTATCCGAATGAAGATATCATCCACAAACAGGCAACAAAATAAGAATTTGCTGAGAATATAGTTTAAAGAACCATTTCCTGGTTTGCATAGAATTAAATCTGCTAACTTGGAACCAATGAATGAAAAACAAAAAAGATACTGTTTTTCACTAATGTTTCTCTAATTAATAGTGCTAATAGCCTTATCAAGGTATTAATAAACCAGAATTTACAAAATCTCAGCTTATATACAGCAACTTTATCATCATTCTTCAGCATTAGGTAATTTCAGTGTTGCTGTCACCTTGGTCAATTAGTAAAGATAACAAAACCAGGTGTAGATTGTTGGATTTGATAAGTTTATGAAATAATAAAAACAGCAGGTGTTTACATGAGGAAATTGCTTATCACATTTGTATTGATTTTGTCAGTTCATGAAAAGGCGAGTATAGAAGCCAGGACAAGTTCTGTCTTAGCCCAGCCTTCATATTTAGACAATTTGGATTCCATTCGATATGAAGTGCTTCTGATATTAGACGTTCTTTGTGATTTCTGTAATGTTTCTGGATGATGATTTCAATATTGTCGAAATCAATTTTGTGACCTGATTCTATAATGTGTAGACGACCTATGGCTGATGATTTTTCAAGCTTTTCTAGTTCAACTGGATTTCTCGGTGGTCGAACAGATGCTCTACGGTGTTCATTTCTTCTGATTTTGATTCCTCACGATGTTTGTTCGATGTATATCACCTCACGTTCCAGGCATTTTATTTTATACACACAAATGGATTGAGAATCCGTTGGAATTCAATCCTTTACACTACCAAGTTGCTTTGTAGTGTTTCGGATGTTTTGAAGGAAACTTTCATATCTATCGTCTGACGTTTCTTATCTAAATGGAATGACTACTGTTGAAATCCATGTCTCCAGAATATGTTTTCAACCATACTGAGTGTCACCGTTGATGTGAGTAATCAATGTTTCTGGGTAGTTATTTTCCTTGAGAATTTCAGTTATGTTTGTTATTTTTTCTTTCTTTTTCCTTCTCATCCATCATCAACAAGTGTGCCCGTCTAATAATACTTGAAATAACTTATCAGTTTTCCTTCTAGTCATTGTATGAATCTATTATGGTTAGTTTCCATGATCACCACCTTCCATTTCATAATATTTTATAACTGTATTCATCTCAGCGCGTCTGCAACACATACACTACTTATTTTGTCAGCCTATAAGTAGTATATTATTCTACCAAACAAACTTATCTAGAAACATAAACAGCTATCATTGCTATGATAAAAAAACATTTTGTATCATATCTACAGGAATCAGAATAGAGTTTATTAAAACGAATATTCTTCGTTCAGAGCGACTTTTAACTATGAAAATATGTCCCTTTGGCTTAAATGAAGACAAGGCATGAATACATCTTAATTTCTATGGTGAACTACCAACCAGATTAACTCTAATGAACACTTTTGAGAATTTATTCAATATTCATAATTTCACACTGAAATCTCTGGACTGATTTTGGCGGAAAACACTACGGTGTATGAAGTGATCAATGCTGGGTTTAAGTTTCATTGGGAACACTTTAAATCACCGGCTATGCGAGTACATCTAGACGACTAGTGTTAAATGGAGCAGAACACGCATCTTGAAGTCTACTGCTAGTGACCCCCTAGTAGTAGTAGTAGTAGTAGTAGATGGTTTTCCTCCTCTTAGTGTCTTGAATAGATCACAGCTTTCCAAGCTTTAGAGTTTCAGTATCAGTAGTGATCGTCGCTTCTACAGGTCAGGATTTTTCTCGAAACAATCTCTACGAAAAATGTCATCATAATTTGTTCTCAGCATAGACAACTGGAACGTTTGAGGAGCAATTAAACTGACCTATAACCACGTTCAACTTACCGAGCATCCAAATCTCCCTAAATGGGATAAAATCACCGGTTGACAGTCCCTAAATGAGGTTAAAAAAAGCTGTCTCTAATCTGAAACAGAGCATAGCAACGGCACCTGATGGAATGACTTCAGAGGTGTTTAAGCACGGTGGAGACAGTTTTCTGTCTGCGTTAACTAAGGTATTAGGCATAGTCTGGGAATCAGGCGAAGTCTCGTTTGGCTGGTGTAAGTCATTGTTTATCCCGATATACAAGAAGGGAGACAAGTCTTTCTGTGATAATCACAGGAGGATAAGCTTGAACAATATGGTATCTAAAGTTCGAGGTTCAATAATCGTGCGAATACTAAGTCATTCTCGGGAGGAACAAACACGACAGAACCAGGCAGGCTTTGGACAAGGAAGGGGGTGTATTGATCATCTCTTCACCCTTCGACAGATTCTGGGACATAAGCATAATTACCGGCGTCCAACAATCGTTATATTTCTTGACCTGAAGGCGGCATTCGATTCTGTTGACCTAGAGGTACTATGACGATGTTTGGCTATGAAGTGAATTCCGAGAAAACACAGTGCACTGATCAAGTTATTCTACACGAATTCATGCGACCAGGTGGGAGCCTACGGAGAGCTGTCATCTGACAAGTGTGATGACAACTAGTGGTGTCTGACAGGGATGCCCACTATCTCCATTTCCGTTCAGTTTCATCATAGATGTACTATTGGAATTGACCATAACTGACTTCACCGACACAGAGATTTACTTGTTACCACTAGAGAATAATCTTGTTGACTTAGAATATGTACATGATCTAGTCCTCCCTCCTAGGTGAAGAAGATGAAAAAATGCAGACAGCCTTTTCTGAACACCTTGAGCCGAGCAGCAATCTTCGACTGCTTATTATACGTTTCGTTCCAGTGAAATGTAAGATGATGCTAGAGGACTGGATTACATCGACAGACTCCTAGCTTAAAGATAAGTAGGAGTGAATTGGTTGGTGGAGAGTATTGACCACTTCACTTATTCGAGGAGCTGCATCAGTCCCAACGGGCTGATTGCTGGCGAAATCTCTTCTAGGATACAGAAGATTCATTTGGCATTTGCCAGCTTACGCCATCTCTGGCTTAGTAGACGTGATATCCAGCTATCAATCAGAGGGCGTCGGTGGCACATTGGTTAGGACACTCGCCAACCATGCACATGGTCCGGGGTTTGAACCCCGACCAACGCACTACTTTACCTCGCTAAGCCAGAAATAAAGCTGGTAAAGAGGAAAGGTTGGGCACGAGGCTAGCAACCCCATCCTGTAAAATAAACACTTCTACAGAAAGTTCAAGCCTCTAGCTTGAACCCTATGTTCCACTGGGAATGTGAAGGGAAAAAAATCAGAGGGCGTGTTTGCTGCGAAGCAGTTCGCTCCGTCATTCTTTATGTCTAGCTGTGAGACATAGCTATTGAACGGGGAAGATACGAAAAGGCTAACTCATATTATAATAAAACTTGGCCGCTGTGGAAGAGTATAATTCCATTTTGGATAAAATTTTATTTTGATAAAATCACACAGTGTTGTGCATTAATATTTACTAATGGCGTTTCGAGAACGAATTACTGCTCATAACCATATCAGGGCTGACTGTCTTTGATGATAGGTGCCTGCGTTCTATATTCCGTATTAAGCGGTAGAATAAGGTGAGTTATATTGAGGTTAGGTGTCAAGTTCTAGATAAGGAGGGGAAATCAACCGATAAGGTTGTGAATTTACATCGACTGAGGTGGTTAAGGCATGTGTTAAGCGTGCATCCCTAGCCGTCGCCTTCCTCGACGGACAATACTAGCTAACATATGGTGGATCAGGTTTGAAAGGAGAAAGCTAGTGGTGATCAAATCAAAACATAGACTCATCAGTCGATGAAATTCATAACAACTAGTTTAAGCCAGCCACCACGTAGGAAGGTGTAAAATACTCAGTTGGTGGAGGTCCTCGGGATAGTAAAAACCAGAAGCTGGAGACAGTTGGTGATATGACTGAGAATCGTTCTTAGTAGCACAGATACATTCACTCCTTGTGATTTATTATGTCCAGTGAAAGTCTATTGTTCTTCCATATCACTATTCGTTTTGCCTCATATTTTTGTTTATTATGTCTCTTTTGAATCTCTCTTTACTTTCTTCACTTGCTTTGTGTGCTACATTGAGGGAGAGTGGCAACTCAAACTGCTGCATATCTATGCAGAGTTCTACGTTGAAACCAGTCGGTCAGCTAGTCACAGGGTAGGACCACTAATCTCAAGCCTGATATTTCCTCTTCCCCCCCTCCCGACTTACTCATGGCCAGCCCACTAGTATTGGTTCCTGGATACATCGTCTTGGAGTCGAAGGTGGACCTCAATGGGTGGCTAGCGAGCCTTCTACCATTGAATCACTCACTGACTCATATCCTTCATAGTATGTCATTAAAGACTCTCATCCTAAGGCGTAAGTAAGCCAAGTAAGCAGTAAAACAAACAGTAGTATAGCTTGAATCCCCAAATAACTCAAAACAAAAATTCAAGAGTTTGTTAGTTAACAGTATATGTGTATTGTTAAGTAAACAGTTTAAAAAACCACAGTCACAAATACGTATTACATCCTCATTCTTTTTTTCTCTCTTGATCTTCCATGAGCTGCACAGTTCTTCAGTGATTAATGTTTCTTTCCATGTTTATCGTTATTATTATTCTTTTTCTTTCCATCATGTTTTTGACTCTCTTTTCCTGTCTTCTTTGGGGCTTTATCTGAATGACATTTAGACAGGGAAGCTTTATACTGAACTTTGCGCCATGGTTGGTGTACGACCTTAGCATCGCATACTACACCTTCCTGCATATTTAAACAAATGATAATAACAATAATTATAATATTTATCATAATTAAATAAAAGTCATCGGTGGTTGCAAGAATGAATATCGTTATCAATCAGTATGCAATTAACAATACACAAATATATCTAAGCAACTGTAAATAAATGTTTTGGCAGGTTTTTCAAAAAGGAACAGGTTGTAGAATACATCAGAAAACTATTGTTGATAAGATATTCACATATCAGGCTTCGTATGACTTCAATTCCAAGTCTCTATAACCAGGTAGGTGGTGTTGCGTCCATCGTGTCTTATTCGACAAGACTCACTTCAGGCAATCGATATGCCTGCATCTCTACATCAATCAGCAAGTGGGTTAGTAAACACGCCTAGAGTCAGTCAACTGAGGGTTCTCGTCTCTTAGGTCATTTAAAAATTAAGCATTACAATTCGGTTATGCGGAAATACCACACGACTTGAATTTTACCCTCATCAACACAAACAAGCGTCATAACCTTAAATGAAAGTGAAAGTTAGTGTCACACTTGAATTATCTATTATAGAAACAGTTGTACCTTAGATTATTGAATTGTTCAATTCAGAAATTCTTAAACACTGATAGACTGCAAAGGTTGTTTAAGTGCAATTCGACTTATCAGTAAATGCAGACATTTATCCATGCAAGAATACGTATTAAATTATACCTTGTGATTAAATCAGATAACGTCATTGATTGTCGATAGTAATATTTTATCTAGAACTTTAGAGTTAGTGCCATCTGTAAAGTGATATTTTATCTGAATATTAAAATTTCACTGATCTTGTATCTTTTTAGTGAGATAATTCTTAAGAGGCTATGAAATCGTACTTCATTTAGAAGAAATTGTCAAAGACCACTTCAACTAAACTATCATTAATGATTTTGAAGTACTGGTTTTGTAGGGACTTTGTTTGATTGGTTGCAGGATTTGATCATGAGCTGATATCAGTTAGAGAAACATTGGAACCACTGAACAGCTGTTTCGTCCTAGTGTGGGGCTCTTCAACAGTACGCTGACGTTTTCTTCGTGGTCAAATACTATGTGGTTCTGGTCACAGTCACAGACGCAGAAGTAGGCGGACTGATCATTTGAACATAAGAGTATAGTATTCTGATGCACTGATGTATGTTCACTAGTGAATGTTACTGAAAAAAATCACCACTTCTAAGAATAATATTGTCAAATATAAACATGTTAAAAACGCTGAAGGGGAAAGAGAGGGAGAGAGGGAGATAAAGAAATCATCTACGCCGTCTGGGGCTTTAGTTAAGCCTCTTTTTTTGTTTTTTTTCGCAATTGTAAACACCACTTAAGCCATGTAATAATTACTATTATTTTTTTGATTTTCCTTTCATCAAACTATGTCAAAATAACATTATATTCAATGTTCTAAAACATACTACAACTTTCATAGTGTATCGCAAATACTGTCTGAAACAAACCTACTGTTATCATTACTACTATCGTTTTAGTTATTATTCTCATTCGCACACTTCTGGGATTATTTACTACCAGAGTGCCTAAGTTGCATGTATATATATATATATATATATATACCTTTACGTTCCCAGTGGAATATAGGGATTCAAGCTAGAGGCTTGAATTTTCTGTAGCAGTGGTGTTCATTTTTTTCAACTGGATGGGGTTGCTAGCCTCATGCCTAGCCTTCCCTTTTTATCAGTCTTATTACTGGCTCATCGAGGTTCGAGAGTACATCGGTGGCCGGGGATTGAGCCCTGGACCGAATGAGGCGTGGTCGGCAAGCATTCTACCGCTGTGCCACCGACGAGATTTGATTCAATTATAATAACTAATATCCTTATTAGAATTTGGGTGATAATGGTAAAACTCTAACTTAATGATAATATTTTTAAAAATATCAGGTGTTGGTTTGTGGGAATTCGATTGGCTACAGGATTTATCATATCCTGACATCAGTTAGAGAACCATTAGAAAACCAACAGGGATTACTGTAAAGTTGTTTCGTCCTAATTTGGAACCCTCCATTAGCACATGATCAGTCCTGTTACCGACATCTTTCGATGCAATCAAATTTATAATTACTGAAGTAATAAATACTCGTATTTGAAAAATGATTTTTAACTTACAACATCCGGATTTCCTATACAATGAACTTTGTTTCCATTTTTCATCAGTCCCAGTGTTTCCTTCTTGTCACATGGACTAGGTTTAAGATGTAGTTTGAAGTGATATTGTTTACCAGAAACTGTCTATAATGAGTATCAGGTTTTGAAGATATATAAATATATAGACACTAAATATTAGATTTACCTGAGTCTTAGCATCTTTCACCTCAATATCAGTAAACCATTGTTTACTATTTACTTTTTGATTGTAAGCGTACACAGCACTTTCAACAGCCTTCTTCATGTTATCACTGTTCACATTGTCAACAGGTCGTTTACCGCCAATCAATCGCCTGCTTAGACATGACTGGAGTAGGGCAACAGTAAGGAAGAAGAAACAGGCAACACTTGGAAATTTCATTTCTCTGAAATGATAACACCAGCTCACACTACACTAAATGTATTTTTATATATTTTTATACCCTTTAAAAGTGATGCGTATTTTTTCAAAAATTTAAAACCAACCAGGAAAACAAACAAACAAACAAGCGGAATTGAGTGTTTGCTCAGACATTAAGCAACACTTATTTGTATAAGTTAAATTCAGTCTTATATTACTTAGTAAATAGGCTCATTCACCTGTTATGTTACACATTCTCTTTTCCAGACAAAAAACAATCCACATAAGTATCATCTACCATTTGTTTACAGTCAATTACATACTATTGAAACATTGAAAAAGAAATTGCGCTAGAGTTGAAAAAGAAAACCCACAACTTTTGTTTGTTTCTTGCAAAACTGTTTGTGTATTCTAAAGAACTAAACAGGGGTGAGAAGTTTATTAATTGCCTACGAAGACGCACAATTCCTAAGTGGTTAACCATTAATTAATCTATGTAATGTAAAACTTGAAAAAGTATGTATGATTGCGCAATTGGAAGTACTTCGTGATGAAAATGGTGCATCGCACTGAGCGGAATATAAGAAGAAAATTGCTTACCACTTATATTTAAGTGGTTTGGAGAAAAAACAGAGTAACGCAAAAGGCAGTTGCTAATTTAAACAACTTGTAATTCAATTCAATACTACTTAATTTATTGTTAAGTAGAATTGACATGTTTGTTACTTTTTTTGTTTAGAGAAGAAGTTTTTTCGAGTAATCAGACGAGTGGAAATAATAATAATTTCATTTTGAGTAAATTGCTTTTTGACTTCTTCTGTGTGACTGCATTTCTCTTGCAGTTCTCGTCTTTTATTCACTACTTTGTAAGGGTAGCGGTATACTTTCCTCTTTGAATTGGAATTCTTTCGGTTGATGGTGGCCTGAAGTGGAATCCCCGATCCATATTTTGTCCCATTTCAGATCTACCAGCACACCAAGTGAATGATGGTGCTCCTATCGTTTCAAAAGTCAGGATGTTATTCACTAGGCTGCTGAACTTCCTCCATACTTGGAGAAGACACGTCAACAGTGGACGTGTATTTCGGTCAATGTCAGGTTGTTAACTTCACTTTTGAAAACAAGCAAAACTTAAATGAAGTGGTTCGTTCGCTTGATTCTTCTTTCATAAATGGCACAGAAATTGAAATTAAGTCTGATGTTAAATACCTTGAATTATTTTTTCCATCAGATCTCTCTTGGTCTTCTCAAATCGTGTTAGTTTCTACATAGATATTCCGTTTAATCTTCTCCACGATGAGGTTATGATAACCTGGTATCACACAATCCCTACTTCGTAAATTTTTTTAATTCTTGTATTCTGTCTATCCTTCGCTAATGCTCGCTGCCGCTTAATCTTTCCTGGGCTAATTAAGGAAGACCTCATTGCACTTCGAAAGGCGATGAAAGCTGTCAGTAGGGTGAGTGTGATGTCGCTAAAAAATCAACTTGGTAATACTGTTGTAGAGAGACACATGGACTCATGGAAGAAATTGACCTTGTCGAACTCTGAGCACCCTCTCTATACACAACTCTCTCTTCTCATCTAATCAGGCAGGACTGAAAGCAAATATTAGAGATTTTATGCTCTGGTGACTAAGTATAAAAACTCTACGATATCTTATTTTGCATGCATTACATGGGATGAGAAAAGTGTAAGGCATGACACTACCAACTTACTGAGGAATATTAAGCTAAAACAACCCTCTTTATTCCTTCTTTCATTAATATTCCTAGTGAAATTATCACCGAAGTAAACACTCTGTACAATTATTACCCCTGTATTGTGTAGTCAGGCAAATGGATACAATATTGTATGACGTGCTGAAAATTCCACATGTGTATCAAAAGTACAGTTTGGAAAAAAGGTATTATTAATTAATTAAAATCATTCAACATGAGATTCAAAATGATTTAAACAAAGATCAGTTCTTAACTGGTTGTCTTTCTATTATTATTTATTATTATTATTATTTTTCCCCTGGGTTCCGAGTGAAACATAGGGCTTCAACAACACATCTCCACTTTCTTCTATTCTCAGCTGGGCCCATAATCTCTCACCTCCTCCTCGGACGATGTCTTCCATGTCATCCTCGCACTGAAGACCCATTCATCGTCTTCCATTCGGCTTCCACTCGACAGATGGCTTGTTGCGCTATGTCATTCGACGGCCTCCTCAATGTATGCCCAATCCATCTCCATTTCGCCCTACACATTTGTTGAACAATTGGCTCTTGATTGGTTTGCTCCTAACCAGAGTTTCTTGTTGCTAATTCTTTCTGGCTAGCCATTTAATCTGCAGTATGAAACCAGTGAATGCAGCTGTTCATGAAAGTTTTCAGCTTGTTGGAAATACTTTCCGCAACAATAGTTCAAGCTTCTGGCTCGTATAGAAGAAGCGCTGACTGACTTCATATTTGCGTTGAACAGAATCTGAATGTTGTTCATTATGCTGCCTAAGTGCAGAAGATTTCCAAAGTGGTTTCAAGTTGATGAAGGCATATCTTGCCTTTCTGATTCCGCCTGGCTTTGACATGTTCTTCTATCCCGTCGACCTATGCTTGGAACGGTGCTTCCTAGATAAGTGAAGGAGGTAACCTCTTTCAAATCACTCCCGCTGATGGTGATTGGTGCTGGTTGTTGTTATTTGGTTATCTTCATCACTTCCGTTTTCTTTATATTTACTTGAAGTCCTGTCTTTGCTGCTCCTTCAGCCAGTTTGTTGGTTTTCGCCTGCAAGTCTTCAAGTTTGTGTAACATTAAACATAAATCATCTGCAAAATCCACGTCCTTATTCTTACTTGTGCTTTCGTCGAGAGAAGACATACTGACTGACTGGCTTCCCGAAAGCTTTCACCAGCCTGTGTCATTTCACCTTTCCAATCGCGGCGAAGAATAAGTTTGTTTTTCTTATTTTATTTGTATTTTTAATATTTTCATTGTGCGTTAAAGTTTCTGTACCAGTTCGATTGGCTTTGTAGGTAGGGTCGCTAGCCCCACTCCCAACACTCTTTTTACTCGTGTTTGGAACCGGTTAGAAAACTAGCAAGTCAGTAAACTTGGCACGGTTTTGTCTTTCTATGCATTAATCTGTTTATAGATATTTACTGTTGTCCATGGATTTCGCTGTTACTAGATAAACATCGACATCCCTGTGCATTACGGTGTTTACTAAACTATATTCCTTTACTTGCAACATCATGCTCCCAGTTAATCCAAGCAAAATACTAAACCGCATCATTCTAGAAAGACTGAAAGATGCTTTGTACGGTAGACTTTGTCCGAAACACTCTGGATTCATGGAAAACAAGTCATGTGAGGATCAGATTGCAACACTTCTCATCGTCAACAAACACAACTTTGAATTGGAAGTCAACTCAGTATCTCAACTGCGTCAGCTATGAAGAAACCCTCGACAGCGTTGGCTATGAAGAAAATTGAAAAATGTCTTCAACAGTATGGAGTGGTGCAGACATATATAAACCTCACTCAACAGATAATGATGCCACATGCCAAAGCTAGACAACGAACAAGTCAACAAGTCATTTCAAGAGGGGAGAATAGGGGTGACATAAGGCAGCCTAATATCAAGGATGATACTCTTGATTGCTGTAGGCTGTATAATATGGTGCCATGTAGGGAGTAGAAAGATGGATATGTTTTTGACCCATGAAAAGACCCTAGAAGATTGGCATTTTGCGTACGATTTGTTTTATCACTATTCACATTTTGTACAGGTTGTTTACCTCTAGTAGTGTCTCAAGTCACATACAACCGAAAATATACAAACGAAAATCAAAAAGTTGGCAGGAGAAACAGTGAAGACTGGATTTCATGTGAACATAGAGAGAGGAGAGGGGTGATGAAAATACCCATCGAACAACAACAAGAAGCAGCAGTTACCGTCAATAGGAGCAATCTGGTGGAAATCACCTCTTTCAGATCCCACCACAGTATCACTTCAACCACAGACTATACGGATGAGAATGACAAAGCCGGATAGGAATTGGATGAGAAAGCAAGACAGGATCTCATCACTCTGAAGTCGGTGGGCAAATTTATAGTAAATAGCACAAAGAATAAGATCAGAACTTTTAACACTGATGTGTGGTTAATGTTTCTATATGCCTGAGAGATTTGGGATGGGTGTCACTGAGATCATTTCCAACTGATTGCAGGCTCTTGTCAACAACTGCCTTTGCTTGATACTGAAGATTAAATAGCTAGATGGAAAGGATAAATAACCAAGAAGCAAAGAAGTGTGTTAAGCAGCGAACCGGCTGAAAATATCTTATTCGATCAATATGCAGCAGGAAATGGAAATGCACTGGGTAGATACTGAGAAGATATTCAAGTAACGTCACACGACAATTCCATCATTGGAACATGGATTGAAAGAGATAGGTAGTTAGCAGGCAAAGAGTGAAAGGAAGCACATCATGTGAAGAGAAGGTGAAAGCTTATGAGTAGTCCTAGAGCCAGGTGAAAATAAAGTCTGAGAACGGACTGGAATCGAACTTTTAGGCTCAGAAGGTAAGGGATGAATAGCAGTATGTAACAATTCTAAGTGGAACATAGGGCTTCAAAAACAGATAAAATTGTCATTGAGCCCTCTGCAGGGTTCTCTGGTTGACTTCACGGCCTCCTCTATGTCACTCTCAGGCGTCCAACATGCCATTTCCTATTCGGCTTCCAGCTGACGATTTGGTGTCCTGTGGCATTCACTCAATAATTTCCTCAGAGTATGTCTGATTCATCTCCGTTTCCTACGTCGTATTTGTTGAGCACTGAATTCTTAGCTGGTTCACTGCCAGATTTACTTGTTGCTACTTCTTTCTGGCCAGCCATCTGATCTTCAGTAGGGAACTAATGAAGGCACCTGTTGACTAAAGTCTGAAGCTACCTGTCAGAGATGCTTTCTGTGACGCGCCGTCTTTGAAACATGTAGAAGAACTGAGTTAACATTAGTGTTTCAGTACGGTAGCTCTTGATGTCCTCCTCCGTACCTCCTGTGGTTGAGACAATGCTGCCTAGAAAAGTGATGGAAGTGACTTTCTTCAGATTTTTCCACTTGATGATAGCTGATGCTTGTTGTTTCTGGTTAGTTATATTCATCACCACTATCTTCTCCACGTTTACTTGAAGTCCTGTCTTCTCTGATTCTTTAGCTAACTCATTGGCTATCGGCTGTAAGTCTTCGAATTTCTGTGACATTGTATATTAACCTTCAGCAAAGGCAAGATCTTCTACAGTCTCCTTATCGACCCAACGAATTCCTGTCTTCTCGCTCTTCATGGTCAGCTGTATGATTCACTCTATCATAATCAGGAATATCATCGACTACAGTAGTCAGCCTTGTCCTATTCCTGTCTGTGATTCACTGTCTCACCATCCCCCTCTCTTGTGTTAGCTTCCATGTGTCTTGTCTATTCTTCCTATCTAAAATGTGTTGTACGGGTTATTTTTCATAACAAATTTACAGAGCTTCAGCCTTCGTCAATCCAAATTTCCTGGGTGATGTGCTACATAGTGTCTTCGACTTTGATTTGATGGCTTCAGTGTATGTGTCATTTGTAGCTTCATCCTTCGGTTTCTGGCGACTGAATTTGAATTGTGATCTATCCCCAGTTGCTCTGAAGGCTTCTCGCACTGGATAATGGTCTGAGGCTGCAGCTACCCCTCTTTTCGGTTTTGTATATAGCAAGGTGCGTCTCCTCGTTCTTGAGGTTCAGATGAAGTCTACCTGATTTTCGACATACTGGTCAAATGAAATCCACGTCTCCATGTGCGTATCCTTGTGCTTAAACACGCTGCCCTCTATCACTGAGAAGAGTTCTTCGTTCTCATTCATTTCTCCACGAGCTTCTCTACCGATGATGAGATCTCTCCCAGTTTGACTGGCATTCGCATCATCCATTCGGATTCTGACTTTGCCGTTTCGGGGTATTGTTCACTGATGATTACATTTGTCTGTAAAATTTCGTCCTTCTTCTCGTGATCTGGATTGTTTTCAAGAGAGTAGCATTGGATGACCAACATCCGCATAGCTTTTGAATTGAAATTTGCTGTCATTATCCTGCGTAATAAACTGAAAGAGGTAAATTCGTGCACTACATACCACTGATTTAATGGGATAAATAGTTTTATCACACACACGCACGCACCGACCAGTAGCTCTTGCTAGCTAGATCGAAGTTATTTAGACACTGGACACTCGCTCTTTTTGGTTCGAGTTCAGTTTGAACTGAACTGAATTTGTTCTAAATTGATCCGGCTGTCTGAGCTGATTCAAATCAGGTATATCTCTGATTAGCTTGCCCCCAAGTAAGCGAAACGGACTCCAGTGTTTTTGCATCACTTAAGTTTGACTAGGAAACACTAGCGACCGACGTAAGTGGTGTAAGACCACTTACTTCAATCACCCAGCATTATATAAATACATGGATCTAAGCTTGCCTTCTTAAGTGCCAGTTAGTATTAGATGGTTGGAGGCAATCGGCAGGAAGCCTTGGACCTAGGTTTCGTGCTAGTTGGCACTCATCAGCAAGGCGTATCTGCAAACACACAAACATGACTGAGAGAATTCAGTCTGCACCGGAGATAGGACTAGACACATTACACTAGTTACTGACTAGTGTGCAAACAAAAATAAGTGCCAGTTACGATATCAAACAGATCATAAAGTGTGATCTAAATATTTTTAGATTCCAAAAGAAACCATGCTGAAATTTCCCCTTTCGAATTAATTTGTAAACTGCGAAATGAAATTTAACTTGTGACAGGCCTTTAACAAGCATATCAGGTACATCAGTAAGTATCCGAACATCACTTTTTTGTATCATAAAGTTGCCGTTCAATAGTCCCAATAATGATCAGCATCTGACCAGAAATAACTATGACTGAAGTAGGAGTAGTATTGAGTTTTACATCTACATCTCTGAAAAATAACAGTAGGTCCTTCTTGGATAAAGCAGAATTAACTAACCCTCTTGTACAAAGTACAGTTAACACTTCCAGTATCAACAGTAAAAGATTAAGGACTTGTAGTGAAAGTTCTCTTTAGGTGAGACTGAACATTGTGAAGTGTTGAAAATGATAACGACTCCACCTTACCACATAGATGGGAAGAAAGGGAAGCAGATATTTACTGTTGATATTTTAACATGTCGTACATAAATCTTTGACACTCTGAAATTTGTATGAAGGAATACGAACAATCGGGTTTTCCAGTGTGAAACCGTTCCCCACAGTTACATTTTGAAGCCTGTATCTACAGCTGAAGAATGATATCTCAAGTCTTTCAGTAAAAAGCATGAATAAGTTAACTGAACTGCGCCCTCTCTCTTTTGTTTCAAAATAAGTGATACTGAAATAATCTATTAGAAGTCCTAGAGACAGGGAAACTGGCTTATCTGGAAAATGTTAGAGCCTTCAGTGGACTGCACAATTCTAGTCATATCGCATTAACAGAATGAGCCGAAATTTTATCATCTCAAAAAGTCTTTGACATTGAAACATTCAATATAATCTTCGATTTCACGCAGTGAACCGTTAATAAGAAACTTTTCAAGGTTACTTAATTGAATAACCATACCATATGTAGGTTTGTGGGGATTTGATTGCATTCACGTTTGGTCACGGATTGATATTAGTTAGAGAACCACTGAAAGCCAAACAGTACTGGATAGTTATTTCGTTCTTAGTTCGGCACTCCTCAGCAAAAAAACACGCACTCATAATCCCACTGGGGATCGAGTCCAGAATCGTTGGGTTGCAAGGCGACCTCATAGAGCATTCAACCCGTAGGACGGATTCCAATAGCTAGCCTGTTGATTCCGACTTCTATCAATGATCATGTCTGATAACTTGAAGGTCACATGTTCGATCCGCCTTTGGGGTCATGGGTGCGTACTGCTGAATGGTCCTAAACTAGAAACGAAACAGCTGTTCAGTACTCCCTGGTTTTCAATGGTTCTCTAACTAATATCAGTCTGTGGTCAAAATTTATACTTATTTGTAATTGTAATTTGCTATGGCCAAATACTAGTAAAATAGAGAACAACATGCAAAGGACTGAAATCAGAGGTTCGTAATTGTATTGTACTCAAGAATAATCAATAAGTCAAACACATAGTGTGGCTTAAAGCGTGGAGTTTCTTTCTATGAGTAGTTTTTCACTTGCACGATAGAACGTGACCTCATTGCATAACAGTCAAATCCGACAACAGGCAGAGCAGAAACTTCAGATAATCACGTGAGATGAGGAAATGAAAACAAAATTACTTACGTCATTATAGCAGATGACCATTCTAAAAGATTAATTCTAATGAGGAAGTTAGTGCCTCGGCAGCCTTGTCAAAACTCTAAAACTCCCTGTAGTTACAAAACTTAAACCTTGAATTATGTTTTAACGTTAAATGAAAGACAGATTGTGTTTTTTTGAAAATAGATTAGTTATCATTCTTCTGAATCTCTCGACTTTCTTATTTACATTTTTTAAAATTACACTTATGCTACTTATATACATACAAGTAGTTCAACTCTCAAATGTGTTATTTGATATAAGAATAAGAGGGTTAAAATTCTAAGAAGTAATATAGGTAGGTCGAGAGGGAGGTTGATTACTGAATCCTTGTTCATCGAGTCTGCACCCAACACGTGCAATAGGAATGATTCATCAGTCACACCGGAAATATAGAAAGTACTATTACCAACCAAGTGAATTGATGATAAATAATGGAATTATATAAACAAAGTTAGAAAGTTATGTGAGTACCTCGATATGATTATGAGCAGCAATAAATTGTTCTGGAAACGCGGTAATCAGTAAATATTATTGCATAACACTGTGAGACTTTATTAAAGTAAATTTTACCCATAATAGAACTAACTGAGCTGGAATTCTGTCACTAAAAATAAGGATCAGCAAAACATAACTAAAATGGAGTGGCTTTCTCTACTTACTGGCATTTCACTTGATCAGATAATATATGCTGCTGGAAGTTACTGGCGTCATACCAGATATACCTGATCTAAACACTGAAAGAACGCTTTGCTCGTTCTGAGCCGTGCTCATAAGAGGTTCCTCTAGGCAGCTAGTGAGAAATCAGGTACTTTCAACTGATTCAGCCCTCTCGTCTCACTTAATCTGTGTACATTGGTGATGAACGCAGCCGCAAACGATCACTTCAATCAGTAGTACATGTTATCAGGCCATTTCCACTGCCTTGGTATTACGTGGATCACATATTATAATCGGAATACCTTTGTTTTCTACATTAAACTGTGGTAACTTCCAGCCCCCCCCCCCCCCGAACTGCATAATTTGCAAATTACAGGTACTTGCTGCTTCTGATATTTCAACCTGACTTCCTACAACTCAGATGGCTGAAAAGTAATTTGCACGTAATTTACAGCTTGTCAGAACACCTGGTTTATTAGCCGCCCAAATAATCCATAAATCCTAGTTCCAAACAGCCAGAAGTTGAAATAGTCCGACATTTTGGTTACAGGATTTCATCATGAGCTGACATTGGTTAGAGAACCATTGGAAAACCTGGGATATTGGATAGCTGTTTCGTCCTAGTTTGGGACTCTTCACAGTACGCGCCCACCGGGGCTCGAGTGGGAAGTCGTGACCAGTAGGGTGTATCAGGTCGAGTGTAAGGACAAATGCTCGCCGAAGACATTGGCTGGGGGTCGCGCTATGTCGTGATTTGGCAGAAGTTAGAATTCATGGGCTATTGGATCGGGTCCCAGTGGCTTAACGGTCTACGAGCTCGACTTGTAACCAGAAGGTCCTGGATTAGAACCCCAATGGGGTGGGTGCATACTGTGAAGAGTCCCAAACTAGGACGAAACAGCTATGCAATACCCTCAGGTTTTCCAGTGTTTCTCTAACCAATGTTAGCACATGATGATATCTTGCAACCAATCAACCAAATCCCTACAAACCAATACTTGAAAGTCCGACATTTTCTTCTCAAACGTCTCATGATTTCTGTACATATTTTATTCCTGAGGTTGACTCGAACTTGAATGGACGTCGGATACACTGTCATCAACTGCTTGCGTAATGAAAAAGAAAGCATCACGTTATTTGGTTGGCGATAGTTAATAATGGAATCCAGTACACGAGTTTCTTGTCGTTTCGTTTTCCTCGTCTGGATGTAACTGCATCCTCCGTGAGTGGTGGTTTTCCTCCTGAAACTGGAAACTGACTCCCTAAGTTTCCAACACTAAAGCATTATCCATCAGACCTCAGGAAATACAAAATAACTCAAACAACTAATAACTGATGTCCTTTGCACAAGACGCAGTTCTGATGACCTAGTGGGTAAAGGTCTGATGTTTTAAACGACTGGAATGGTTTACGAGTTTCACTGGGAACATTGTCAGCACTTTGGATTGTAGGTAGACTCATCTGGACAATCTCAAACAGGAAGATGATGTGAAAATTCTCCCAACCAGTGATAGCCTCCATCAACTGAGTAACCTCGCGTTAACATTTAGACATTCTCGAGACGCTCGTACTACAAGCCGATATGTCAACAAACACAATCCATTTCAGTCCAATAAAACTTAAACTAGAAACTAATTTACAAGCATGTAAACTCAGAGATTTCGCATTCTGGTCAATAAACAAAAGCCATAACTGCTTTAAACTGTAGATTCAAAAACATGGTTTTCTGGTTCATACCCTAATTGAGTTAACCATTGCCTTGTTAACCGGTGAAAAGCAACAAATTGGCAGAAGAAGCAGCAAAGATAGGACTTCAAGTGAACATAGACAAAACAGAGGTAATGAAGCTTCCTGGCCAACATCAACAGCAACAACCGACAACAATCAGCATAAATCGGAGGAACCTGAAGGAAACAACTTCTTTCACCTACCTAGGAAGCATCGTCTCAACTACAGGAGGAACTGACGAGGATATCAAAGCCAGAATCGGAAAAGCAAGACAAGTTTTCATTTCTCTCAAGTCTATGTGGAGGTCAACAGCATTCAGCGTCAAAAATAATATCCGTATTTTCAACTCCAATGTGAAGTCAGTACTACTATACGGATCAGAGACTTGCACTGCGCGTCATAAAGACCATCTCAAACAAACTACAGACCTTCATCAACAGTTGTCTTCGCTCAATACTCAAGATCAAATGGCCGGAGAGGATCAGCAACAAAGATCTCTGGGAGCGAACCAACCAGGAACCGATCGTGAAACAAATAGGCAGGAAGAAATAGAGATGGATTGGACACACTCTGAGGAAACCATCAAGTGACATCACTAGACAAGCCCTCGAGTGGAACCCGAAAGGGAAGTGACGAGTTGATCGTCCAAGGGTGACCTGGAGGAGATCATGTGAAGAGGAATTGAAAGCGTGTGGGCAGACTTGGAGCCAGGTGAAAACTACAGCAGAGAACCGAACGCAATGGAGACGCATGGCTGAAGCCCTATGTTCCTCTAGGAATTAAAGGAAATAATAATAATTGTTAACCGGTCAGTGTTGAGATCTTGACCAGACTGTGTCAGGTCGCTGAGTAAAACTGATATAAGGATAGGTGCGCAAGACCCTGTTCTTATCACTTCGATAAATAATCATTATATTTGTAGAGTTTTACAGGTTGGATTAAGTTCAGGAAAATTTTGGTCATACTTGAAAATATCCATCAGAAGATTAGAAACCACCAGCACTAGCGTTTTACAGCTGGTCTGTCCCAGTTAGATACTCCCCAGAAGTCCACCATAAACTACCACTTGGTCTCCACTAATTCCTTAATTGATTATGTTCCATCACAAGTTCCACCTAGTTGGAGTCAAGAATATTCAGTACAAATAAATATACTTAGAAGATCAATGAAAAATGAATTTCTGAGTACCCGTCATTCTGTTTAGTGTAGTTGTGTTCTCGAAGTCGATTGGTCGAACTGCAACATTCTCATCATTCTTCTAGATAACATCTTCAACGATTACTTCAGTTTGAAATGAACTGTTTGGAATTCTCACTGTATGATATAACTCTATCTCCTGGTAACTTTATCTAAGACTGGTTATCTTCAGAAGTCTTTTGATCCTTGTACTAACTGATATTGGTATCGATTGTTTCTCGTTGACATGGTTATTTGTTCTGTTCGCCGTGGAACTTGTTCTTTATTCAATGGGAAATTCGATCAACATGTCAACATGTCTGAAAACCGACCTTCTAGGAAGTTTCTTTCAAATTTTGTGTTCCAGCTGTTTAGAATGTTCAAATTTTTGGCAACAAAATTGTTATCTACTGTTGTTCGTATGTTGTCTGTTCTTTGATTTGAAGTAGACGGGAAAGTTTTCTTTGGTCAATACGATATTTTTCAGAGTTAATGCACTTTATCTTGTGTATAATGAGCTTATTTTGTCTTGTTTCGCTACGATGCTTTTGGGCCTTCATAGGGTTGAATGAAGTGATCGCGTTTGACTCTGTGCGATATTTATTCCGAACTGTTTCATTATTCTAGAAGTTATTTTACTAATGTTCTTCACATATGGTTGAATGAATTTTACTGTAGTTTCGAAGAATGACATTTTTGCTGATTTTTTGAGTTGAAAATTCTAAAGAATTGAAATACTACATATGCCAGAGAATCCCCAAATGCCTGGTTTTAAGACCAATCTCCGTTCAACAGATATATCGATATAGATCAAATTCCATACATTTATTCCCCTTTGTGAATTTAAACAAAGAAAAACAAATGTTTGTGCGAAAAATGATGGGGTGTGTGGAGTGGTGGTATTCAGTTCTTTTTTGTTTCTTTGACTTGAGTCAAACTCACCAAACTATTACTCATCATCAACTCCTCTCCGCTTACATTGACTGTGCAACTCAATTTTCAGTGTATCCCACAATTAATTTTGTATGTTTGTCTTTTGTTTGAACTTTGACTTCGTGGTCGGTCTACTTAAAACCCAGGAAAGCGAAACAACTCCATTAATTTACTGCATATGATTTTTCTTATTCTTTTTGTTTAAATCTAGTAGACAATATTGTTTACCCTGGCGAGTATTAAAAACGTTTACAACCTTCCGATTCTCAGGTTTCTACTAAACATGTGAAAACACATTATTATTGATGATAGCTTATTCCAATAAATGAGATGATCACTCCTGAGTGGTGTCCCCCGTCCACAAAATGTACTCCTCAACTTTCCGTAATTGGCATTGAACAAAATCTCGTTTATTTCTCGAAGGCGAAAAAGAAGAGTTATCATAAGGGATTGGTCTGCGTTTCAAGTCAAACAGAACTAAGTCACAAGATCTGCTGTCAATCAATCTTGTATTTGAAGATCCTGGATAAAGAGAAGATATGATGCAATAAACTCTACTGAAAAGTATGCACATTTTATAAAATTAATTCAGAATAAAGCTATTACTATAAACATATGTCTCTGTTAACAGAAATCAGGTTGACAAAATTCTATGCACACATAAACAATCAAAGTCTAGGTTGTAAGCAGCTGAAGAGAATTCGACGAAATAAATGTTGACCTCATATTATGCCGCACAAACATTTGCTTTTGCTTTATTTAGATCAAATTTATCTCTCAACAAAGAACGAATCACTTGATATAAAGAACGAAGATGACAAAGCTGTTTTTCATCTAGATGCTACATCGTCTTTCACTCTACATAGATGTATTCGGTCCAACAAATGTATGAGTAACGTCATACTTCATCAATAAGTGTTGGTATAACTGAAAGAATATGCTACGCATTTCTAGACAGGGCATAAATATAAGCTTGTAGCTGTAATATAAAGGTTAATAAAACAGAACTAGTTAGTGTGTTAATAGATTTCATGGTTTCTAGACAAAATTTCTATACATCAATATCAAATGTCCACACCTCAAGGATCCTGAAGCCATCGCTGATTTCACAAGACTATGCCTAACACGTCACACACAATGCACAGTAACGAACACGGGATATCAGAAAACGGAAGTGCATAATGAAGGCTTATTCCTTCACCGATTACCGAAACAGCATTACAAGTCACTACGTGAGAAGTCTGTGAATAAACGCTAATCAAAAATAGGTAATAATACTTCTGATCACATTTATCCAGTACTCTGACAACGAGCATAAGATTAGGCAGCGATCTCCAATGTCGTCTTCCGCCAAATGGAGACCAGTTCGAATAAACAAACCATTTAGTGCTCACCAAAACGGACAATATATGTATATTTCACTCACGGAAAATTCCTTGTCCCTTTTCCTGTCTTACAGTCCTTTGTCTCCATTTTTCACCATTTTAACCTCTACTTCATTTTATGGATGCTAATAAAGAAAAATAATGAAAATAGATTTAGAAACAAAGCGTCAGTGGCATAACCGTAGAATGCTCACCAACCACACAAATGGTTTGGGATTCAATCCTTAGCTGAGGTAGTCGTTTACCTCACTGAGCCGATAATAAGACAGGTTAATGGGATGTTTGAACATTGCGTTATCAACCCCACCTTGTAAAAATAAAACGACTGCTACCAAAGCTTCAAAGCTGTAGACTGAAGCTCTATATTCTACTAGGAACGTAAGGGAATGAAACAAAGCAAAAAGATCTAGAAACCTCACTGACCCTAAATTTATAAATGCCTCACGAAAACCGGATACTTTCTCCTGTGGTGCATCTTTAATGATAACTGGGGACTAATTGTTATTTATTATTATTGTTTCCTTTAATTCCTTCAGGAACATGGGGCTTCAGCCATGCGTCTCCATTGCGTTCGGTTCTCTGCTAGAGTCTTCACCTGACCCCAAGTCTGCCCACATGCTTTCATCTCCTCTTCACATGACCTCCTCCAAGTCACCCTTGCACTGACGACCAACTCGCCGCCACTTCAATTTCGGGTTCCAATCGAGCAATGGCTTGTCTAGTGATGTCACTTGATGGTTTCCTCAGAGTATGACCAGCCAAACCATCTCTATTTCTTCCTGCCTATTTGTTTCACAATCGGTTCCTGCTGAGTTGGTTCGCTCATTGCCAGAGATCTCTGTTGCTTATCTTTGCTGGCCGACCATCTAATCTTGAGTATTGAGCGAAGACAACTGTTAATGAAGGTCTGTAGTTTGTTTGAGATGCTCTTTATGATGCGCATTGCAAGTCTCTGATCCGTATAGTAGCACTGACTGACTTCACATTGGAGTTGAAAATCCGGATCTTATTCTCATTTTTATGTTGAGTGCTGTTGACCTCCACACAGACTTGAGAGTAGTGAAAGCTTGTCTTGCTTTTCCGATCATTGCTTTGACATCCTCGTCAGTTCCGTCTGCCTGTAGTTGAGACGATGCTTCCCAGGTTGGAGGGTAAAGGAGGTTGTTTCTTTCAGATTCCTCCCATTTATGCTGATTGTTGTCTGTTGTTGTTGTTCTTGTCCAGGAATCTTCATTACCTCTGTTTTATCTATGTTCACCTGAAGTCCTGTCTTTGATGCTTCTTCTTCCAACTTGTTGCTTTTCATCACTTGCATATCTTCCAGTTTGTGGGAAATCAGACATATATCATCGGCGAAGTCCAGATCCTCCAAGTTTTTGTGTGAGTCCATTTTATGACTGTTTCCTCATTACCTGCTGTTTGTCGCATTATCCAATCTACTGCAATCAGGAAAATCATTTGCGATAGTAGGCAGCCAGCTTGTCTTACTCCTGTCCTCACTTCGAAGGATTCCGTAAGTTTTCCGCTGTGGATTACTTGGCATGCAGCATTGTCGTACACTTGTTGGATGAGATGTATAATTGTTGGTGGCACCCCTTGGTAGTAGCGAAGTAGTTGCCAAATCACCTCTCGATCGACGGTGTCTGTAGAATGCCTTTTCAAAGTCGATGAAGTTGAGATAGAGAGGTGACTGCCACTCCTAGCTTTGTTCAATGATGATCCGTAATGTGGCGATCTGATCAATGCATGACTTGTTTCTCCTGAATCCAGCCTGTTCCGGTCGAAGTTTTTCATCCAGGGCATGTTTGATTCTCTCCAGGATGATGCGGCTTAGTATTTTGCTTGGGATGGACAGGAGCATAATTCCGCGGCAGTTCTTGCATTGACTTAAGTCTCCTTTCTTTGGTAGTTTGAATAAGTATCCTTTCTTCCAATCTTCAGGTACTTTGCCTTCTTTCCACACCTTCTCCAGTAGTGGCATCGTCAAGTCCGCTGTTGTCTCTGGGTCTATTTTCAATGCTTCTGCTGGGATTCCATCTGGTCCTGCTGCTACTGGGGATTATTGTGTGTATACAATTAGTCAAATCCTATTACTAGATCTAATAAATATCGAAAACTGAAAAAATTATGGTAATATATGCAACGCTCAATTCCAAATCTCACTGATTCATATAATGGTGATTTTCCTACTTCTGTGTGCTCCATCGGTCATTTTATGTGGATTAGTTCGGCATTATTCTGGTTTCTAACTGCCTTTAAAGTAAAAATTACCTGTTGCTGACTTCTCTTGAGGTAATAATACTTCTTTATAGGTTTAGCTGCGCACCAACTGCTGTAGTGAGCGGCTTGCAGTGGTTAAGACTCTCGTCGATCATGCACATGGTCCGGGGTTCGATCCCCTACCGATGCACACCTGATATCGGTGATCGGCCTGCAAAATTTGGGCTACCGATATCACATGCTGAAAATTCCATACTTGTACCGAAAATACGGTGTGGAATCAAGCTGTAATCAAAAAAATTAATGCTGCAGACATTATTATCGATAAACTCAGTGACGTATTATACGAGCAGTTCAACGATTTTATTTGATAAATTATCATGCTAATCATTTGTAACGCAGCGTTTAATTATTTCGCGCCTTTGGTTTCGCCTTAAACAAACCTCATACCTAGGAGATTATGCCGTGTACACTTCTCCCACCTATGTAAAGCAACTTTCTCAATATCAGTGCATCAACTCAGTCTCATAAATAACGTTGTATTTCAAAAACATGCTTACTCCAAATAAATGATTTAACCTACTGATGATGCCTATAAACTGGCGTCCCTCAATTGCAAAAAAATGAGGATTATTATTAAATAACCAGATTAACGACAAGATCAATGTCTATACAAGATAACACAAAGATAAGAAAACTTCTCAAGACTTCTCAATTCCAGTCAATTCCAACAAGAGACAGGACTAAATCATTCATGGGGAATTCTGAACAACTCTTTCCCCATTGAAATAAGATCTGATTTTGTCTACAAGGACTTTTAAGAATTCTCAGTTAAGCCACCCAGTTCAAAGAACACAATCATATCAGAAACGGTCAGCTGAGCTACAAAGCCCCACATTCTCTTGATTCTCATTTTGAACACTTAGAATTCAGTACCGTCTTGTACATCTTTGCATAACTTATAAGCAGTGTGAAGCGCGTATGAAATGAAGTCAGTCATGAAATATATGACCTAGTGAAACTGTGCTGATAGCTGACCAACCTTACTATTATTGTTCACCACTTTTATTATGAAACTAGTTACACATTGCGGGTGAATGTTTGTTAAACAGTTCAGAACATATTAACATCATCATAATTGATATGAATAGCTATTGCACTTCATGATGGCTGAATATTCAAATGTTTGTCTGCAGGGATTTGATTGGTTAGAAACTTGATCACGAGCTGACTTCAGTTAGGGAACCGTTTGAGAACCTGGGAGTACTGGACAGCTGTTTCGTCCCAGTCTGCGACTCTTGATTAGTACGTAATCACCACCAAAGATTGAACCCAGAACCTTCTGGTTACAAGGTGAGCCACAGAGGGGTTCACCAAGTCAAGGTAGAGGTCAATTACTCGCCTATAACACTGGCTAGTGGTAGCGCTTTATCGTGAATTAGCAGAAGCTAGAATTCATACGCCAGTGGATCGGCTTCAAGTGGCCTAATGTTCCACGATCTCGCCTTGTAACCGAAAGGTCCTTGGCTCAAACCCCGGTGGGTGCATGCTGACGCGAAGAGTTTCAAATCACGACGAAGCGGCTTTCCGGTACCACTGGTGCCTTACATAATCTGTGCTAGAAAGGTCCATGTAAATTTAACTTACTTTTTTACTGTGTGGAGCGTGGTAACTAAAACTACCGCACTTCTGAGTTAATACTGAGTTGGGAAACTGAATTAGTTACCTCAATATGTAATGCTGCGAAACTCTATATCTTTGATAAATGACTAGAGACATCATTAAAAGGTTAATTGAACACATTGATCCATTAGTGTTTTTGTTTAAATTATTATCATTTGTATATTAGTCAACTGGATCTGTATTTTTTAAAAAAACATTGAATTATTAAGCATATTTTGTGTTTAATCAATACAAACAATATATGACTGATTAGAAAGAACATTTAACCGTGAATATTGAATGATCTGTCAAATCTGCGTTTAAATGTGTAGATAAAAACACATGAAATTCAACTAGATAAAAGTTGACCTTTTAATTAATTAATTAAGAATGAAAATTATGTCATAGTAGGTAGAGAATTTCTGTAGCCTAAATAGTTAAGTCACTGTAATACAAATACTAAGAAGGTTCTGGTAACTAGTTTTAAAAACTGTATTACTGTGGAGAACTGATAGATCTCACTGTTGTCTATGGCACAGATCGATATAAACTAAATGACCACTGTAAATCAACGATAGATGGATAGTTATTATCATTATTTTTATTATTGTTCCGATGGGTTCCGAGAGGAATATAGGGCTTCAACAGCACATCTTCACTTTGTCCCACTGTCTGCGACGCTCTTCAGCTGGCTCCACGATTACCAATAGTCTCTCATCTCCTCCTGACATAATCTTCTCTGTGCCATCCATGGAGCAACACCCAACTCGTCGTTTCCCATTCGGGTTCCACTGGAGCCACGGCCTAACCGGCGATGTTATTCGAGGGTCTCCTCAGTATGTATCCGATCCATCCCCACAATTTAGCCCACTTTGGTATTATTATTATTATTACTCGATACTTGATTTCCCCTTAAAACTAAGGTCCTGAGCGCAGTACCACCGACGCATTCAGTTAACTGTCATCAAATCCACCTATCTCCACAACTGCCGACATTTTCTCACTTCCTTTACGCGTAATATCCTCCGTGTCAAATTTAAACCCACTACACACTCGTCACTTAGCATTCGGGTTCCATTTAAGGGCCTAGGGTGTGTTGTCACTTGAAGATGCTCTCATCGTAAGTCTAATCTATATCAATTCCCTTCGGCATATTCGCTGGATAGTAGGTTGTTGGCGGGATAGCTGACAGGCACAGTTCCTTGCCGCCAGTCCTCCTAATGCAGAGACAGTCGTTGATGGAAGTCTTCTGTAGACTGTTGAAAAGGCTTTAAATGATGCAGGAGCACGTGTGCCAAGTCTCCCAACCATATGGAGGAACTGATTGACTTTACATTGTTTTTGAAAATTCCAATAATGTTCGATGTAATGATTGTTGTAGATTTGTACACGCGTTTCAGAATAATGAACACCTGTCTTGTTTTCTTTCGTGAATCAATCCTGACTGCCTTCAGCGTTTTCATCCGTATAGTTTATAATTGAAACAATACTGCTCACATGGTTGCAAGCAAGAGACGATCTCCTTCAGATTTCTTCCACTAATAGTGGTAATCTTTGGTAAGGATAGTCCATAATTCTAAATAATGGGCTGAAATGAAGACAGTTAGACAGTTACAGCAAGTAACTTATTAATGATTTATTGATATAAGTATAAAACTTGGGCACTGTGGTAGAGTATAACTCCATTATGGATAAGATTTTATTTTGATAAATCACACAGTGCTGTGTTATACAGTAATATTAACTGATGACTATGTGTCGAGCACAAACTATTGCTCATTATCATATCAAGTTACTCACAACTTTTTACTTCATTTATATAGATGAGTGAAATTGATGATTACATATTTGAATAAAATCAATTTAGGATAAAGTACATTCAGAAGTATTAATATGAGCGTTACTGATCAATTACAATCAGATGGGAAATAAGACAAGTGTTTTTCTAGTCATAATAAGTTACTTGTTAAAGTGTTGTGATGTGTTTGAATTGAAATAGAATTTTAAGATTATTTATTATCCTCCTCTGATTTACCTGGTGATAATAATATCTTCCATATTTCTGGTATTTGCATTGAGTCATTTCTGTTGCATGTGTTGGGTGCAGACTCAATGAACCAGGATTCAGTAATCAATCTCTCTCCAACTACATAGATTACTTCTTAGAATCTTAACCCTCTCCCACCCTATTGTGTGGTTTTGTGTTAATGCATGTAGTGCAACTGCTGAGGTTTTTTCTTAATTACTCATCTTCTTTGGGTCAACCATTCTTACCTTGGCTAAATTCTTATGTACCGACAATCTGATTACTCCCGATCTACTAGTTTGACCTATACAGTCGACCTCACAGTCATTGCAAGGTATTTTGTAAATTATATTATTTTGTTTAATTAGGTCCACCGGGTCTTTTAGCCTACAGAGCTTGTCTCTGAGTGAGTTTGTAGGTTTGAATGCCACCCTAATTCCTGTTTTATTAAGAATTCTACGTAGGGTCTCAGATGTCCCCTCCTTATATGGTATAACAGTGGATGACTTATATTCTCTCTTATTTATGTTATCATTACTAGTTTCACAATTATTTTTAATTTGCTTTTGACCTTTTTCGATCTTCCTAATGAATTTTATAGGATAGTTATTTAACACCAACACCTCTTCTATCTGTTTTATTTCATCATTTAGGTCTTTTCTTGTGCTACTTAGCGCTACTGCTCGGTTTGTTAGACACTTAACTAAACCTGCCTTAACAGTTAACGAATGAGATGAATTGAAGTCTAAATATCTTTTAGAATGCGTCAGTTAATATTACTGTAAACATTGTGTGATTTATCAAAATAAAATCTTATCCATAATGGAGTATTAATGATTTAATTTAATTTTGGATTTTCCTGACGATTGATTGGACCGAAGTGCTCGATCTCTTGTCGACACGTGGGCTTCTTGTGCAGATGCTTCAACGATGTCTTGGCATGCAATTATAAGTTAATTGGTGGATGGTGGAACATCATCACTCACTGCGGAATGCAAGTACATCCAAATGACGAGTCCCAGATAGGACGAAATGTACATTGTGGACTTCACTGCTAGTCACCATCCACCAATTAATAATAATAATTTGCTTTATTCCAGAAACAGTACTAGTGGTACAATGTGGAATTTTCAGCACATATCTACAATATTTGCATCTAATTTTATCAAACATTTAAAAGGAGTATTTCAAAAAAAATAAATATAAAGACAACAACAGCAAAAAAACAACAGAAAAAACATTAAGTAATTTTTTTTAATGCGAAAAAATACCAAGAAGTAGAAAGGAAAACAAACAGCATATAATAATAACTCAGTATTGGGTAGTGGAAGCTATGATGTGATCATGCATGGTGACAGTAAAGCTATAGTCATACAAGAAGTTATCAAATGATATTTAAGAATGTTTATCGCCAAGATGACCAGTTAATTTGGTTGAAACAACTCTAAACAATCATAAAATGACATTTCAAAGTTGTTGTTTTGTTTTTTATTGTTAGGTCTAATGCAGTGTTTGTAGTGGTAGTGTGTGTAATCCTGTATAACACAAAATTTTAAGGTGGTGATAATGGTGTTCACAATCAATGATTGTAAGTTAATATTGCCGAAAAAAATAAAAAATAAGAAAAAACAACCACAGAAACAAATAATTATATGATGGTTAATGACAGGACAATTTTGTAATACTCATAGTCCTAATATAGTCGGAACCAGTAGATATGTAACGACAGAAGGCAAGAGTCAGGCAACAGATCATTTATTAAGGAAATCAACGCATATTTATATATTTTCATGTACATTACTATGGATACGTAAACAAACAAACACAGTCTTCCGATTGGTTGTTTCTCACGTAAAGTTAATCTTTCATCTATTTGTGGCTGTTTCTTGGATGTCAAATCCTCTATATGTTAACTGCATCTGCCTACGCAAAGTCTGCTGTGGTCGGTTTTGAATCAATCTTTGTTCACATTTTCTCACGACAAATCTTGGGAACGTAAATATTGACGTAAATTACTGTCTACCAATTTCGTTAGTAGACAGTTCTCACCACAGATACACAAAAGAAGGAATAGAGTAAAGTACAAAAGAGTATGCCAATCTTAATAATTTAGGTAGCTAAGTATGTTCAAGAAGGTGATTACTATAGAAAACAAAATAAGAGAGAAATAAAAGAGCCTAAAATTATGTTATTAACAACAAAGCAATTCATAGGTTTCACGCTTAACTTTGTCTCTGTCACTTAGAACACGCGCCAAGTATGGTACCGTTGAGTTCCTGTACTTAGTTGTACGAGCATAAATGATTTTATACTGATTTATGGTTCTACTTGATGAGATACAAGGCGAGAGTTGGGAATAGTGAGGGTGTTGGGGGTCGGAGTGTATGCTTTTAGACCATTTTTCGCATGTATTCAGATGCCTTTCAACTAATGTAGTGACGAGCTGACTGAGTTTTACACCACTACTCCTACTAACTACCTTCAACATCCTTCGCAGGATGGTATAGTCCTTTTTCAGTAACCCAGGAAAGACTGACGGGGAGCAGTAAAGTAGAATAGGTAAGAAGTTAATTGGTGGATGGTGTCTAGCAGTGAAATCTAGGATGCTCATTTCGCCCGGTTTGAGACTCGTCATCTGGATACACGTACCTGCATTTCGCAGTGAGTGATAATGTTACACCATCCACCAGTTAACTTCTGACTACGTGCCAAGAAATCGTCGGAGCATCTGCACAGGAAGCTGGCATGTCAACCTGAGACCGAGCACTTCGGTCCAATTAATCGAGAAGAAAATCTAAAATTGAATTAAATGATTAATATGATCCGTTGCACAAGAGGTGGCTCTCGTGGCCCAAATGCTCTAGTGGATAACTCTTTGGCATTTGAAGCTATGGGCACTGGGTTCAAGCATCGAAGGGAATATCATCAACCAGTGCGGAATGCAGGTACATCCACTAGCTGACGATTCCCAAGTAGAATGAAATGCGCATCGTGGATTTCACTGCTAGTCGTCATCCAAATTATTGATGATTTAAAACCCAAAGTTCCATGTAAGCTGAATTCTATCAGAAGCATGATGATAAATGATCTATATGTTAATTATGCACCCCTTTGCTAAGCTATAAGACATACCTGGTGAGTAAGGGCTAATTTTACGCTACTGTACTTGGTTAGACCATATATTTAACTGTTTACTTGACGTATTCTATCCTAAAATAAGGGTGAAACATATCACGACTAGTAAAAATACTGTTGCTTATTATCTAGATCAATTGATAACTAGACCAAACAGTTTGACTGTTAATAACAAACAATATGACGTAATCAATCAATTTATTCACTTGAATAACAGTTTGACTCATTAAACGTGACCAGATGTTAAGTGAATGTGTTAAGCGATTTCTCTATAACATTGACCTCCTTCTCTGACATTATTTTGTATGAGTGAACTATTACGTGATTATTCTCTTCAGTGATTTTAAACGTTTATTATTAAATAAGGGTAGCAGAGAAAACAACACCTAATTTGGGTTTATTAATTTTATTAATTACACATTAGATGGACCTTTTTAATATGGTTATACTCTCTGCAGTGCATGGTTTATTCATTCCTCTTGTACCAAGGAGTTTAACATGTACGCGAGTCACTGGGCTTTACGAAACCCAAAGGCGCAGTGAAGGTAAAGGTTTGGCTTGTCCAGGCTGAGGTAAGAACCTGTTGTTTTGCTCATTAATTCCAAGCTGCGAGCAGCAAGCGCATCACCGGCCCGTCCCATGACGTAGACATGTGGCCTTGTGCTATGTGCACCGTCAGGGCGGAGCAAGAGCGTACATGTTGAAACCTGAAAGATGGTGAACTATGCTTGTGAAGGTTGAAGCCAGAGGAAACTCTGGCGATTCTGACGTGAGTATAGGGGCGAAAGACTAATCGAACCATCTAGTAGCTGGTTCCCTCCGAAGTTTCTCTCAGGATAGCTGGCATTCTGAGATGTAAACAGTTTTATCCGGTAAAGCGAATGGTTATAGGTATTGGGCAGAAAACATACTCAACCTATTCTCAAACTTTAAATGGGTGAGAAGCTTAACTCGCTTAAATCGAGTTTGGCACTGAATATGAGTGCCAAGTGAGCCATTTTTGGTAAGCAGAACTGGTGCTTTAGGATGAACCAAACGTGCGGTTAAGGTGCCTAACGCGACGCTCATGAGAAACCTCAGTACTTATAGATTAGTGCAACAGAAGGAGATAATAGACTTGCTAACAGACCTTGATTAAGAATCATCATATTTATGCATTCCCTTTGCAAAGTCAGAGGAGAATAAGTTGTTCTGGTTGGCTGACAATTGACCCAAGGTTGAACAAGTAGTCCAGTGAGATTATTTCCTGACCGCAACGTAAACTAGATCCAGATTTGAGAAAATAAGCACTTCTACCTCTGCAGCCATTAATTGACATGAAATATTGACATCAGTTTTGGCCGCTTCCTATCAATCTACATTACGCTATACTATTATTTTTAATAAATCTCGCCTAGATTACTAGCTCACTAGTTTTCTAACCGGTCCCAAGCCCGGATAAAGAGGGACCGACGTGAAGAATCTAGAAGACCTGGATTTCGTGCGTGGATGATTTATGTTTGATGTCATACAAAATCAAAGACTTATGAGCGAAAACCGACAAACTGGTCGAAGAAGCAGCAAAGACAGGACTCCAGGTGAACATAGACAAGACGGAGGTTATGAAAATAACCAACCAACAACAACAACAACAGCAACATCCAGCGCCAATCACCATCAACGGGAGGGATTTGAAAGAGGTAACTTCATTCACTCACTTATCTAGGGAGCATTGTCTCAACTAAAGGAGGAACGGACGAGGATGTCAAATCGAGAATCGGGAAGGCGAGAAACACATTCATCAACCTGAAACCAATCTGGAAATCGTCGTCACTCAGCCTGCATCAACAACAAAATTCGGATTTTCAATACAAACGACGTCAAGTCAGTCAGTTCTTCTATACGGATCAGAAACTTGACAGGTCACCGAGAATATTTCCAACAGCCTGTTGCAGACCTTTATCAACAGCTGTCTTCGCTCTATACTGAAGATCAGATGGCCGGAAAGAATCACCAACAAGAAACTATGGGAACAAACAAAACAATAACCAATCGCCCAACAAATATGCAGGAGAAATTGGAGATGGATTGGACACTCGCTGAGGAGGTCGCTGGGTGACATCGCGCGTCAGGCCATAGCTCGAGTGGAACCTGAAAGGGAAACGGTGGGACGTCCAAGGGTGACATGGAGGAGATCGTGCGAAGAACAGTTGAAACAGTATGGACTAACATGGCTGCAGGTGAAAAGTACAGCAGAAGACAGAAACAAGTGGAGATGTGCAGTTGAAGCCCTATTTTCCACTAGGAAACCAAGGGAACAATTATAATAATTATTATTTTGAATGAAATCGATGATTGGTAGATATGATTCACTCCCCCCAGTGACCTTGGTTCTGAATAATTGTCTTCACAATAAACTCACGAGGAGAGACGGTGATACCATTCACGCAGAATTTCAAACAGTTCACTTCACGTTGGTGTAATCACTGAAGAAGTTATCTGGAAGGATAATTAAGGCTTCACAATTGGAACAACCCAGATCACAGAGAAAACAAGCATACATCCACCTGAGTTATAAGGCTCCTCTATAATTTTCAAGAAAATGGATATTTGATTTGATTCACTGATTCAAGTTGAGTGAGTGAATGACTTTGATCAGATAGTTGCTTAAGAGCATTCGAAATATATGGATGAACAAATTTCTCAAATGAACTCAAGCAACTCTGTGGGAATAATAATAATTATTATTATTATTACTATTAGCGTGTTAAACCAAGTAGTCAATCGTAAATGAAATAATACTAATAATGTCTTTATTGCATACTACACTTTTTATACAATTACTGTTGTTATTTATTAGTGTTCCCATGGGATCCAAGTGGGAGGTACGCCTTCTACATTACACATATCCACTTTCTGTTAATAATTGCTGTCCTCTTTAACTGGTCTCATAGTCTCTCATCTCCTCAATGTCCCTCTTGAACCCATGCTCAACTCATCACACATTTCCCATTCGGGTTCCATTAAAGCGATGGCCTGGAACATGATGTCCTTCGACGGCCTTCTCAGGGTTCATCTTGTCCACCTCCATTTTATTAGGAATATTTGTTGAGCAATCGGTTCTCAGTTGGCTCGTTCCCAGAGTTTGTAGTTGCTAATTCTTTCTGCCCGGCTGACCATTTGATCGTCAGTATAGAGCCAAAGAAGGAAGTTGTCGATTAAGGTCTGCAGTAGCCTGTTGAACATGCTTTATGTGACGTGTAGTGCAGGTTCCTGACCCAAATAGAAGCACTAACTACTGAATTAACTGTGGTGTTGAAAATCCGAACGACTATTGTTGTTGTTTATGCTGAGTGCAGAAGATTCCCAAACTGATTTCAAAGTCATGAAGGTCTGTCTTGCCTTTCCCGTTCTAGTTGTGTCGCTTTTGGTTGAAACAATGCTGTCTAGATAAGTGGTGGAAGTTACCTGTTCCAAATATTTCCTGCTGATAGTGATTGGTTCGTAATCTTCATCACCTCCATCTTCTCCATGTTCACTTGAAGTCCTGGCTTTGCTGCCAGCTTCCTGAGTCAGTTTGTTGGTTACCATCTGTACGTCTTTGGGTTTGTCTAACTTTGTCAGACTTAAATCACCCGCGAAATCCTGATCTTCTAGAGTCTTCTTATTTCTCACATTTCTACTATGGTTTTAAATTTATTATTACAAACGTCACTACTTACTACATAGTAGACTTGGTTATAGACATTAGGAAAACGCAATGTCAAGTTAAGTTCGAATAAATTTAAGTTACACATACTTGTCATAGGAATATATATATGAAATTAATAAAGAGTTAAGAGGTGAAAAAATAAATTTAGGTCAAAGTAACAATGAAGATCACTAAACCAAATAACAGAGGTAATGGCACATATGCCATGGTGTCGAAACAAGCTCCGTCTTGCCTTTCCAGTCCTAGTTGGCCCTATCGTCCTCATCCGCTGTGTCGCCTTTGGTTGAAACGATGCTATCTAGATAAGTGGTGGAAGTGACCTCTTTCAAATTTTTACCGTTGATAGTGAACGGTGCTTCTTGTTGTTTTTATTGTTGGTTGGTTCGTAATTTTCATCACCTCCATCTTCTCGATGTTCACTTGAAGTCCTGCCTTTGCTGTCAGCTTCCTGAACCAGTTTGTTGGTTTTCGTCTGTAAGTTTTCGAGTTTGTGTGTCATCAAACATAAATTATCCATGCGCGAAATCCAGATCCTCTTGATGGAGGCGTCTTCTTGTTGGTCCAACGTATTCCCTTCTTGTCACTCCCAACGCACAGTCTGACGCATAAACCAGTACACCACAATTAAGAACATCATCGCTGGTGATAATAGACAACATCTCTCACTCCTGACCTCACTTCGAAGGCTTTGCTGAGTTTTCTGTTGTGGATTACCTGACACGTTCGTGGCATTGTCATATAGCTTTTGAGTGAGGTTGAACTTCAATGGGTGCCTACTACCGATGTAATACAATACTGCATCTTATTTTCTGCTTACACTACGCAGTACGAGGAAAAACAATTAACAAGACATTTAAAATGATAATGTTTTCCGGTAAGAATATTCTTTTATTTTTTTATTTTTGATTACAGCTTTACTCCACACCGTATTTTTGGTACAAGTATGGAATTTTCAGCATATGATATCGGTAGCCCAAATTTTGCAGGCCGACCATAGATATCGGGTGTGCGTCGGTAGGGAATCGAACCCCGGACTATTTGCTTGGTCGGCGAGAGTACTAACCGCTGTGCCACTGACGCACTTTAAAAAATAAGTGAAAAATGCATTAGTCACAGAAAGATTAAAAAGGGCCGTTAACCTACTGTTTCACACCAACTTAGCAGTTCCGCGTCGTGCAACTTTCTCACTACTTAAAACGTGTACGAAAGACGGTATCGTTCAGTTTTTTATACTTAGTCGTCTGGACGTAAAGTATCCTATTGTTCATTCTACTCTCAGATGATAAAATCCAAGAAGAGAATTGTGTATAGAGAGGGTGCTCAGCTTCCAACAAGGTAATATCAGCTGATTTCTTGCATGAGTTCACTCGTCTATCTGAAACAATACCAACAAGTTGATTTAACGATACTCCACTCGCCCTGACGACAGACTTTAGTGACCTTCGCAATGTAACAAAGTTTTTCATTGAGTTTCCTAGGAGAGACTAATGGAAATCAAAAAAATAACTGTGATGATATTAGATGATTGGAGGCAATCGGCCACAGGAAGCCTTGGACCTAGGTTTCGTGCTAGTTGGCACTCTTCAGCAAGGCGTGTCTGCAACCTTGAAGGAACTCATGTCCCTTCTGAGATTCGAACCCGCGTCACCCAGAGGACTAGACGCATCACACTTGTTACTAGTGTCAAATCAAAATATGCACTACAGTCCTACAGGAGGTCAATGGCGAGCCTGAATAGCTCAGTGGTAACGTCTCTGACTGCAGCACTGGGTGACGCCGGTTCGAATCTCAGAAGGGACATGAGTACCTTCAAGGTTGCAGATACGCCTTGCTGATGAGTGCCAACTAGCACGAAACCTAGGTTCAAGGCTTCCTGTGGCCGATTGCCTCCAACCATCTAATATCATCACAAACAATGTACAACGTGATGGCGAGCTACCTAGAATGGTGGCCACATTACAACCTGACTGACAGAATTCAGTCTGCACCAAAGAGAGGATTAGACGCATCACACTATTTACTAGTGTCAAATCAAAAAGAAGAACTGCTCAAATGAAAGAGGTAACAAATTGTAAAAGTAGTGACTAAGTGATAACAGATTGTCATTATCTCCTTGTGTAGAGGATTAGATGAAATATTTTTTTTCTAGAAACCAAGAGGATGTGAGATGATCACAAAAGATCGGCGGAAAACCATAATCCAAGTTATTTAACATTCAACTTCATTCCAGCTTCAGTGCCCTTTATGATGGGAAAATCATGCGAAAGGCACAGTTCATGCATATCGCGAGTGTGTGTGAAAGTGAAATTAACAATGTGATAACATTTGGAGGAATTTAGCTTAAGACCATTTGATAAGGACCATTAACTCGTAAGTAGTGGCGAAATTCCTGATGAAATCGCATAGGGAACATGGATATTGAGATGGTTGCATATGTGCCTTAATAATCAGTACCAATAAAAATAGATAGTAGATTAAATAGATTCTCCTCTCTAAATAACAGTTTCAATAGAGATCTCGTATGAAGAACTTAATCCTATGCGACCAATCATGAGTCTTCAGATTCCAATGTAGGAAATAATTAGCTGACGTGATCTATTCACTGCGTTGTGGTACTGAATTCGATCCGTAGTGGTGTCACGTATGTGTACTACCAAGAAGACCTAAGCTGCAACGAAACAGCTATCCGGCGCCTCCTTGTCTTCAGTCCTTCCCTAACTGTTATCGGTTTCCGACAAAATCTGCATTTTAATTGACGCAAAGTTGACTGAATACTCTCAGTTTAGTGAAAACTCTTTTCTTTAACCACTTTACGATCACTATATGGATCTTATTTGATGGATGGTGACTAGCAGTAGAATCCAAGATGTGTATTTCGTCCTATTTGGGACTCGTCGTCCGAGTGTATCTGAAATACTATTTGAGGTATGGTATTTCCATGCAGACTCGAACCGACCACCCATCGTTTCAAACTCCAAGACCCTATCCACTAGGAGCCAACATGTCTACACAGACCGAACAATTAGCCTCAGTATGCTCAATTAAAGGACTTCCCCCCCCATATCATATTCTCGTGATGCCTACTTAATGATAAGATACCTTGACTTTAGAAGGTACATTTTCCGCCACACATCTTAGATCCACATCATATATCTTGTTTAATGAGATGATTTGTGAATACTGATCACACTTTTTGGCTTAAACATTTAATTTAAACAACACTTACTGATAGTGGGTAACTCATCCAACACAAAACGTCGTGAATATTAAAAAGGGAAACCAAACAGATAAGAAAAAACTTGTTTTTCACTTCTGAACGCAGATTGATATCAGTTAGAGAACCACTGAAAATGAGGCATCACCTGGGACTCATTGGCAGTACGTAACTACTTCCAGGGCACGAACCCAGGATCTTCCAGTTGAAAAACCAGCTCATAGGTCATTCAACCACTCGGACGCGATTCAATGGCCAACCCATGAATTACCACTTCAGCCATTTCGTGATGGTTTCAGTGCGACTACCAGCTAACGTCTTTGGCGACTGTCTGTCCTCACTCCCAGCCTAGTGGACCCCACTGGCCACGAATTCTCGCTACAACTCCAATCAGTTTCCTCCTGTAACCAGTCTCTAGCGTGTGTTAGATGAATGTATAAGAGTTTATTTGCGGGGATTTGGTTTTTTGCAAGCGTGATCACGCTGAAATCACGAATTGGTTGAAGTTAATAAATTCAAGGGCTAGCACTTCAGTCCGGTCCCAGTGACTAAATGGTCTCCAAACTCGCCTTGTAACCGGAAGGCCTTAGGTTAGAACCCTGGTGGTGGGTGCATACTGATGAAGAGTCACATACTAAAATTAAATATCTATCCAGTACTATCTGGTTTCCAATTGTTCTTTAACTGATATCAATCCACGGTCAAAGTTGAAACAAATAAAATCTCTACAAGCCAATAATTTAAAAAGATATTTTTACCAAAAAACTATGTATTGAAATTCCCCCAAACATTTGTAAAGAAGCTTATGAAAAAGAGGAGTAGTATTGTAACAACAGGAGACAAGGGCCAGGAAACAGATCGTTTATTTACGAAGTCAACAGATATTTATAGATTTTCATGTACATTATTATGGAGTATTGTAAGCAGAAAAACACAGTCTTCTGATTGATGATTTCTCACTTAAAGTTAACCTTTCATCTCTTTGTGGCTGTTTCTTGAATGTCAGATCATCTCTCTGTTAACTGTATCCACCTACGCAAAGTCTGTTGTGGTTGGTTGTTGAATCAGTCTTCGTTCTTATTTTCCTCATGACCAATATTGGGGACGAAACATTGACGTAAATTACTGTTTACCACTTTTGGCTAGCAGCCAGCTCTCACCACGGTAAGGCTAGGAAAGAATTTACAGCCACCCCAGAACTGACACATCTAGGAAGGGACATCTGAAACTCTACGTAGGATTCTTAATAGTACTCGAATTACAGTGGCATCATTGAGTCAGATAGACATTTTCTGCTCAAGGATCCAATTAACCCCATTAGACCCAGAAAAAATTCAATTTACGAAATACCATATGATCACACTATGAGGTCAAAGACATGTGTAAGCCAGTAGGTCGGGGTCAATTAGATTGTCATTTAAAAGGCATCTAAGTGGATCTAGAATGATAGGCCCTGGTAATTGAAGTCATCTGAAAGAAAGTCAGCCACTGTCATGCATGCATTTGTATACAATCACACAACAGGATAGACTCCATTTTGATGTATTAAGGAGGCGAAAAGGTCAATCACTGAATCTTTGTTCATGGAATTAACAACCATCACATGTTAACTGATGTGACCGTAAATACAGTCTTGTAGTTTGCGAGTCTCATGTCCTAATGAACTTCTTAACTAGTAGATTTGTGAGCCTATTGTTCTAATCATTATTTGCAACGATAACCACCACAACACAATGCCACCGACATGCATCGCGAAAGAGAAAAGAAGAATACAGCGTGTTGAGCAGACAGCTTTTTACTGTCTTAGAGAACACAAGTGCATTTTTACTTCAGTAACAGAATATCTGGTGCACTCAAGACTCCAGCTGCATTTGAAAAGTCCTTCAAAGTTGTATACAAGATCCGATCAAGCCTCTTAAAGTAGTTAGATCAAGGCATTTGGGCATAGCTGAGGCACATGAGATCCAAAAGTTCAAGCCCACGTTACCTATTCAAAAGAAATACTTCCAGTCATTGTCTTTAACATGGCCATCACAAAAGGTCCATTCTCTCAATAGTGATTATCCTATTACCTTTCTTATTTAGTCTTTTTGTTTATTTCTGTTATTTTTACGTTTTTTTAATCCCTATTTGCACTACCATGTTTTTTATCCAATATTCCTGTTTATTTTGTTATTATTACATTCTAATCCCTGCTTGTAATCCTGTTGATATAACCGTCAACCGGAAACAATTCTGGAACTTTCTCACAAATGTACAGGTCTAGTCGACGAGGAGAAAATTTTCTTCTCAGCAACCATCTTTTCAATATTTCCGATGATCTAATATGCGTATTCCGCGAAACAACATATGCAAGCAAGTTAGGAAGATGTGCGAATACATTGATATGATTATGAAAATTAAATTGTGCTTGTGGTATCATCCAATCACTAATATTGTATCTAGTGTGGAATTGACTAGCCTCTATAGTAAGAAGGAAGGAAGCAAAAAATGTTTTCCTTGAACTTATTATTGTTCCCTTGGGTTCCGAATGCCACATTAAAGACTTCAGCAGCACGTCTCCACTTTTTCTTGTTCTTTGGCCCCACGACTGCCCTAAATTTCTCATATCCTCCTCAAGCGATCTCCTCCATGTCACCCTCAAACCAACACCCAACTCGTCTCTTACCATTCGGGATCAAATCGAGAGCCTGACACTTGGTGTCACTCACAGATTTCCTCATTTTGAGTGTCCTATCTATCACCGGGCTATCCTAATTGCTCTTTCAACGTCATTTGTTACGTGGGTCTCTAGGATGTGGTACTTTATGGTCAGTAGAAGGAAATATCCACTGCATTTAACTCGAGAAAAACAAAAAAAACATTAGGCCTAATCAACAACCACACTAAATTAGGGATCTGAGGATTATCATTAGTTCTCAGAGGAACATAGAGCTTCAGCAGCACATTTCCATTGTATTCTCTCCTCTGCTGCCATTTTTATCTGATTCCACGACTTCCCCTGAGCTTTCATTTTCCCCATTTCATCCTCAGATCTATGACTAACTTGTCGCTTGCTTCCTATTCGAAGGCCTGTAGTGTGATGTCAAATAAAAAGTCCTCACCGTAGTATTTCCAACCCATCTTAATTTCTTGCCATATATTATTTTTAACCTCGCCTAGATTACTAGCTCACTGGTTTTCTAGCCGGTCCCAAGCCCAGATACTAAAGAAACTTCAACGCACAAATATATTCAAAATTCTAAAAATATAAACAATAACCTTATTTTTCGCTGGAATCGGGGAAGTGAAATGACGCGGGCTGGTAAAAGCCTTCGAGAAGTCAGTCAGCCGATGTGCCTTCTTTCGATGAAAGCAAAAATAAGGATGGGGACGTGGAATACTCGTACAATGTACGAAACTGGAAAGGCTGTTCAGGTAGCCGCAGAAATGAGGAGATATAAAATAGAAGTATTGAGAATCTGCGAGAGCAGATGGAACGGATGTGGAAGGAGCCAACTGCCAACCGGGGAGACAGTAATCTACTCCGGTCACCCAGAGGACAATCACGAGCACACCGAGGGAGTAGCCATCATGATGTCACCAACAGCGGCTAAAGCTCTCATGCAGTGGGAACCAATCTCCTCCAGGATAATGACAGCCAGGTTCAACTCAAAAGGAAAGAAGGTTACAGTCATTCAATGCTATGCACCTACAAACGTCTCAGAACAAGAGAAGAAGGAGGCCTTCTACAGACAACTGCAAGCAGTAATGGACAACGTCCCAAATGGCGATATCAAAATCCTGATGGGTGATATGAATGCGAAGCTGGGTGGAGACAATACAGGAAGAGAACTCACCATGGGTCGCGAGGCCCTTGGTGAAATGAACGACAATGGTGAACTCTTCTCAGGCTACTGCGCCTTCAATAATATGGTGATTGGTGGCAGCATGTTCAAACACAGGGATATACACAGGGCGACATGGATTTCGCCAGATGGACACATTAAAAACCAGATAGACTTCATTCCAATCTCAAGGAAGTGGAGACGGAGCCTACTGGACACAAGGTCGAGGAGAAGAGCAGATGTGGGTTCAGACAACTATCTAGTACAAGGGACGTTCAAGGTGAAGCTAAAAGCCTTGCGGATACCTGGGGATAGGCCACAATGCAAGTTCAACACGCAAAAACTGAAGGACACAACCACAAAGGACACTTCCACAGCAACTGTTAGAGCAAAGCAGGAAACACTACGTGACACCACTGAGGAATCATCCGTGGAAGACCATTGGAACTCTCAGAAGGTGATTTTCAACGAAACGTGTTCAACGGTTTTAGGAAGAAAGAAGAGACAAGACAAGGAATGGCTCTCAACGGACACTTGGAAGCTAATAGAGGAGAGGAGAATGGTGAAACAGAAAATGATTCAATGCAAAGACGGACAAGAGAAAGAGACGCTGAGCTCAACTTACACAGCACTGGACAAAGAAGTGAAGAAGAGCGCCAAGAAGGAAAAAAGACAATTCTACGATAACCTGGCCACTGAAGCTGAGAAGGCAGCAGGCAAAATAGGACCTGAGGACACTATATCAGATAACCAAGTCTCTATCCGGGAAGAGATCAACACAATTGAGACCTATAAAAGACAGCCAAGGGAACCCAATTACCAAGAAAAAAAGACAGATTAAACAATGGGCGGACCACTTCAAAGGACACTTGAATCGACCACCACCTGCAACCCGTCCATAAATACCAACAACAGCGCATACACAACTGCAAGTTGACACCAATCCTCCAACGAAAGCTGAAGTCTTGAATGCAATCAAGCTTCTGAAAGCTGGAAAAGTAGCTGGACCAGATGGAATACCCCCGGAAGCACTGAAAGCGGACCCGAAGACGACAGCAGATATGCTGACTCCATTATTGCAAAAGGTCTGGAAGGAGGGAAAGGTGCCTACTGACTGGAGGAAAGGTTACCTCGTGAAACTACCAGAGAAGGGCGACCTAGGACTCTGCAAGAGCTGGTGAGGAATCATGCTCCTGTCGACGCCAAGTAAAATCCTGATTCGCATCATCCTGGAGAGAATAAAGGACGCACTGGATACAGAACTCCGACCAGAACAAGCTGGATTCAGGAAAGACAAGTCATGTTCTGACCAAATTGCAACTCTACGCATCATCATCGAACAAAGCATGGAATGGCAATCAAATCTCTACCTCAACTTCATAGACTTTGAGAAGGCCTTCGACAGCACTGACCGCGAAGTAATTTGGAAACTACTCGAGTACTACTGCATACCCCAAATATTTATCAACCTTATTCAACAGCTGTACGACAACGGCACATGTCAAGTGATCCACAACGGAAAACTCAGCGAGGCGTTTGGAGTAAACACAGGAGTCAGACAAGGGTGCTTATTATCACCAATGATATTCCTAATTGTGGTGGACTGGATTATGCGTCAGACAGTGAGAAACGAGAAGACAGGGATATCCTGGACCGACATGAAGAATCTAGAAGACCTGGATTTCGTGCGTGGATGATTTATGTTTGATGTCATACAAAATCAAAGACTTATGAGCGAAAACCGACAAACTGGTCGAAGAAGCAGCAAAGACAGGACTCCAGGTGAACATAGACAAGACGGAGGTTATGAAAATAACCAACCAACAACAACAACAACAGCAACATCCAGCGCCAATCACCATCAACGGGAGGGATTTGAAAGAGGTAACTTCATTCACTCACTTATCTAGGGAGCATTGTCTCAACTAAAGGAGGAACGGACGAGGATGTCAAATCGAGAATCGGGAAGGCGAGAAACACATTCATCAACCTGAAACCAATCTGGAAATCGTCGTCACTCAGCCTGCATCAACAACAAAATTCGGATTTTCAATACAAACGACGTCAAGTCAGTCAGTTCTTCTATACGGATCAGAAACTTGACAGGTCACCGAGAATATTTCCAACAGCCTGTTGCAGACCTTTATCAACAGCTGTCTTCGCTCTATACTGAAGATCAGATGGCCGGAAAGAATCACCAACAAGAAACTATGGGAACAAACAAAACAATAACCAATCGCCCAACAAATATGCAGGAGAAATTGGAGATGGGTTGGACACTCGCTGAGCAGAGGAGGCCGCTGGGTGACATCGCGCGTCAGGCCCTTGAGTAGAACCCGAAAGGGAAGTGGCGAGTGGGACGTCCAAGGGTGACATGGAGGAGGTCGTGTGAAGAGGAGTTGAAACAGCATGGACTAACATGGATGCAGGTGAAAAGTATAGCAGAAGACAGAGGCAAGTGGACACGTGTAGTTGAAGCCCTATGTTCCACTAGGAACTCAAGGGAATAATAATATGTTTTTTAGACAATAATTTTCTGCCTAGTTCGTTGCAACAGTTCTTCGTCCTTTACTGTGGGCCAACGGATTTCCAGTATGAAGCGAATTCGGAAGCTGTTGATGAAAAATCTTCAATGGCTTGTTGGGAGCTTGGTGTGTCAGCCATATATAAATGTTGACTGACTTTATATTATTGTTCAAAATAGGATATTGTTCTCTGAGTTGATTACTGTAGATCTGAGCGCCAGTTTCAGAGTAGTGAATTCCTGTCTTGGCTCATGTATATGTAACCGTATCACCGATAATTCGCCACTTGAAACTTGATCCAAAGGTCAACCAACAGGAACATAAGCCTACAAAAATCTTGGAAAAAAATTCATCGATAGCTGCACATGCATGGGACAAAAACCACAATATCGATTGGGACAATGTGTGTATTCTAAAAACCAACATAAACAAATGGAAAGAAAGACTTATAACAGAATCGATATTCATTAAAGTCACACCGGATACATGAAACAAGGGTGACTCAGTAAAACTATCAACAACTTGGAATATAATTCTGAATACAAAAACATGAACTAACGTGGAATATAACTCAAACACAAAAAAAACATGAATGAACAAAAACAATGAACTATATATATGAGTACAAATCATAAATGTGTGAATCAAACAATTCCAACAGTGATGTGGACAAGGGCGGTAAATTTGCTCTAAATATTACCAAAAAACAAAAACTTATCATTGTGTGTAAACCACTGAAATATAATTATACTTTATTTAATCCAAGTATTTTTAAAAATACATACACTTGTCATCCTCACCATTGGATAAGTATTTTTAATCATTCAACTTGATTAGTTAGAGGGTTTCATCACGAGTTGACATCGGTTAGAGAACCTCTGGAAAACCTGGGACTACTGGATAGTTGTTTCGCCCGAATTTGGGACTCTTTGGCAGCACGCAACCACTGGGGTTTGGATCCTTCATGATTAAATCCTTTAAACATAGCAGATGTGCTATTACCTCTATTATTTGGTTTAGTGATCTTCATTGTTATTTTGACCTTCAATATGTCATTTTAACTTGACCCGAGTCTATTTTTTCACCTCTTAACTCCTTATTAATTTCATATATATTCCTATAATAAGTACGCGTATCTTAAATTTATTCAGACTTAATCTGACATTACGTTTTCCTAAAGTCTATGATCAAGTATACCACGTTGTAAGTAGTAAGTGGAAATGGACTGGTCACACACTGAAGAGAACACTGAATGACATCGCGTGCCAGGCCATCGCTTGAGTGGAACCAGAACGAGGAACAACGAGTGTACCAAGGAGAAGATCGTACGATGAGAAGATGAGAGAATATGGGTAGTCCTAGAGCCAGATGAAAGGAAGTCAAGAGAATAGAACAAAATGGAGATGTGCTACTAAAGTTCGATGTTTCACTTGGAGCCCAAGGTCTACTAGATCGTAACCTTGTGACTGAACACGTAGCCTACAGATCTTCGAGTTAGATCCTTGATGGAGTTCGTATCGCCGAAGAGACAGGGAACTAGAGTGAAACAGTTTGCCGCTTATTCTTGAATATCAATCGCCCCCAAAATAATGTCGACTTGTAACATCATTTCAGATTCTTTTACATATTATTCTATAGTTGCGTCACATAAATGCTTAGCGTAGACGTATATCGGTTGTCGAATCTACCTTTTCTACATATTTTAAACCCAAGTGATAGCAACCAGATAGCGACAGCAGAAAATCATTAACGCCTTTAAATATATATATTTATGTATTATTGAACAGCTAATGCTTCTTGTGTGTAGGTCTCCCGCCAGTTTAGTTTCAAAATTAAAACTGAATCATTCAAACAAATATTTCTTTTTTTTCTAAAAATTAAACGATATCATAAGGTCAAAAGAGATTCCTTTTACTTGTTTTGTTGATTTTAGAGGAGAGAAAAGAAAGGAGGGTTGAAAAGGCGTGCAAGATAACCTAAATTGAACAAAAATTAACAATATTGTGTTTTTTGTTTTAATTTTGAAATAAAATGCTTCTGATGTTTAAATTCATCGTTTAAAAGAGAAGAAAATGATTTCAATGATGATTGTACAACGCATTCAACTATATTTATGACTAGAAAAAAATATATTAGTGTTAAACTAATAAGAGAATAGAAATAATAATCTTAAGAATCCATTGAATGCATTCACTTTGTCTTTAGATAAAAGTAAAAACTAATTAGAGAAGACGAAAATTAAAAATTAAAAGAAATCAACAAAAATACACAATGATTAAAAGCAAAACAAAAGACAAATAAATATAATATAGGAATTAAAATAAAATAAATTATAAAATACCTAAGCAAATTAATTATAGGATGAATCAGCAGCATCTTTTTCTTCAACTGATTGATTTATTTCAATGTTCAACAAGGTCACTGGCTATTGAACACTGAACAGTATTGAACACAATTAGACAGGTGTACTAGACAGGCTTCTGTCAAGGTCATGTATACGTAAATACATACACATACATACATACGGGCATACGTAGGTACATACATATAATATATGTATTGAAAGAGTTGAAATAAAATAAAAGATTGTCATTGTGTTTTGCTGATTGTCGCTGGCGCCGAAAACCAGACAATGAATTAAAACAAAACAAAAAAATGACTGTTCAATGTAAAATGATTGTAAAAACTGGAAGGAGATAGTATTATCGACATTTTAAACACAATTTCATAAAAGAAAATGCTCGAATATTAGAAAATTAGACAAAAAAAACGAACATTGATAAATTCCATTGTGACTGGGGGGGTGGGATTAAAGTTACGAGAATATACAATGTTTAATACATATTTCAACAATAAAACTATTAAAATGTACAATATTATAAATAGTAATAATAATAATGACACTTATGTTGTTGTTGTAGTGGTAGGTGAGGTTAAATTTAAATTACTCAACGAGTTAATTACCAATAATGTAGAAGGCTCATCAAGTGATGTAACAGCATCAAATGAAAATGCTGGTGAGATGGATGCCGATGATGAAGCACACGACGAGACGGATAGAGATTCTGAATATGAATTATTTTCACCATATGATGACGATGATGAAGCAGTGATACTGGCAGTGCTTGTGGTGGCGGTAGTAGCAGAAGTCGCCACCGCAGCAGCAGCAGCAGAACATGAATCTGCTTTAATATATGCATATTCTTCTTTCAAATCATCCATAGGAGATAAGAAGGAAGAATTTTGAAATGCATCAAGTTCAATAGTAGCCTGGTGGACAGACTAAAAAGAAAGAAAAGGGATCAATGAAAGATAGAGGAACAAAAATTGAAGTCTGGTAGTCTGATACCAGAATGTTGAAAAGCATACTTCCATTAAAATACACCAGTTTAAATGACTGCCAGTACAGGGAAACAAGTAGTGACGAAGCGTTTCTTATGCAATACACCATGCATACTAGCATGAAACCATGAAGCCCAATGCTGCAATATGACAATCATTAAATAACATTTGCAATCCTACAGACTGGCAAGACTGGTTTCATTGAAACTGGTGAATTATGACAGTATGCTTCAACCATTACTCTGATAACATTATATCCATTGTAACAAAACACAACTTCATATATCATGTATAAGCAAAATGAAACTTTGAATGAAGCCAGAACAATAGTTTATGTAGAATATTTGATGGTGACGTCATTGTTCCATTTCTTTGGCTTCTCCTCAACTGCTTACAGCCTGAAGATATCATTATTAGACTTATGTACAGAAACAATTTTAACACGCTTACCCATAGAGTTCAAGTTTGAACAAAAAATCAATGTATCTGTTTATCGGACACAATGCTCTTTGGTGCAATCAAAAGTCGACAGATACCCTTCTCATGTTAACTTTAACTGTATATACAAATTTACAAGTGTCTGTGGTTGAAGTTACACTGACAGAAGAGGAAGAAAGCCACATTTCTGATTTTCTGAACATGTATCAAAACGTTTACGTATCTAAAGTGCCACTGCCAAGCATCTCCATGATATGGGTAATGAGATGGACATTAGAAAAACCTTCAAAATTAACAATAGACAAAATAGCTCATTTCTCCTCAAGTTTACTGAAGCAATCTCTATCGAACGCCAAGGAACCTGGTTCATGTGTTCAGAAAGAAGCAGTTGTCAGTCTTTCCTTGTCCTGGTAACTGGATGTCTTTATTATTCTCTCTTTCAATTGATTGCATAACCTTTGACGCTGAAACTACCATTTCACCTGATTATCATTGTTGTTTAGAATAAAGTGATTATTATTATTATTACCATTGTGTGAATACATTGATTTTTTGTTTAAACTTGAACTCTCTAGGTAGGTGCGTTAAAATTGTTTCTGTGCATCAAATTAATAACATTTTTAGGCTATCAGAAACTGATGAAAAGCCAACGAAATGAACAGTGATGGTGCCATCTGCATAAACTGTTGTTCTTGGTATATTCAAATTCACAAAGAGGAATAAATGCATGAAGTAAAATGAAACCGTTATCTGTCAAACTATGACAGTTCTCTGTAGATTGATGCTAAGATAGAAAATGATTGGATGTCATCCGTGATATGACTCAAAATCATTCTCAATAGTGCAGAGATGCATTCACTTTTCTTATGACTCAATATGGGAACTTTCCGCTGATAAAAGCAACTCCCCAAACCTCCGTGACGTTACCCGGTTGGAAGCAGCTGGCAGTGGAATTCATAACGCGCATTTAGCCCTTTTTACGACTCGTCAGCTGGATGTGATTGCATCCTCAATGAGTGACAGTGTCCCTATTTAGACTCATTCATCACACATCGTTTCAAACACCAAGGCGCTATCAACCAGGCCATTGGTCAATCACTCCCTAGGGGATGCAAGTATATTCAGTTGACATGTCCCAAATAGAACGATACACATGTTCTTGATTCCACTGCTAGCCCCAAAATCAAGCAAGTGATATCTCGTTCATCTCATCGAAGCGATCGTACTAACATCCGAGATGTCAACAGGGCATTTTGGTTCGGGATTCGATCCCCGTCGAATGCACTCTGAAATTTCACTTAGCGGGCTCGGCGTAAGGTCAGCGACCCCCCCCCCAACCCACAGCCATTAAAACTTCAAAGCTTAATCTTAAAGCCCTATGTCCCAAAGGGATGCAAGTTTATAAAAAATATGAAGGGATCAGTTATTGGACATACTAAAAATACGTTAAATAAACTGTCATCTCAAATAATGACAAAACGAAAACAAACAAAATAAAATTTACCTCCAACAAGCCATTTATCAATGAAAACTTTTTCACCCTTGCATAGGCATTCATGTGTACATCACACTGAGAATAATGTGTACAATTATTTGAATTTATAATTGTGTCAGTAGATTTAGGCGTTTTATTTAAATCAGAAGGGAATAATAATTGATCGATTGACCGATCAGCATCAGTAGCAGTAGTAGCAGTAGTATTGTTTAAATCGACTGGATGACTTTCATCAATATTACAATGAGTATATTCACACTCATTGTCATCGTCATTATTATCATCCATCCACATCCTCGCCATTATCACTGATTGAATGATTCGTTTGTTTATCTGAATTAACCTGACCATTGACACATTGATCGTGACTTGTCGCATACTATGAATTGAATTGGATAAATGTTCAAGTCGTGACATTGCTTCAGCATAAATTATTTTGCATCCTTTCAATTTTTGAGCACAAAGTTCAACATGTGATTTAGCTTCCTATAATTTCAAAACAAAAACGAAAGACAAATAAATAAATAAATGAAGATTTATGAAAGTTTAATTGTAAGATGAACCGATATTGATCAGAGAAATACAGGATACTAAAAGCCGAAGGGGACAAGTAATCCAACATGACTGCCTGAATTTCAACATAAAACTCTGTACAAAAGGTCAACATTTCAAGTTGCCACACTCCAAGTAGCACACAAAAGAAGACAAAAGAAAGAGAGAAAAAAGGATCCAAACGAACTCTAATAAGCAGACATCTAACGGGAGGGGACGGCGGGAGAATTAGTACCACAGAAAAAACACGAGGGTATTTAATGAACCCTTTTATTAAGTTGTACTGATTAAATAGTATTTCTAAAACATAATAGAGAATGTCTCTAGCAGTAAAAGATTAGTGCCAGTTCATGACACTGAGCGAAATTCTACGTTGAAACCTGTCAGTCAGTCAAACATTGTGGAAAATAAATTTTGTAGTATGGTGTGCATTTTGTAATTCGCATATTGATTTGTTGATTGTATATACATATATATATATATATATATCACAGTGAAACAGTGGAATCTCAATGGGTCGTCAGTGTGAGGGTGACATGGAGGAGATAGTGTGGCGAGGAAGAGATGAGAGATTATGGTCAGTCGTAGAGCTAGCCAGCTGAAGAGGACACTAGGAAATAAAAGTGGAGATGTGTTGTGAAGCCTTATGTTCCACTCGGAATCCAACAGAATGATAATAATTAATCAAAGTTCACCAGCTTGGCTTAGTACCTACCCAGAAATCAAGTGGTTTGCAGTGATTCGCGTCTCCTACTTGGATAAGTCAAACTGAGTACACTGGTGATAAGCGGACGGAATGGCCGTCCATTGTTAAAATCACTTTGATCTGGCTAGGAAGCTCACTACTGGTTTGGTGTGCGCGTGTGGTATCCAACTAACTACTCATCTGAGCCAGTCAATCACTGGCATATAGCGTAATGCCTATATCGTATATGAAAATTGGCATTCACAAAATCCTACAGTCAATCAATCCATCAATCAGTCAATATGGAGTCTTGACAAAAGTGCATCAGTGCAAGTTATAATGCATGTTGAAACAAGATATTTGTACACATATACACAATAACCATAGTGATGAAATATGATTCTGAGACATAAATGAGATTAGGTGTAAATGTGTCAAACTTGAATACTGTGATAGTATGTGTAGTTTCGTAACAGTTTATTTATATAGATCACACAGAAAAACAATATTGTAGTATGATGCTACATATACTACTCATTGATTTCATATGAGTAAATTGGATAACACTCACGTCAACTGAATTAATTGTAAATTACGAATTTGATCTAATGTATTGCCAATTCGCCTATGTAGTAGTTCACCAGAATTTAGGTGTTTTCCTTTTTAACTGATTCGGTTCTCTGAACTCAGTCACACAGTCGTTCTTATACGAGTGAAACAACCGTTCAATGTTTGAATCACTTCGATCTGGTTCACAAGCACCGCTAGTTGACTGACTAGTACCAACGTAGAACTTTGCACGATGTGCACCAGTTCAAGTTGCCACACTCCCTCCATGTAACATACAAAGCAAGAGAAGAGAGTAAAGACAAACTCGAAAGAGAGATAATAAACAGAAGTGTGAGGCGAAAAGGATAGTGATATGCACGAACAATAAACTTTCAACTGGATATTATAAATCACAAAGAGTGAATGCATCTGCTCCATTGAGAACAATTTTGATCCCGTATGATCAATAGCCTCCAATCTTTGTTTCTCAGCATGCCAACGAACCCTACCAGGTAGCCTATATATTTCATGATGTGGCTGGCTTAAACCAACAGTCAACTATTTCATGGACTGATCTCAGGTTTTGATTTGACCACCCCCCTAACTCTTTTCCAACCTAATGCAATGTCGGCTAATATTGCTCAGCATGCGCGGCTCAAGTCGTAGCCATCTCAATCGATGTAGCTTCACAACCTGATCCATCAAATTCCCTTCCTTACCTAGCACTCTCTGCCTAACCTTAGTATCGCTCACTATAACATATCACTTAACACAGGAAATAGACCGCGAATACAATTAGCTGTTTGAGATGTTCGACTTTCAAAGTCTATATCATACAGCCATAAAGGAGGACAAAGCGAACCGCTAGGCAGTACACACGTCCTCTGATCGATAGATAGCTGGATATCATGTATACGCCACAAATGACAAAGGTTGGCAAATACCACACTAACCTATTGTATCCATGGTGAGACGTTGTCAGCAATCAATCAATCAATCTACTAGGGCTGATGTAATTTTCAAAATAATTGAAGTGGTTAACACTCTCCACCGACTAATTCATTCTAGCTTACCTTTAAGAGTCTATGTAGTCCGATCCCGTACCATTATCTTACATTTGACAGGAGAAAAAAAATGGTAAAAACCAGTGGCCAGAGACAATCGGTGACATGGCTTAAATTGATCGTTCTCAATGACTGGCGCAGATGCATTCACTCCTTGCGATTTATAATATCCAATAAAACTATATTGTTCCTCCATATCACTATTCTTTTCGTCTCATGTTTCTGTTTACTATCTCTTTTTCGAATTTGTCTTTACTCTTTTCTCTTGCTTTATGGGTTACATGGAGGGAGTGTGGCAACTCGAACAGGTGCACATCTGTGGAAAGTTCTACATTGAAACTAGTCAGTCAGTCAACTAGAGGTGCTTGTGAACCAGATCGAAGTGAACCAAACACTGAACGGTTGTTTCACTTGTTTATGGACGAGGTTATCAGTGGCCTACTCGCTCGGTGTGACTCAGTTCAGAGAACCGAATCATATAAAAATTTTAAAAAAAACACCTAAATTCTGGTGGACCACTACTTAGGCGAACTGAGTGGTATCCAATTTACTCATATGACATCAATCAGTAGTATATGTAGCATCATGCTACAGTACTCTTTCACTGTGTGATCTATATAAATGTGGTATTATATACACTATTCACGTTTAACACATTTACATCTATTCTCATTTTTGTTTCAGAATCATATTTCATTAGTGTGGATATTATTTTTTTTCTAAAGTATATGTGTACAGATATCCTGTTTCAACATGCATTATAACTTGCACTGATGCACTTTCGTCAAAACTTCATATTGACTGACTGATTGATTGTAGGATTTTGTGAATGCCAATTTTCATATACGATATAGTCATTACGCTATATGCCAGCGATTGACTGGCTCAGATGAAAATTTGGATACCAGATCAAAGTGATCTTAAGAATGAACGGCCATTCCGTTCATTTAGGGCTACGCTTATCACCGGTGTATCCAGTTTGACTTATCCAGGTAGGTGACGCGAATCACTGCAAACCACTTGATTTCTGGCTAGGTACTTAGGCACGCTGGTAAACTATGAATAATTACTATTATTCCCTTCGGTTCCGAGTGGAACATAAGGCTTCAACAACATATCTCCACTTTCTTCCATTTTCTGTTGTCCTCTTCAGCTGGCTAGCTCTACGACTGACCATAATCTCTCATCTCCTCGCTACATTATCTCCTCCATGTCACCCTCAGACTGACGACCCATTGGGATTCCACCGTTTCACTGTGATATATATATATATATATTCAATCAACAAATCAATACGCGAGGAAGGTTTAGCCTTCACAAAGATAAGTAGAACTACAAAATGCACACGAAACTACAAAATTTATTTACCACAAAGATTGACTGACTGACTGACAGGTTTCAACGTAGAACTTTGCACAGATGTGCACCAGTTCCAGTTGCTTCCTAAATAAGTGAAGTGGTCAACGAGCTCTACCACTTCACACTCTATTTCGAAGTTAGGAGTCAATGTAGTCCAGTCCTGTAGCACCATCTTACATTTGACAGGAGTAAATCGCTTGCCAAACATTCGAAGATTGCTGTTCAGCTCAGGGTGTTCAGAAGACTGTGCTCTATTTTGTCAGTGTCTTCAACTAGTTGGGAGGACTATATCATCTGCATATTCGAAGTCAACGGGATTATTCCGTGGTGGCAGTAAGTCAATCCCTGAGTGGCTGAAGTCACTTAGGGTTAAGTCCATTAGTACATCTATGATGAAATTATATAGAAATGGGGATAGTGGGTAACGCTGACGGACACCACACTTGTTGTCACTAGTTCAGATGACAACTCGCCGTAGGCCCTCACCTGGCTGGCTGCATGAGTTCGAGTTGAGTACTTGGATCAGTGGAATGTATTTTCTCGGCATCCCGTTCACAGCCAAACATCGCCATATCACCTCTCGGTCGACGGCATAGAATGTAGCTTTCAGGTCAAGAAATATGACTAAGATTATACAAAACTGGACGGGGGGGGGGTTGCATAACACTTTTTTCAAATTGCTGAAATTGAAATGTATAGACATCTTCTTCTGACGCTTCATATATGCATCAGAACTAGGTTTAAAATTTGCAATTCATCATCTCTATATAGCATCTTGGATTCATAAGGCGCTCATTAAAATCATCAGGTTATAGAAAATATCAAAATTATACTGAATTTACAGACTGATTGATTTCTTATCATGTGAACTGCCTATCCAAAAATAAAAATAGAATTAATTATGCATAATCTTGTCTGAACTCTAGATAACAAATATGGCGTCACATGTGATTTTGTTGTTCCTAGGCAAAATGAAAATTGTGCAGGTGAATTATGTTGATTAGCACTGTAAACAATTATTCCTAAATTAGACTTTTAGTCAGGAGGTATATGTGTCAATGAGAATAATAGAACAAGTAGTTGACGCAGTTGACAAGATGGATGATAGTGATGTTGGAGCGATAATATATAGACATTTCAATAATTAAACTAGATTAGAATCTTATGAGATAAGGAGTCGCATAGTGTAACTGTAGAAAACGAAAGACTTGGTTAATTCAGTTCAGGTTTTCCCGTCGACTGAGTAGACCTGTCGGCGGCTCCTTGCACAGATGCCCCGATGATGTCAGGTCATACTACTTGAAGTCAACTGGTTGATGGTGACTAGAAGTGGAATCCAGGATGCGCGTTTCCTCGTATTTGGGACAGGTCATCTGGATGAAACTGCATACCCCCAATGAGTGATGGTCTTCCCTGTGATAATCACAGGGTGATTAGCTTGACTAATATGGTATCTAAAGTTGTAGGCTCAATAATAATGCAAAGACTAAGTGGTGCTCGGGAGGCACAAACATGAGAGAACCAGGCAGGATATAAACTAGGAAGAGGGTGCATTGATCATATCCTAACCCTTCGACAGATTAAAGAAAATAGGCATATCTACCGGCGTCCAGCAATTGTCATATTTCTTGACCTAAAGGCGGCATTCGATTCTGTCAACCGAGAAGTACTATGGCAATATGTGGCTGTATATAGAACTCATGCAGCCAGCCAGGTGAGAGCGTATGGAGAGTTGTCATCTGAAGTGGTGACAACCAGTGTGGTGTCCGTCAGCAATGCCCACTATCCCCGTTTCTATACAATTTCATCATAGATGTACTAATGGACTTAGCCACTCAGGGATTGACTCACTATCACCAGGGAATAATCTCGTTGACTTCGAATATGCAGATGATATAGTCCTCCCAACTAGGTGAAGACGCTGACAAAATAGAGCAGAGTCTTCTGAACACCTTGAGCTGCAATCTTTGAATGTTTGGCATGCGATTCGCTCCCGCCAAATGTAAGATGATGAGGCTACAGGACTGGACTACATTGACTCCTAACTTCCAAATAGGGAGTGAAGTGGTAGAGCGCGTTGACCACTTCAATTATTTGGGAAGTTGCATCAGCCAACGCCAGGGGGTTGATCGCTGACGAAATCTCAGTACGGATACACAAGGCTCGTTTCGTATATGCCAGTTTACGCCATCTCCGGCATAGACGTGATATCCGGCTATCGACCAAAGGGCATGTGTACTGCCCAGCAGTCGGCTCCGTCCTGGCTGTGAGACCTGGCTATGGAAAGTGGAAGACATGAAAAAGCTAACTGATTTTGACCATAGGTGCCTGCATTCTATCTCCTGTGTGAAGTGGTATAATAAGGTGAACAATATTGAGGTTAGGCGTTGGTAGAGTGCTAGGTAAGGAGGGGAAATCAATCGACGAGTCTGCGAAGTTACATAGATTGAGATGATTAGGACATGTGTTACGTATGTATAGTCATCTATCGCCTTCCTGGACAACGGGCAATGTTAGCTGACATAGGGTTAAATTGGAAAAGAGCCAGTGGTGGTAAAATCAAAACATGGCTTCATCAGTCAATCAAACCCACAACAGTTAGTTTAAACCAGCCAAGTAGGAAGGTATAAACTTCCTGACTGGTTTAGGTCCTCGGGATGGTAAAAACCAATGACTACTGGAGACAATCGGTGATATGGCTCAAAATCGTTCTCAATGCATAGCGCAGATGCATCCACTCCTTGTGACTTATAATTTCCAATGAAACTATATTGTTCTTCGTTATTACTATTCCTTTTGTCTCATATCCCTGTCTACTGTCTCTATTTTGCATTTCTTCTACTTTCTTCTCTTGCTTTGTGTGCTACATGGAGGAGTGTGGCGACTTGAACTACAGTACATCAGTGCAAAGTTCTTTGTTGAAAACAGACAGATAGACAGACAGACACCCTGGTTTTCCAATTGGTTCTCAAACTGATGTCAGCTCGTGATAAAACCTATTTCTATATTTGCCATCATTGTACATCATTTCGCCGAACATAAACCATTCATCTTACAAACTACCATTGTGTTCTGCAGTGAGTCACACATCAAACTAAATTATCCTCCGTGTGTGTGTGTGTGCGTGTAACATACACACATACACATTTTTGTTCATTGTAGTATGAGATATATTTCATTTCCTTTTTTTAAAAGTGCTTTCCCGCCAAATCTGGTAAACAGAAGTGATGCTGCTTGGTCTTTGCTAAGCTTTACATCGATAATTCTCCTCGTTTGTCTGTCTGTCTGTCTGCCGACTTTTTCATTCATTCATTCGTTTGTTAGTCAGTTAGTTAGTTAGCTTTCTATTTCGTTAAAATAAGATGAGGGATAGAAGAGAAAGTAAAAAGTACAGCCAACTGTTACAATATTCTGTCTACAAAGAAAAATTGATCATAAATTTAACAAGATAGAACAAAAAAACAAGCAGAATAGCGATAGAAACGACTAGGGAAAAATTCGTTTAAAAGCAGAAATCTACAGAATAGTGGAAAAGGTCATCATCACAATTATTAAAAGACAAAACTGCTACATAATGGACATCAAGAGATGCACCACACAAAATCGCATAGTTTGTCAGAGTGCTGGGATACTGCTCGAACGCCCCAACTGACTGCCTGACTGGCTGCAACGTAGAACTTTATACAGATGTGCACCACTTCGAGTTGCCACACTCCCTCCATGCAGCACACAAAGCAAGAGAAGACAGTAGAGAGGGATTCAGAAGAGAGATAGTAAACAGAAACATGAGGCGAAAAGAATAGTGATATGGAGGAACAAAATAGTTTCATTGGATATTATTAATGACAAAGAGTTAATGAATCTGTGCCAGCCATTGACAACGAATATTTTGAGCCATATCACCAATTGCCTCCAGACACCATAGGCGCTTACCATACCGAGGACCCCAACCAGGAAGATAGTCTACACCTACCTACGTGGCCGGTTGCTGGCTTAAATTAACTGTTGTGGACTTCATTGACTGATGAAGCCATGTTTTGGTTTGACCACCACCGCTAGCTCGTTTCCAACCTATGTCAGTTAACATTGCCCGTCAAGGAAGGCGACTGATGGCTAGAGATGCATGCCTAGAACATGTTCTAACCATCTCCATCGGTGTAACTTCACAACCTCGTCAATTGACTTCCCCTTTCACTTACCTAGCACTCGATCAACAGAGGCTAAGCACTTTGTCCAATCAACCAACGGGGAAGTCCAAATTGAATTAAGTAATACTTTATGGATTTGTGGGAAAACTTAGAGATTGAAACGTTCAACCCCAACCCGCAAAATATTGTGAAGGTAATATACCCATAAAATTTGAGCACTGTGGTGGTAGAGTGTAATTCCATTATGGACAAGATTTTACTTCGATAAATCACACAGTGCTGCACAGTAATATTAACTGATGACATTTCCAGCACAATTTATTGTCACTCATAATCATATCAAGGCACTAACACAACTTTGTGGCTTCATTTATATACATGAGTGAAATTGACTAGACATTTGAATAAAATTAATTAAGTACATTCAGAAATAATATTAATGTTATCAATCAAATACAATCAGATGGAAAATAAGATGCTTTTTATAGTAAAATAAATAACTGACTAGTTAGAATGTGAATTGAAATATATTTTAACATTATTTATTATTCTCTGATTTGACTGGTAATAATATCTTCCATATCTCTTGTAATTGCGTTGAGTTACTTCTATTGCATGTGCTGGGTGTAGATTCGATGAGCCAGGATTCAGTAAACAATCTCTATCTCTACCTACGTAGATTACTTTTTAGAATTTTAACCCTCTCTCACCCTAGTGTGTTGTGTGTTAATGCATGCAGTGCGATTACTGAGCTTTTTTCTAAATTACTTATCTTCGTGGGGTCAATCATCCTTACCTTAGCTAAATTCTTATGTTCTGATAGGCAATCTCACTACTCCTGATCTACTAGTTTAACCTATGAAGTTGACTTAACTCACAGTCATTGCAAGGTATTTTGTAAATTATATTATTTTGTTCACGATTGGGGTAGACGATACATTCACAGTAGTCAAAACACAACCTATAAACAGGTTTTTCAAATATATCAACCCAATAGTAGACACGGTTCAATTCAATTCAGAGTTTAAAATTCACGATGGGGTACTTCAAATTATAGATTGCATTATAAAAAAGGAAACAAGGTGAGAATTTAAGCACGAATGTTAACAAAAAAGCCCACACATTAAAACCGATATTCGGATTTCGGTCAACCGCACGCAATGTCAGTAAATATACATGATCAGTGAAATGTTTAGATGATAGGTCAAAAGCGTTCAACTGTACTGAAGAAAACTGGACAGCAAGATATATAAGACAAGCTTTGGTACTTTATAATCACCCTGATAAAGTAATCAGGAAGTAGATAGGAAATTACATGAATAAAAAATAACACGAACAATATGGGCGACATGGCTGACAAACATATATAAAAAAGGCTTAATAGTCGACGAGCTCGCCTTGTGACTGGAAGGTCCTGAGTTCGAACCCCAGTGGGTGTATACTGATAAAGAGTCCCAAACTGGGAAGAAACAGCCTTCCAGTACTCCCAGGTTCTCTAACCGATGTCAGCTGATGATGAAATCCTGTAACAGATTAATCAAGTCCCTACAAACAAATACTTGATCATACAAAAAAGGATGAACCCTAGCAATTAGATTACGTCACCCAACCTACTTTTGTAACTTTATTTTAGTTTCTAACCGATCAACGCCTTCTAAATTACGTAATTTGTTGTCAAAAACTAACAATTGCATTAACACATCTTTGGAAATATTCCTTTTGTTGCCAATAAAAATTACTATAAATTTGCGGTTTGTACAGCTTGAGAATGATATCGCCGAAAAGAGTAACTCTTTGCTGAACGCCTTTTCTTTTCTATGACTGAATGGGAATTTTCAAATTAAGGATGAAAATACCAGAATAGGGAATTTTGCACAACAGTAGTGCTGCCATACAAAGAGGGAACACCCCTGAAACCCCAGTTAGAATTGTTAACAAAGCAGGGATATAAGTAGCATATGAACCCCCAAATTCACTTAAAAATAAATTATATCGGTTGAAGGACCTTGTGAAGCCCACTAAACAAAGTAATCTATCCAATACCGTGCAATGATTGTGAGGTTAAATACATTATTATTATTACTATTCCCTTGGGTTCCGAGTTGGACATAGAGATTCAACAACACATCTCCTCTTTCTTCTATTTTGTGCTATCCTCTTCATCTGGGTTCACGATCGATCATAGTCTCTTCGCACGACTCCTCCATGTCACCCTTGGACGACCGCGGTTAAACAACATAGGTCAAGGTAACAAGCCGAGGTCAATTAGATTAACCAACCAGAATACGAATTCAGCACAATTTAGACTCATACAAAAGGATTGGATAAGGTGAGAGTCTTCAAAATGAATGTCGCAGGGTAGAGAGAGAGATTTATAAACGAAGCTTTATTTATCGAATAAACTGCGAATACTTGCAATAGGAATGAATTATTCAACACCTTGATATGATTATGAGCAATAAATTGTGCTCGAAACTTGATCATCAGTAAACATTACTGTATAACACTGTGAGACTTTATCAAAATAAATTTTACCTACAATGGAAGTTGAAAAAGTCTATAAGAAGAACGTTTAACGGAGGGTCACAAAGAATATTTCCAACAGCCTGTTGCAGACATTTATCAACAACTGTCTTCGTTCTATACTGAAGATTAGATGGCCGGAAAGAATCACCAACAAGGAACTATGGAAACAAACAAAACAAGAACCAATCGCCCCGCAAATTAGCAGGAGAAAGTGGAGATGGATGGATTGTACACTCGCTGAGGAGGCCGCTGGGTGACATCGCCCGTCAGGCCAATGCTCGAGTAGAACACGAATGGGAAGCGGCGAGTGGGACGTCGGTGTAAGGGTGGCATGGAGGAGATCGTGTGAAGAGGAGTTGAAACAGTATGCACTAACATGAATGCAGGTGAAAAGTACAGCAGAAGACAGAAGCAAGTGGAGACGTGTAGTTGAAGCCCTGTGTTCCACTAGGAACTCAAGGGAATCATAATAATAATATAATAAAGGGGAACTGCAGCTTATATTTCTCACACAACCGGTTGTGATTCCGAAACTGAAAGATGAGGTACATAGCCTAGCCCCACTCCCCTAACTCTATCTATCAATCCAACAGCTCCTGTGCAGCCAGTTAAAGTGGCAATTGCTCTAGGAACTCAATTTTTCGTGCTTGGGAACACCTACCAGCGTGTTTAAATAAAGGTGTAGTCAAAACGGTTAACAGTTCTATACTAACCCACTTCGTACAAACAGGCCACATTTCTCTATCATCTATCGGGTATCAAATAAATTACCAAAGGCCTCTGGATACCCGATACTGGAAACAGCATGGGCCACTTCAATTGGCTGAAATCAACCGGAGCCCTGGGTGCACAATAATTAGGTTTAACCACTATTGCCACCCTGGCCTGCCGTCAAGCGTATAAATTCATAAATTCTGTGTTACTTCCCTTAATTTACTTTACATTCAGTCAGTGTAGTGTTATATTAATGCATATTATTTCTCCCTCTCTTACTGACGCTTTTGAAATGTGATCTGTCAACGCTACTGATTCAATGCAATTTAAAATTTAATAATAATAATAATAATTCTCTAAATATTACTGTCATATAAATGTAGAACCGTATGATGACGCACTTATCGAAAAGAATACTCTCCATTCATTAATCAATCTTTCAGATTTTTAATGGGAATCTTCGACGAATTAAACAAATTTCGCCAGTTTGACAGACTACCACTACGTGGCCAATGCTGCTGAACAGTTCTTTTCTCGGATACCATTTTAAACAATATTATTATTACTGTAGTTCGTGCTTCAGTGGTCCAGTGGTAGAATGCTCACACAACAAATTTAACTCATAGTCTGGAACATTTTAAGACCTAAGATGACCAGAGCCATAGACACAGGTTTCATGCTCGTTGGCACACACCAGTTAGCAAGGTGTATGTAACTGCAATCTTGAAGGAACTCATGTCCCCTTTGAGATTCAAACCCGCATCACCCAGTGCTGTAGTCAGGGATGTTACCAGCACTGAACTATTCATCAGACTGGCGACTGAGCTCCTGTAAAATTGTAAGTGATACTTTAACTGGTCACTAGTTAGTGTAGAGTCAGTGGAAAATAGGTAGAATGCTCGCTAACCATGCCTCATGTGGTCCAGGGTTCGATCCCCGGCCACCGACGCACTCCCTTACCTAGTTCAGCCATTAATAAGACTGGTAAATAGGGAAAGTTAGGCACGAGGTTAGAAACCCCATCCCGTAAAAATAATAAACACCACTGCCACCGAAACTTCAAGCCTCTAGCTTGAAGCCCTATGTTCCACTGGGAACGTAAAGAAATTAAAAAAATAATATAAAGGCAGTGTAACTGTGATAGAATTCAGTCTGCACCAACCCACGGATCAGAAGTATGACAGTAGTTACTCTTCCTATTATTCACCAATCAAAGTGGAAGATCTGTTCTGGGTCATTGAATTCATGTCAACAAACTTTGTTGTGCAGAGAAAAAGAACTGGGAGGACAAAACACCAATAAAATGCTGTTGAGAGTATATATACATGACATAGTCTTAGGTTGGCAGATTGTTATTCATTTAGTGAATGACTGATGATTTAAGATGAACACCAGAAGTAACCGATATAGGTCGCTGATTCAAAAATAGTACCACGATCCTGACTCGCATTTCGTCTTCAATAATCACTCAATTACATAACTGAATAAGTAAACAGAATTTCAGTTCTCCTTTTAGTAATTAATATTACTGATTAACTACGAAGTACGAACTATATGAAATGCTATAGGTAATTATTTGTTGCTAGGAGATAGAGAAAGGTAACTCTATATTTCTAAGGTCAGTTGAACCGATTGATTAAAAAACAGAAATTATAGCAATTATAATGACAACCAGAGTAAAAAAAACTAAAGTGTAGAAATATCAATATATATATATACATATATTGATGACACTTAACTGCATATTCTTAAGCACCTCATCAACCTGTACTACTGTAACAACAGACGACAAGGACCAAGCAACAGATCCTTTATTTAGGAAATCAACAGATATTTATAGATTTTCATGTACATTACTATACATAATTGTTAGCAGACAAACAAAGTCTTCTGATTGATGATTTCTCACTGAAAGTTAATCTTTCATCTCTTTGTGGCTGTTTCTTCAATGTCAGATCATCTATCTGCTAACTGTATCCGCCTACGCAAACAAAGTCTGCTGTGATTGGTTATTGAATCAGTCTTTGTTCATATTTTTCTCACGACCAATATTGAGGACGTAAACATTGATGTAAATTACTATCTACCGATTTGGCTAGCAGCCAGCTCTCACCACACCACTACTGCTACTACTTATTATTGGTCACAACAGAAGTAAACTAGGTGACATTTTGAAAACCAAGAGAAAATAACTCCCAAGTGTTAGTTTCCAGGGATTTGACTGGTAGCAGGATTTCATCATGAGCTGAAATCAGTTGGGGAATCATTAGAAAACTATGGAGCACCGCATAGTTCTTTCATCTTAGTCTGTGGCTCTTCAGTAGTAAGCAGCCACCGCCAGAGTTCCAACCTAGGACCTTTTGACTAAAAGACAACCTCGTAGACCATTCACGCACTGCGACGTACTTCAATGGACTATGAATTCCAACTTCTACCAATTTGGTTACAGGATTTCATCATGAGCTGACATTGGTTAGAGAACCATTGGAAAACCTGAGAGTACTGGACAGCTGTTTCCTCCGTCCTAGTTTCGGACTCTTCAGCAGTACGCACCCACCGAACCCAGGACCTTCTGGTTACAAGGCGAGCTCGTAGACCATTAAGCCACTGGGACCCGATCCAATGGCCAATTCACGATATAGCACAACCACTAGCTAATGTCTTCGGCGAATATTTGTCCTCACACACGACCTGCTGCACCCTACTGGTCACAACTTCCAATTCGTGATATGTAGCGCAAGCACCAACCAGTATCAGCGGTGAGTAACTGTCCTCTTGGTGGATCCCATTGGTCACAACTTCTCTCACTAGAACTCCAGACAACTTCGTCTATAGAGCTAGCCGTTAGTGTGTATCATATATTTCGAAGATGAATTGAATTAGCGTCCATGTGTGTTTCACCTAATTCACAGAAATTAGTAGATGTAAGAATTCATGCGCCACAGAATCGGGTCCCAGTGGCTGAATAGTATACGTGCTTGCCTTGTAACCGGAAGGTCCTGGGTTCGAACCCCCTGTGGTGGATGCGTACTGCCGATGATTCCCAAAGTAGACTGATGAAACAGCTCTCCAGTGCTCCCAGATGGTTTTCAATGCTTCGTTAAACAACACAGGTTAATTATAATATCTATCCACCTTCAAACTGATAAAATCATTTGACATTTCAACACAGAACTTCACAGAGAAGTGTGCCAGTTCAAGTAACTGCGGCCCTCATAACACATAAAGGCAGAGGAAATGACAGAAAGAAGAAATTCAAAAAGAACAAAAAAATTACAAGAAATATACAGGAGAAAGAATAGTAACTAAAGAAAAGGAAAAATATAAAGACTTAATGGATCTGAGAGATTACAAGGAGTGAACACGTCTACACCAGGCGCCACTGAGAATGATTTCGAGTCATATCATCAGTAGTCTGTAGCCATTGGTTCTTAGACTCCTAAGGTCCCAAACCAGGCAGTTGACATTGCCTTATGTGGTTCAGACCAACTGTCAAAGTCTTCATGGACTGATGACAGGTTTTGGTTTAACTACCCCTATCGGTTTCCCGACCTAAACCAATGTTGGGTAGTATTATAATGTTATAATTCAAGGACTGTTTGCATCCCCCCCCCATACAAATGGTAATATGAGCCACACATGTTATGCAGTGGCTAGTGATATACTGACTGCCTAAATGTCGATAAGTTGGTGTAACAATAATCATTTGCTTTATTGCGAAACAATACTTATATAATGTGGTGAGAACTGGCTGCTAGCCAAATCGGTAGATAGTAATTTACGTCAATGTTTACGTCCTCAATATTGGTCGTGAGAAAAATATGAACAAAGACTGATTCAATAACCAATCACAGCAGACTTTGTTTGCGTAGGCGGATACAGTTAGCAGATAGATGATCTGACAATCAAGAAACAGCCAGAAAGAGATGAAAGACTAACTTGCAGTGAGAAACAACCACCAATCAGAAGACTGTGTTTTTCTGCTAACAATTATCTATAATAATGTACATGAAAATCTATAAATATGTGTTGATTTCTTTTTAATAAACGATCTGTTGCCTGGCCCCTGTCTTCTGTTGTTACAATGCAACAACGTGAAATTCTAAGCATTTCGTAAAATATTGCATCTAATTTACTCAACAACAGCTAAAACCAAAAAAATTTATATTACAGGGTACAGCTAACCAAACTTCACAATAGCAGCTTTTTAGTATCAGCAGTGCCAATAAAGTCAAGTGTACAAAAAGTGTAAAATAATAATAATAGCTAAAATTATAAGATAATTGAAATGTTGTCACCATAAATTACAAATAGGAGAGGATAAAAGAGCCATTGATTTTGTTAATTACACAGGAAGTTATAAGTTCCGCTCTTAACACTACCTCCATCACATAGAACGTGGGCCAAATAGATCGTCGTTGAGTTTCTGTACTTATTTGTGCGAGCATACAACCTTTTATGATGACTTCTAGTCCTATCATCTACCTGATGAGATGCAAGGGGAGAGTGATGAGTAGAAGGGGGGTTGAGAGTCAGACAATTTCTCGCATGAGTTCAGATGTCTGTCGACTACAGTAGTAACGATTGGACTTGGCAGTGGCACACCACTTGCTGCCCTACCGAAAACCTTTAATACCCTTCGAAATTCTAACATAGTCTTTTTTGAATAGCCCAGGAAAGACTAACAGGGAACAAAAGTAATGAACAGCAGCAAGTAAGGCGCAAGAGTTAACAAGTTGTATAAAGCAGACGTTGAGTAATACCTCCCTGATCGTCTTAACTTCTTGATGTAGTAGGTTAGATGGAACATTTTCTTAGAAATCGACAAGATATGGGTTGATGAAGAAAGGTAAGACGACAGAACTATTCCAAGGTATTTTATGCTTGACTTAGTTCCATGAAAATGCTAAAGACTGAATACATTTATTTTAAAGATTGTGATCAATTTCTGATCATCTTACCACTTGTCCTTCGTATTACATGGTTGGAGACAATTGGCAGGAAGCCTTGAACTTAGGTTTCGTGTTAGTTGGCACTCACCAGTCAGTCAGCAAGGCATATCTGCAACCTTGAAGGAACTCATGTCCCTTCTGAGATTCGAACCCGCGTCACCCAGTGCTGCAGTCAGAGCCGTTACCACTGAGCTATTCAGGCTCGCAATTGACCTCCTGTAGAACTGTAGTGGATACTTTGATTGGACACTAGTTAGCAACTAGTGTAATGTGTCTAGCCAGTTCTTTGCTTGGTGCAGACTGGATTCTATCAGTCAGGTTTGCAATGTGGCCACCATTCTAGGTAGCTCATCATCACGGTGCACATTGATTTGATTATATTAGATGGTTGGAGGGAATCCGCAGGAAGCCTTGGACCTAGGTTTCCTGCTAGTTGCAACTCGTCAGCAAGGCGTATCTGCGAGCTTAGTATATTAAGAGCTTCAATCAAACAGTCTACTACTAGTCAATGTGGTTTACACTAATAGTTCAATCACCAGCCCCATTCCTCTTTTACAACCTAATCCTATATCAGCTCAAATGAAGCGTTACCGAACAACTAATTGCAATTTCACGCAGCTGGCAACGATAAGCCTAACATATTGTGTGAGGGCTAGTAATACTACCTAGCTGTCCAAATCCCACCAAGTGCAGTGGGTTTCGAACTCGGGACTCATCGACTGGAAGTCCAGTGCCTAGATCACTTATCCGTAAGTCCACTAGGAAAGCGGGGTAGCTTGAAATATTGTTCACAACTACATTGACCACCGACTTGTGTTTTTCTCGCCTGTCATTCTACTTTAAACTGAATACTGCAAAACGCGAATAACAGAGTCCAAAAGAAAGCGATGACAATAATAATCCCACAATGTTTTCTTCTTTTTTTCATTTCTGCTGCTTTCAACGGTCACGTTTAATAATCACAGAGTTGGAGAGGAAACTCCACACTCTGACAGAGCGCTAGTCGGATAATGAAATATACCACAACTAACAATAGGATTACTTTTATTCACTCGTGTAGTTTATCCTGATTGTGTTACCTTGAGTATATATATCCCCTAAGTGTACATTTGACATTTGATAGTTACACTATCTGATCCATAATCTACGTTCTTATAAATTCTAACAGATATTCGATGTATCATGCTAAGAGTCAAACTTCTTATAAGAGGGCTAGTGATACCACTCAGCTGCCCAGACTGGATTCCATGAAGCGGGATTCAAAACCACGACCGATTAGCTGAAAACCTAAGCCAGTCAATGAATTACATTTTCTGTAAGTGTAGGACTTAGCCACTGTGGGAGAATGTAATTCCATATCAGATAAGTTTATTTTAAATATCACACAATGATGCATTATTAACAACTGGATGACAAGGTTTCGAGCATAAATTATTGCCACTCATAATCACATCAATTTAGCTACACATTTTCATAATTTGTCTTATATATATTTTCTCTCTTTTTGTCTCTCCAACTTCCCTTTGTTTTTTGTTGCCACTTTCCATATCTCCGGTATAGGCGTTGCATCATTTTGATTGCACGTGTGCGGTGTTCAATCTATAAACAAATCTTTAGTGATTAACCTCTCTCTCTCTCTTCACCTAACTATATTACTTTTTAATACTCTCACCCTGTCCCACCCTATTTTGTGATCGAATGTAAATGAATACAATGCAATGGCCAAGCTTTTTTCTGGGTTATTTAACTTAGCAAGGTCAATCATTCTAGGCCTAGCTAAATTTTTATGTTCCGACAATCTAACTGAAGCAGATCTACTAGTTTGACCTATGTGTAATTGACCTCACAGTCAGCATTACATGGTATTTGGTAAATTATATTATTTTTCTTAATTGGATCTATTGGGTCCTTGAGCCGACAAAGTTTATCTCTGAGAGAGTTGGCTGGTTTAAATGCCAGTCTCATCGAGAATCCTACATAAGGCTTCTGACGTTCCTTCTTTATACAACAGTACTACAGGGGCTTCGAATTCCATATTATTTTCGTCATTTATATTACTAATCTTAGTTTTTCTATGGTTCTTTATATATTATTATTATTATTATTATTGTATCCTTCAATTCCTACAGGAACATAGGGCTTCAACCGTGCGTCTCAATTGCGTTCTGTTCTCTGCTAGAGTCTTCACCTGGCTCCATGTCTGCCCACACGTTTTCATCTCCTCTTCATATGACCTCCTCCAAGTCACCCTTGCACTGACGACCAACTCGCCGCTTCCCTTTCGGGTTCCACTCGAGCAATGGCTTGTCTAGTGATGTCACTTGATGCATTGTTTCCTCAGAGTATGGCTAGCCAATACACTTCCATTTCTTCCTGCCTATTTGTTTCACAATCGGTTCCAGGTTGGTTCGCTCCCAAAGATCCCTGTTGCTGATCTTTTCTGGCCGGTCATCTGATCTTGAGTATTGAGCGAAGACAACTGTTAATGAAGGTTTGTGGTTTGTTTGAGATGCTCTTTATGACGCGCAGTGCAAGTCTCTGATCCGTATAGTAGCACTGACTTCACATTGGAGTTGAAAATCCGGATGTTATTTTTGATGCTGAGTGCTGCTGACCTCCACACAGACTTGAGAGTAGTGAAAGCTTGTCTTGCTTTTCCGATTCTTGCTTTAATATCCTTTATATTCTTTATATATATTTCTGAATAAATTCTGCTGGGTAGTTATTCACTGGTCATATTTCCTTGTTTGACTTCAATATGTAAATCTTCTGGCTTACTAGTTAGGCTCCTGGCCTGATTATACAGACATCAAACTAAACCTATCCTTATCGATTCTGGATGAGATGAATTAATGTCTAAGTAGTTTATTAGAGTGTGTATCGGTTTCCTATAAATGCTAGGTATATAACCCACCATCTTGTTTTTGTTTTATTCTGTCTGTCTGTCTGTTTTCGACATAGAACTTTGCACATATGTGCGGCAGTTCAAGTCGCCACACTCCATGTAACACACAAAGCAAGAGAAGAAAGTAGGAGAAATGCATAATATAGACAGTAAACAGAGGTGGGAAACAAAGGAATAGTAATAACGAAGAACAATATAGTTTCATTGGAAATTATAAGTCACAAGGAGTGGATGCATCTTCGCCAACCATTGAGAACGATTTTGAGCCATGTCACCAATTGTTTCAAACCATCGATTTTTACCGTCCCGAGGACCCCAACGAGTCAGGAAGTCTACACCTTCCTACATGGCTGCCGTAAACTCACTGTTGTGGATTCTATTGACTGATGAAGCTATGTTTTAGTTTGACCGCCTCTGGCTCTTTTCCAGCCTGGCCCTATATCAGCTAACATTGCCCGTCGAGGAAGGCGATGACTAGACATACGTAACACATGTCCTAATCATCTCAATCTATGTAACTTCACAGACTCGTCGATTGATTTCCCCTCCTTACCTATCACTCGACCGAAGCCTAACCTCAACATTGCTCACCTTATTATACCACTTCACACAGGAGATAGAACGCAGGAACCTATGATCAAAGACAGCTAATCTTTTCATGTCTTCCACTCTCAATGACCAGGTGTCACAGCCACAAAGGAGGACGGAGCGGACTTCTGAGCAGTACACCCGCCCTTTGGTCGATAGGCGGACATCACGTTTTATTCTACAGTCTAGGCATGACCAACGAAACATCATCCAGTTGTTAATACTGCATCACTGTGTGATATTTTAAAATACACTTATCCAATATGGAATTACACTTTCTTACTTTCTTTCTTTCTTACGATAATTGATTGAATGACAAATGAAATTTGAAACTCTGAAAAGAAGTGCATTAGAACAAGTTAAATCAAGTCAAAATAAAAAAAACGCACACAAATGCAGATATGAAATGAAATGATACAAGCATATGTGACAAGAACAAGGAGACTAATACAGTGTGTAACGTAAACTAGTAAAGATTAATCAAAATTTCAAAGATGACTAAGAGCCCTTGCACACTAGTCATTCCTTTGCGCTCTGAGTGGAATATGGCACTTCAACCATCAGGTTTGGAGCTTCATCAGCAGTGACACTGATCTACCCAGGAGAGCATCAATCCGGAATCGTACCTGAACCACGTCCATGGTTGACGGGGTCACCTGGCTTAGAACCTCAGGCCTCTCAATCTGCCGTCCAATGCTCTACCATTGAGTTATACTACATTAGTCCCGTAGGAGTCATGATCTTCGACTTGACAACAAACGAAACAACATATCAGACATATTCAAATTACTTTACAAAGAGTTCATAAAACTCTCCCCACCTTATCACCATCTTCACATAATAAGACTATACTGCTTACATTACTCCAAAATAATCTCTGAGACGTTGAAATCAATTTCCCCCTCCTAGAATTATGATTATTGTTATTATGCTTAAGAATGTTTTGCCAAGACATTTAATATTATTCGGACAATGAAATGAGCAATAACACTAACAATCCCCAACCATTGATTCTTAGCGTCAAAAGAAACTTAGATAAGCCATTCACACCTCCTCGTGGGGCATTTGCTAAGCTACTTCATTTCTGGTGTGTTGAGCATGCCGAGCCACCACCTTCTTCGTCCAGCAATGTTATATAATATAGGATTAGATTGAAGAAGAGTTAGGAGTGGGCCAAACTAAAACACGGCATCAATCTATGAAGTCTTTAACTGTTGATTTGAGCCACATAGGGAGGTGTAGACTGCCTAGTCGGGGACCTCAGGATGCTAAGAACGCATGACTTGAGACGGTTGGTGGGTGATATAGCTCAAAAGTGTTCTGAATGACTTGTTTCTCCGTTTCTTCTGATGTTTTAGTGTCAAGGCATATTGTGCTCTGACTTGTTCCGCAGTCGTTTTGTCCATTTCACTTAATGCTACTAGGAATGACGTCTTTAGGTTTTAATCTATTCACAGCTACATTGAAGTTTAATCCCTTTTCAAGTACTTTTATTTCATCAGAACTTAAGGCTCTTTTTGAGAGGTTAACTACCCACTGTGTTTAATCGATGGTTGACTGTATTTCATTGGTGTGAATTCTTTTTCTTTAGCAGAATATATCTGGTCTTCCATCGATTTTTGTTGAACTTTTTAATTTGAGTATTTTTGGATTTGTTGAATGCGCAGCTGAACTTGACTTTTTAGATGTTTCGAGTAACATTTCATAATCCCTGGCATTTACTATAATTTTCAGTTTGGATTTTAGTTGTTCACAATTTCATGTCTGATGGCAGTTAGCTTTCTGATAATTCTGTGGATTTCTTCTCTTAAATAGAGTCTACTGAGGTGTGTTCTCCTTTCTTGTTTTAACCGGAACGTCTAGACGATGATATTTAGGAATATTTCCACTTTTAAAGCATTGAAATTTGATGGAATTATTTCTAAATATGTTGTGAATGAAGAAAATGCATTTATTCTTCGTGATCTCTCATAGCCATGTTACAATTTCTTGCTCCTGTGCTCTTCTTCTCATCATTTTTTTTATTACTTCACATTCCCAATGGAACATAGGGCTTCAAGCTAGAGGCTTGAAGTTTCTGTAGCAGTGTTTTACTTTTACAGGATGGGGTTGCTAGCCACATGCCCAACCTTTCCTCTTCACCAGCTTTTAGTTCTAGCTTAGCGAGGTAAAGGAGTGCGCCGGCCGGGGATCGAACCCCGGACCATATGCATGGTCGGCGAGCGTCCTAACCGCTATACCACCGACGCACTCTCCTTATCAAAGTTCTTTTTAATTTCATTTTTCTCTCCTACCTCCGCATTTCTGTGCTACATAGAATGTGACAACATGAATCAGTGCACTTCTGTGTAAAGTCCTACAATAAAAGTAAATCAGTCCACACTTCTCCACAGTTAGAGAACTTATGTTTTTATTTGACCACACTCCAAAGTCTTTTCTAACCTAACCCGGTGGGTACGTACTGATGAAGAGTCCCAAACTAGGACGAAACAGTTGTCCAGTACTCCCTGCAGGTTTTCCAATGGTTCTCTAACCAATGTCAGCTCATGATGAAATCCTGTAACCAATCAAATAACATTGTTGGGAGATGGCCTGGACAATGTATAACACGCATTCTAGTCAGCTTAATCGATGCAGTCTCACAACATCATGGATTGACGTTTCAATTCTTGGTTTGACCACCCCTGACTTTATCCTTCATAATACTTAAACCAAGTGAAATCGTCAAATTTCGAGATAAAGTAAACAAAACAGTGACGCGAATACGAATATAGAGAGCGATATTATGCATATGGATAAACAGATAAACAGGATATATATATATATATATATATATATATATATATATATATATATATATATATATATGAGGCAGATATTGTCTGAAATACACTCTGCACACATCACCAAAATTATACACACACACACACAGATACTACTAATTAAGTGTAAAAATGAAAATGTTTATAAAGTGTTAGGATATATGATAGAGAAAAAACATGAGAAAACATGATCAAACAATGTGTAAGGGTTAGGTTTCGGGGACACACACATGCACAGAGACTGTGAATATTACAAACCATCTTACCAAGATGCTGCTGCATTGATTGTTTAAAAATTGACACGTTTAAGTTAAACATAAAAATTCTATTTTGGCACACTTACAACACACATAATTGAACTGATCAGGAGTCAAATTAAACGACTAATAAATTAAATTATAAATAAGTAACTTCAATGTAGAGTTTTTTTATAATAACAAGTAACCAGTGAAATCTATCGTGTTAAGGTGAAACGGATTTTCAATACAAACGTCAAGTCAGTTAGTTCTTCTATACGGATCAGAAACTTGGAGGGTCACAAAGAATATTTCCAACAGCCTGTTGCAGACATTTATCAACAACTGTCTTCGTTCTATACTGAAGATCAGATGGCCGGAAAGAATCACCAACAAGGAACTATGGGAACAAACAAAACAAGAACCAATCGCTCAACAAATATGCAGGAGAAAATGGAGATGGATGGATTGGACACTCGCTGAGGAGGCCGTTGGGTGACATCGCGCGTCAGGCCAACGCTCGAGTGGAACCCGAAAGGGAAGCGGCGAGTAGGACGTCCAAGGGTGACATGGAGGAGATCGTGTGAAGAGGAACTGAAACAGTATGGACTAACATGGATGCATGTGAAAAGTGCAGCAGAAGACAGAAACAAGTGCAGGCGTGCAGCAGTTGAAGCCCTATGTTCCACTAGGAACCCAAGGGAACAATGATAATATAAGGTGAAACGGATGCTCGTCGATGGCACTGGCTGGCGATAGCGCAATATCACGAATTGACGGAATTAGAATTCATGGACCAAGTGGCTGAATTGTCAACGAGCTTAGCCTCGTCACCTGAAAGTCCCAGGATCCGATCCCTGATGAGGTTGTAGGTGCGCACTGTTAAAGAGTCTCAAACTAGGACGAAACAGATGTCTAGTGATCTATGGAGAAAAGTAAACTTAATTCAACCTAGTAGTGAAACCGAGCAAAACGGACTGCATAAGTTCGAATTACAGATTGTCGATGTCTTAGTGATCATGCCTACTACTGAAACTATGCCTTGAAAGAAGATTTTGTCACAAACTAATATCAACAATTAGAAAAATATTACAAAACCGAGGAGTACTGGATTGGCAACTGGTTAGTCTTATTGGAGAATTTTCATTTATGAGAACCTATGAGTCCTTCCTTAAGGGATATAAAACATGACCACTGGGGTTACCAAGTAAAGATGTAAGTGTTCAGTAACTGAATCAAAATTTGACGAATTTGGACTACTATAAGGTTTAGTAATTAAGAGTACTGATTCATGGCTAACTACTAACAGTCAATTGATGTACGTGTTCATACGCTAATCTTAAACAATCCAGGAGATAGTTACTAGTTGACTATTCACCTTATTAATGTGCTACTATCAAATGTCAAAAGTCAACTGACAAACCCCTTATAGATCTATGAGCTTGTTGGTATGTATTATAGATTGATATTGATTAGCTGCGAACCACTCAAATTAAGCAATGGTATTTGCTAGCCACAAACAATGGACGGCTTGTTCCATTAGTTCCGGATCGAGGTTATCAAAGGTGAACTCAGGTTGACTCAGGTCTGAGAACCGAATCAATTCAAACAAACCCAATTCTGATTTGGTTGGTTTCTCATGTGATCTGTGCTACTGATAAGATTTATCAGTAGTATATTTAGAGGCTTTCAAAGGCACAAAACTATCAAATAGCGGATAGATTTGATGCGAAAGAGAGAGAAAGAAACCAGGATTGAGGCGAAACATGGGAGACACGGAAAGAAGATAAAGAAACACAATAGGAAATGCATAAATAACACAACACGGAAGATGTGTGCATATGACGGTGGCATAGGGGTTAAGACTCTCGATGAGTAAATGCATTTGCGTCACTTAAAACACTTCTCAGTTATATCACCAACCGTCTGACGACATTTATTCTTAGCCTCCCGAGGTCGCCAACCGGGCAATCTTCATCTCATTACGTGGCTCAAACCAACTGTCAGAGACTTCATAGATTGATTCCAGGTCTTGGTTTGTTCATCGGTAACTTTTCCAACCGATACGCCTATATCAGCTGGGTGTCTATGGGCAAAGTCACACTGCGGTGAGAGCTGGCTGCTAGCCAAAATGGTAGACAGTAATTTACGTCAATGTTTACGTCTCCAATACTGGTCATGAGAAAAATAAGAACATAGACTGACTCAACAACCAATCACAGCAGACTTTGCGTAGGTGAATACAATTTGCAGATAGATAATCTGAACTTCAAGAAACGGCCACAAAGAGATGAAAGATTAACGTTCAGCGAGAAGCCACCAATCAGAAGACTGTGTTTGTTGGCTTATAATAATCTATGATAATGTACATAATGTACATAATCGAGTACATTAACCGATGCACACAGATGAAAACTACTTTAGTCGACCGTTATTATTTAGACAGTAAGGTGAGCAGATAGTCATTTTACGGCAAACATTTAAAACCAAACCCGGTAACAGTAAACTGAATACAAAATAGTTTCCGACTAACCACATCAGCAACTAATACATACCGGCAAAGTCATGAACCTAGATTTCACCGTTAATGACACTCATCAGTAGGATGCATCTGCAGCCACCATAGAACCGATGTCCCCTAGAAGATTCTAATCCACGTCATACAGTGCTGTAGTAGTTAGACACGCTACCAACACTGAGTTACTGGGGTTCACACAATTGATCTCCTGTTGATTGCTTCCTAGGCGGTAACTAATATTATGTTTCTAGTTCTTTGTGTTGGTGCTCATGGAATCCTACCAGTCAAGTTTGGAATGTAGTCACCTTCCTTCGAGGACGCCGATTCGCTAACAAGCACGAAACCTAGGTATCCAGAGTCTCCTGCCTACTCTCTCTCTATCTGCAACCAATTAGCATCAGCTTAAAGTGCACGACAATGACGGGTTATCTAGCTTAATGACCTCATCGTAAAATTGGCTGACAGCAAAACAAAGGAGTTGAACCATCAGTGTACACTATACACTGCTAGTGACTCCACTTTTTCTAAGAACACATGAATACACTCAACCAACAGACGTATCATTTAGTAACAAAACAAAATTTAAATGGATTAGCGAGGGGAGAAACGAAATCCATTCTGCATAATTCAATGAGAGACACGTTGTGGAGAGCAACAGAGAACCTGGGTATAACCGACATAGCCAAACGAAAAAGCTACAATTCAATATTACATAATGATGGTGACCATGGGGTAACGGTTATACGATGACTGCCTTCCAAGCAGTCAGTCCAGGTTCGGCTCCCGGCGGTCACAAGAACGTTCACCAACCATGCACTTCGTCCGGAGTTAGATCCCCAGCCGACACCCTCCTAAACCTCGCTAAGCCAGTAGTAAGGCCAGTAAAAATACGGAAGCTTGGGAGTATGGCTAGCGACCCCCCCCATACCATAGGAATAAAACCGAAACTTCAAACGTCTAGCTTGAAGCCATATGTTCCACTCGGGACGTAAAGGAATATAACAGAGACAGACAGAATTACGATAAGCGACCAACAAACTCGATACATACCGAAAGAATGAAAACAAGAATAGCGGGAGTAATAAAAGAGAAAAAGAGATAGTAAGACAAAAAGTGTTTTTCATAGAAATTTCAAGATTTATCTGTAGATGAGAAATGAATGTACTCACAGAGTTAAAAATCAGCTATTAGTTCCATTTCAAACTAAAATTTTTGAAAAGTCGATTATAATTTTAGCATAATCTCTTAACAAAAATAAAAAAACAAATCCCAGGACTTTTACACATAACTTAAACTATCAATCAAAGATTTTGTGCGTCTCACTAACACGAAAAATATCTTTTTCATTTATTTTTTCTATTTCATTCCTTTACGATCCAAATGGAACATACGGCGTCAAGCTACAGCATTGAAGTTTCGTCAGCAGTAGAGTTGCTAGTCTCATGCCCGACCTTCCCTGTTTACCGGCCTTACCACTGGTTTAGCTAAGTTAAGGAGGGCGTCTGCTAGGGATCAGTGGTAGAATGCTTGCCAACCATGCACATAGTCCGGGGTTTGATTCCCGGCCGACGCATCTCTAAACTAATCAAAGCCGGCAATAAGGCACGTAAAGTGGGGAAGTTGAGTGCGCCGCTAGCAACCTCACCCTATAAAAATAAAACACCACTGCTAATGAAACCTCAAAGCCAATGTATGAAGCAGCATGTTGCACTTGGAACGAAAAGGGATAAAATAATAATAATAATATCTTTGTTACCTGGTGAGTACTCTCCAGCTGTCCTACAATGCTTTAATGGTGATTCTGACACTTAAACACCGTAACTGACGTAGGACAGTGAATTTTCTTATTTTCTTTACAAAATTTCTCCAGCTAGCAAACATCTAAGTAAGTAGGAGTATGACGTGTGCTACTGACAAGACTTATAAGTAGTAAATAGATGCAATATATATAAATATGTATATCATCTGCAAGAAAATCGAATAGCGGAGAGATGGAGTTGATGAGAAGGATGCTTGTGAAACGATAGGGAAAAAGATGAAAAGAAGACAAAACAACACAATGCAGAAGACTGGTGCAAATTGTGATTTTAATATATGATAGATACATTTTGCCTGTATCTGTACACCGAGTTACCAATAAATAATTCCCTCACCAATTACTCTTGTCTTCCTGCATTACAGGATAACTCAGTTGATCACTTAGCAAAGAGAAGATGTAGATGCGGTTTACTGGGCTTAAGCTCAAGGCTTCCAGCCATTGGGCCACGGGGAGTTTGAATCCCACTCCGCTTACTTCAGCCTGAACAACTGGATGGTATCCTCAACCCTCATACACGCAAAAGACGTATGGTTGTTAGACTGGTGTATATAAAAGATCTATTAAGGGTAAATGAATTCAAAAGAAACACATGATATACTCAAAGTAGACGTTGAGTTTGCCGACTAGTTTGATAACGACACGTTCATAACACTAAATACATTAAAGGTAAGGAGTAATAATACAGTTGGCAGAATATATATAGTTCATAATTATGACCCAAGAATGGAAAGACACACGCACACAGAGGGTATAAATACAAGTTAACTAACCTCCATTTTCGCCATAAAATGATCGTACATTGTATAGTAGGGCCTAAAATATAAACATACAAATAAACAAAATCAAATTAGTCAAATAGTCGCGAAAAGCAAGAGCATCATTCAATAATAAATTCCGCTGATGATGAGTATTTTCAAGAAAATTCTGATGAGGCCAATGGTTTGAAGCCTGTTACGATTTAGATTTCCCCTTCACCTCCAACCACTATCAGCCACTAAACGTTAATAATAGTCCGCCGATCCAAGAGTATCTTAGAGACTATCCCATAGCAATTAACAACTTTTCCTTCATTCCTTCACAATCTAAGTGGGACACAGAGCTTCAAGCTTCAGCTTTGAAGTTCCACTAGTCGTGTGGTAATAAGGAATGGGGTTTCCAACCCCAAACAGTCAACCTTCCCTCTTCACCTGGCTTATTACCTACCGTACCGACTAGATAAGGTTTAAGTGTAACAAGAGAAGACAAGGACCAGGCAGCAGATCGTTTATTGAGAAAATCAACAAATATTTATGGGTCTTTGTGTACGTTATTATTCGTTATTGTTAGCAGGGAGATAATGTCTTCTGATTGGTTGTTTTCCTGCTGAAGGTTATTCTGTCATCTCTTCGTTGCCGTTTCGTAGACAGTTCGCTGATATATCTGCTCATCGTATCCGCCCACGCTAAGTCTGCTGTGATTGGTTGTTGAGTTACCCAAGGTTAGGCTTTGTTCTTGTTTTTTCTCATGACCTCGATTCGGGACGTAAACACAGACGTAATTTGTTGTCTACAATTTTGGCTGGCAGACAGCTCTCACCACAAAGAGTGTGTCGGCTGGGAATCGAACCAAGAGCACGTAGGTGGTTGGGGTCTGATTCCCATTTGAGCGTCGTAGCCCATCAACTGGTAAAATAGTGGACTAGATAATTAGGAGACCTCTAATTTTAATCCTGCTCCACAAAACAGATTTTCATTTTTTTTCACTCGCAATCATTTCCTTTAAAAATGAATTTAGACTATTTTAATGAAATCATATAAATGTAAGGATTAGATGTACACTACTTATGACTAAAGGCCTCGAGAAGTTAAAAACAACACAATGACTGGAGATTGTCGATGATATGGCTTAAAATCGTCATCTATTTCGCATAGGTATTGACAACACTTCCTGATCTCCTAAATCCATGCTAAGCCATTGCTCAACTCTCCTCCAGCAATGTTAGCTGACATTGTATTGAGTCGGAAAAGAGTTACCGGTGATCAGATAAGAAAAAAACATGCATTCATTGACTGTTAGTTTTAACTATTTAAGGAGGCATGGACTGCATGTCTGAGCTCTCTTAGACGCTAAGATTGTCAGTGTCATGGCACTTTACGTTCACACGTGACTGGTATTCGTACTTCATTTCGGTGATATGTGTATTTCAGACAATATCTGCCTCATATATCCTGTTTATGTGTTTATCCATACGCCCTCTATACGTATTCACGTCACTATTTGTTTACTTGATCTCGAAATTTGACGATTTTACTTGGTTTATATATTATGAATGAAAAAGTCAGGGGTGGTCAAACCAAGAATTGAAACGTTAATCCTTGATGTTGTGAGACTGTATCGATGAAGTTGGCTAGGACATATGTTACACGTACGCTAACCCATTTCCCTTCAAACAAACAAATAAACATAAAGTAGGTTATACTTAAATTACTTTACTATTATTGGACATTCAAGTCTTACTTGGCTTTATGAATATCAAAACGATGTCGCTTCTCCAAATGATGAAGTGATTTTTCATTCGCTGCATAAATTTCCATTAATTTCTCATGCTGTGACTTTGCATGATTCAGTGCTCTGTTGGCATTATTAAACTAGACAGAGAAGAAATATGAGAGAGTGAGATATTGTAAAGAGAAGGTAGACTGAGAGAAGAAAAAAGATCAATAAACTTACTTTCCTTCTCCGCAAACCCTTTTTCGTTTGACAGATTACAAACTGCAGTGTTGAAAGTAATGAGGGTTGAGTTTTGTTATTATTGTTATTATGGAAAAATACAAATTCGTTTCGTTACCGGCACTAGAAGATGCGCCACGAAAAATCGCATAGCTTGGGTGAGAGCTGATATACTGCCAGGGCGCCCAGACCGGAGCACGTGGCTATCTTTGATTTGAAGTCAGTTCCACAAGGCAGTGGAGCAGCCTCAGGAGCTACATTCCCATGGTTGACGGTGACTAAAACAGGACCATATGCCGTTCGATCCCTCCGGATTTCGGAGCCCATGTACACCACTATAGGTTTGGAATAAGGGTTCCCCAGCTCCCTTAAGTGTAGACCTACATGTCTATCAGTCCAGTCCTATGCTCCAGACGTTCGCATTTATCATTTTGCCTTTGCGAGCAACACCCCTGCAGCGTGAAGGCAGTGAAAAGCAGTTACCTAGCGGAGGTTATGAATGTGTGATCACATAAGACCACTTCATGAGGGAGACTGGAGTCTATCCACTTTCGGCTGTATTATGTCGTTCACGGGAGAGGAGGGGTTGAGGAGGTTGACTTAACTTTGCAACGAAATGTATTCACACTACTGTAAGGCAGTTGGAATCAGCTCACACATCAACTAGTAAAGCTTGCCAGTCGAATTACACTGCTTTAAACAATGGACAACTGTTCTAGTTGTTTGGGGTCCAGCACATTTAGCGGTGTGTCCGAAATGATTCAGTTTTAAGAGGAGTCAAGAAGGGGAATTTCACGTTAACGAATTTATTACTTCACAAATAACTAAGCATATCTTGTGTTTGGTTTCATTATTCTAACAAGTAACTTCTAGCAAAAATATTTATTACTGAAGATCTAAATTTAGACATTAACAATAAAACACTAAGCTGATGAGTTGGTGAGAAATGATTAAATAACTTAACAATACAAATGCCTACTGAAATCACACCAGTTCAATTTTCAATACTTTGGAAAAGCACAGTTTCAAGAAGCGCAAAGAAACTACAACAAACACAGATTCGCAAGAGAGAGAGAGAGAGAGGAGAATAAAATGACGATTAAGGAACATCTTTAGAGCATGAAAAATTGTTAGCAGTGGATACATTTTGAGCATTGTAAACGATTTTGAAGCATTTCACAAAGAGCCTCCTACTACACTTAACACAGCTCATCAAGGGAAACAGTAGTTCGACGTGATTATACAAGTGACTGCCTCAAATGGTATATTACTACAGTTAAAAGTGAATATTCTAGACGATTTTAACAAACTGACAATTCAAAGAATGAAAAAGATGAAGCAATCTTCCTTAAGTCAAACTAACTGACGTAGGACAACATAAAAGGCTTATTCGTCAGTACTCATACTCTGACAACCATTAAAACAACCCGTTAAGTACGTACAAGAGGCAAACACTTCTCAGCGGCAGGGAAGCATATTTTAAAAATATCTGACTGCTAGACAGAGGTACATCAATTTAACTACCCAGAGTCAGTCCAAAAAGAGAACATAAACACAATGATATCACATATACAAACAGGTGTGTGGGAGAAAAGCGGATAATTTAATCTTCGACCACTAGTTGTTGTTACCACCTTGAGGATGGAAAGCAGGTCCCATCACCTATCCAAACTTAACTCACGCCAACAGTCAATAAATCCAACCACTGATTCCATGCTTCCCTCTCATCACTCTTCCCAATGTTGCTCCAGCTAACGTTTTCACTGTAAGATGGCGGTAAATCAACATACGAGATATATTTCCTAACTATAAACAGTGAAAATACACAATCCCTTTCTTACCTAATACCCTCCGCATAATTTCAACATTCCTTATTAAGCTGCTTCACCGAACGTTAGAAATTGGACGAATATATATGTATATCTGTATTCAAAACTATATTATCCTTTCATACCTTTTATTTTCCCTAACCATATTTCACAGAAGTAATGTTGGACAGGAAAAGAACTGCTGTGTGCTACAGAAATCTTTTTACGATGACCGGATATCAGGTCAGAGTCAAAGGTAACGTAACTTGGTTATTATTGAATGGACCCTCTGTATCAGTGATAAGATAATCAAAGGTATTATACTTCATTGTTTTCTACATTCATTCAGTTGCAGACGTAAAAAAGCGCGTGAAAAAACGAATTATCTATACAGGTGTTTGAGAAGTAGTGCAATCTTTGTCCAACCATTTTCATTGACGAAATATAACAAAATGACCTATCTGTGTCTGTAGCCGCTAAGTGAGATAATATCTTTCCTTAGGTCTGGAAATAGTCCCAACCAAGAAAAGGGTGATTATCTAAATGAAACTTCAAAAGATTACCACTGTTATCGGTTCAATTACATGGGACCTTGCAGATACCCTTAATACGTGTACAGGTTACTAAAAGTTCAAAAGACCCAGTATTTTTTGCCAATTTACATTTCTTGTACATAATAAAGTGAACTACCTCAATTATCACCAAAAATGACATCTTTATTTCTCTCTTAAAAGTGGCATCAATTTAAGAATGAAATGCCCATCGTCTTGACTACTGCTCGAAGACAAAAGAAAGATAGAGACAGACATAGGTCAGCAAGGAGGACCCTTTTCGTAAGCTGTACTGATAAATAGTATTTCTAAGACATAACGGAGAACACCTCTAGTGGTAAAAAATTAGTGCCAGTCCATGACACTTCTCTTTCATTTCTTGCGTCCTGAGTGAAATATGCGGCTCCAAGCTTTACAGTTTCAGTGTCGATCACGTTGATTTTGTAGTGTGGTTCCTAGACTGACGCTCAACTTCCCCCCCCCACCTCTTCCGGGCTTACTAAATACCAATTAGTGAACTAGGCGACGTCTAGAAATGCACCGGGCGGGAATCGAACCCAGGCTATGTGCGTATCTCGAGGAGATTACGACACTGACCCACCGATACACACAGTCAACAACATGATATATATACTGAAGTCCCTACACAGGTTAATGTCTTTTTACTTTATATTGTATGAGCACTTTTCATAAACAAAGGTGTTTCTAGAAATCTCGTTAACGTTTGTTAACGTTATAGCTTTTGATATGCTTTTACACCAATCAGGAAAAATAGATTTGTTTTGTTGAACAGTTAATGAATAAAATGTCGATTTAACTAAGTTTTGGTTATTCACTATTTGTTCAACACCAAACGGCCAATGTGATAAAATAAACTATAGATTGCTAAGGGCAAAACGTAATAAAGTAAGTGATGTATAAAATGTTAACATCTGTTTGTCAGACAGCCATGTTTAATCTACACTTCGCATATTTTATTATTTATCCGTACGGTTTTAGGCCATTAAATATTGCAGTATATAAGTAGCACATTCAAAGAACTCACATTCCAATTAGTAGGATAAGGTTATTTATATGTGGATTACTGGTAGAAATCCAATTGATTAAGTGTAGAATGTGACCACAAGACCAAGTGACACAATATAGCGCGTAATGTCAGTTGTCAGAAATTACTGAACCAGCAAAACTAGGTTTATGTAACAATATGAAATTGAAACTAGCTTAATGACAATTCGTTAAAACACTAGACCCAAAAGGTACATTGCATACTATAATCCAACCACAACAGAAAGCTATCTTAAAGTCACCACTTATGACTTTGCATCGTGTATTTCGTTGATAAGCAAGTATATCCACCCTCCGCTTTAAAAGAATGAACGTTAAAATGATTGAGATCCGTGACTTAAGATGGAGATTGAGATAATTTGGTGTTCTTCAAGCTTCCGTATTCAATCATGAACGTTTTACCACCAGGCTTGACGACATTTCAAGCACTAACTGTACTTTTTTTAATCTTCAAAATAATGATGCTGAAGATATTCCTGCGCCTAGTAGTGAAAACTCCACGATAAAGCACCAAAGCTTGGAAAACATGAAAGAATTTCCAGGATGAACTTTATTAATATACTTCTATTTGAAATTTAAATTACTAGAAATCGACTAGATGGCTTTACATTTGGAAGCAAAGAAGAGAGGTTTTTGAATTCAATTTTTCTCCACAGACTTAAATTTGTAGACGAAAATAAACTGGCAAATTGCCTGTCTAAGGATGAGATTAAATGAATAGTGGAGATGCGGTTATCTATATACTTCACAGATATGATATGCATTCCAGAAAGAGAGTAGTTGTGTGGACCCTAAAGAACAAATCAAAGCCGTAAATTAACCCACTGCTACATAAAATTCAGTTTACACTAACCCTTATTATTCATTGGAAAAATAAAAGACTTTATGTTGACTTTCCATAAGTAATAAATACACTTTGTGGTGTCATATTTCTATACGAAAATTAGAAAAGAAACATTATTCAACAACAATTAGACTTGGTAACAAGCCAAGCCTATTGTAGGCACTGGTGTTACTACTAGACTACCCTGACCTTGACGGAGGGAGCTAGCTTCAACAGTTAATTATCATTAAATTCGTGCATTGCTAGAATTTTAAAGACCTATTTTTATCAGTAATTTTTTTGAACACAGTTCCAGCAACGAGCCACACCTATTTTGTGGTTGCTGAGAGGACTACCCAGTCACCCAAGGTGAAGTAGGTAGAGTGAGACACGAAACCTAGACGTCCTGGCTGAAAGTCAAGCGTTTAAGCCTTTGAATCATGTCTCCACACGTAAGGAATGTGAAAGTCAGATGTAGAACCTTAGGACAGGTATATAAGTCAATTGGTTTATAAACCACTATTGCCTAAGGCAGCGGCACACCCAACGGCCGTTTTACCTTGATGTTCCAAGTTAAGGAAAGACACTAGAATAAAAGGATAAAGGTAACCATAAGAAGATGTGGTACCGACTGCTGGCTTAAGCCATGCACAGAGATAGACGCAACTTGTTTGGCTATGACCCGCTTAAACATTCGAAACCATGATTACAAACTCTAAGTGATTTGCATCAGAATCGATTGAAATAGAGTATATTCATCTAAACCTAACCATCATCTTCATTATGATGTCACATTCCTTTCTTTGATTCACCTTCCTTCTGTCTTAAAGTTTTCTACGACTAATTGGACGACGAAATAATGCTGCTTTCTATGGTGATAATAACCGGCTGAGTGGGATCTTAAGAAAAGAATAGTAGTTCCTAAAAATACAGATAGCGTTTTCAAGTATTGGTTTGAAGGGATTTGGTTAATTGGTTACAGGATTTCATCATGAGCTGACATTGGTTAGAGAACCATTGAAAAACCTGGGAGTACTGGACAGCTGTTTCGTCCTAGTTTGGGACTCTTCGACAGCACGTACCCACCGGGGTTCGAATCCAGGGCCTTCTGGTTACCAGAACAGATAGCGTTTGTTTTGTCTAAGTTTCAAGGGTTTAAAAAACAAAATATACAAAAGGCATAGTAGAATAATACTCACTTTCGTAATAGCTTGATTGAGAGACTCTAACGTATCTGAATCTCTCACACCGGATTCGAAAACGCATACCTCTAATTCAGCCAAATTTTCACGAGCTGTATTCAGAGTTGAAATAGCATTTTCATATTTAACAGCAGCTAATTGAATTTCCTTTCGGTAGCAAACTTGTTTCTGTTTCAATTCATTGTACGGTCGAGTACGTGTTATGCACTTTCCAAGCTTTTTACTTAGTTGTTTTAGTTTATCAGAATGATCTGATAAAACCTTACGGTAAGCATCACGAGATATCTAAACATAAGATTTGAGCAAATTAATAATACACCAAATCTACTTCTAATCTTCTCTCCAACTCATTAATCTGTGTAGATGTTTTATTAAGTATATCTAATTGAATCTATTAGTAAAAGATATTGGAATATCATGAAAAAAAGACTAATAAAGGCTTACTTCAACTTCTTGAAAAGATGGAAAAGTTATTTGATCATGGCGATGAGTTGGATTCATGAGATGAAGTGAGAATTTTGAAATGGCTCACCATATGAAGGAATTGTTGATATTCACATGCATCTACAAAAAAAAGTCTCTTTTGGTTATAGAGCTGATTATCATGACAATCGACCTTAGACAGTGATTAGACTTATGCTATAACTAGCTGCTGTATATTACAAAACTTTTTCGTAGCAGTTACGACAAAAGCCTATTTAGATTCAATTTTCTGCGTTAAAGCTGCAATACAAATTAATTTGCAACTGAAAAAAATGAAGGGACAAGGGGAAGCTGAGAACAGCTCAGACACAATGAATATAAATTATTCCTGTTCGTATTGGCCTTAAAATTTCAGAGTAATAAGCAATGTGGTTATCGCTCACAGTCATAGCATATGCTACTACATCTTTTAATTCAGCTATGCATTTAATAAGAACGAAGTGTGCATTTTTAGTTTACCGTTTCTCTACAGAAATTGCCTCAGAAACTCACAAAGTAGTAGAGAAACAATGAAAAACTTTGTGTGACCTATACATCCAAAACTCAACTCATAAACTAGACACTAGTGTGTAGGTACACCTATATATATATATAATATTCAGACTTGCAAGTTTGTTTTGAACGTCAAAACAAAAAACTACAACTATCCAATAAGTTTTTAGCAAACGCCTTCATTTTTAAATTTACCTGAATCTGGTACACCTCATGCTTGCTGCGAAGGACACTGTCAACTTCACAATGTAAAGGAAGTACCGTCTAAAATCAAAATACTTGTCAAAGTCAACTGTACAGTATCCAATGTCGTGTTCAACATTATTGGTAGAGAGTAAAATGCTTGAATCCTTTATTGGCCCTTTCCCAAAAGATACCTGTGCGATTTTTGAATGTTTTAAATGGAGACACTGATACCACTTCTTCTGACAGATGATTCCAGGGGCTTAAGACTCAATGTGAGAACTAATAACTCACGGAGATATAGTTTCTCCTTGGCTTTTCGACTCTCCTTCTGTGTCCTCTGCAGTTATAATATGAAAGGAGAAGAGATTCAAAATATCTGGTTTTTCAACGTATAACGTATTGGTCATGCCAAGAATTATACATACTGCCTTCCTTCGAACCATTTCTAGAATGTATGAGTCCCCTTTGAAACAAGTACTGGCTGCGTGGTCATAGTTTCCCAGTCTTCGCCTCAGTAGACTTATATAAAGAAGTGATAATACCTCCGGTGATACATGTAAACGCTCTGCTCACTGCCCAAATGATCTGAAATTACTAGCTGCCACCACACGACAGTACGCTATAGCTTTTAGGTGTTGCCTTTTTACGACACCTAGATACACACAAGCCTGAACCAATGAGAGTGTCATTCCCTCTAGTTCTTATGAGCTGGTGTTCCACGTTTGATTCTAAGACTTTCCGATTCCATGAACAGTCTTGTGTGTGGTACCCTGTCAAGGGCTTTACTGAAGTCTATATGAACGATGTCAATGAGTTTTCTATTGTCCTGACTTAAAGCAGCTTTCTTTTGCCGTAAGAATGCTTGTCAGCCATGAGAGGTTTCTCTGGAAGCCATGTTGAGGATGTTATCTAGCAGATATTGGTGAGACTGATAGGTCTATAGTTTGAAGAACAGTATCTAGACCCTTCTGTGTGGATTGGAGTTGCTGCGCAACCTCTCCGGCATCGAAGAGTGTCGGCTAAGCTCCCCTTCAGCGACTGATGACCAACTCAGTCCGTCGAATCGAATTTTCCAGGATTCATTCCTAAGTTTTCACATGACCATTGATGCCGTTTAGGTGCTAACATTGTATGAAAAGCTTTCATATGACAGACACTTTTCTGTTATAGAAGTTCTCAAGTTTATTTGGGAGCCTAGGCTCTCGAGTCGCTCCACTGCATACGCAACACCGACAAAATTATCCCTATCTAAATACAACTGCTATCAAGTCGAAACACGTAAGGCAGCTTGACTTACACACTGCTTTCAGCCGTCATTCTGCGCATGCTCGTGTATGAAGACGAAGCTAGAAGTAAGTTGGAACCTATCACCAGGGCCTACTTCCAGTCTATGATCGCATTGCCAAAAGGATAAACCGAAAGAGTTAATGTAGATTTCGATGACGCACTTCAGTGGGCACACCGTAAATAGTTTAAATGTATACCGTTCAACCGAATAGTGGCTGCACTTTCAGCGTCCAAGTCTAACTACACTGGACTTAGCGCTGTCCTTAAAAGACCTTCAGCAAGAATGTGAAGTCCCATGTACTTTCTGAATGCACTTACTGTATCACAGCTAGAAGGTACTACACTTAACATGCCTGAGACTCTATGGGTTAACTTACACTTAAATAACGCAATAGTATTAATTGGATGCACCTACAGAGCACCTGGCACGTTTAGTAATTACGAGACCCAACTTATTAATACTCTGGAACAATTATCCACCGTACACTACGATCATAAAATCCTATGTGGAGACTTTAACTTACCAGAAATCAACTGGGATATACCCACAGGCCTAACTAAATTTGATAAGTCCTTAGGCATACTGGATATACTTGGATGGAAACAGACTGTCACAACCCCAACAAGAGGTAATAACGTACTAGACTTAATCTTCTGCCACAATATAAGTCCCCTTTCTACCCTAATAGGTTCTGAGTTTCCAGGGAGCGACTAGAAAACAGTGCTGTGTGTACTTCCAATTCCATCAAGTAGCAATGCAGCTCATACCACCACTTCACAACAAGTAATATATAGGAACTACAGTAAGGCAGACTGGACTTTACTGAAATCAATGTTAAGATCCTCAGAATGGAGAGAGTACTTCTACATTGAAAATCTCTCGAAAGCTCCAGACATCTTTTACTATAACTCGAACACAGGCCTAGACGCAGTGATCCCATTGCAAACAGTAAAAGTCTCAAAATTCAAGAAGCAATTTATTCAACCAGAAGATCGCTCAAAAATGAAGACACTGTCAACATGTTACTTCAGAGGACACGGTTTTAGTACACTAGGGTCAATACTTAGTACTCTTAGCTCCATCTCGCAAGCTCATAACTTGCGTATGAGAAATGAAGAATGCACCGCACTAGCCAGCACCACCAGAGTAGGAGCCCTCACAGAAATCCTAAAGAAACGAATGAATCGCCAAAGCCATAAAATTTCTCTCCTTATAAACAAGGGCAAACTATACAGCAACCATGCAGACATGTGTGAACTGTTTAATGAGACGTTTGCAGCTAACTACCTTAAGCCTACAAGTCCACTTCTCGGTTTACAATCTAAAATAGAACTCCCTTCTTCTTCAACGCTGAAACAAATCAGTACAATTCATTTCATTTATTCTAATATTAACCAAGCCATTAAAACTCTTAAAATCTCTAGTAGTGCTGGTATTGACGGTATACCATCGTATTTTTATAAACACGGTGGTGCTGACATTCCCGTTTTATTACTTAAGATTTTTACAATGTCCCTAGAAAGCCAAACCTATCCAGATAAATGGAAAACGACATTTATAGTACCTAAACACAAATCCGGATCAAAAACTGAAGTCAACAACTATAGGCCAATCAATATTACACCCATAGTATCTAGAATCATTGAACGAATAGTTAAAGATGATATCCTCAAACATATGCTCAGCTGCAATATTCTAAGTCCAAACCAACATGGATTCCTAAAATCCAGATCATGCATGACATGTCACCTTGACTTCTTTAACTATATAACTAGCAGCCGAGACAGATAACAACTAGTACTAGTCATCTACTTTGACGTATCCAAAGCCTTTAACCGCGTTGACCATTTGCCGCTAATAAATAAGCTGAACTCCTTAGGAATACGTAACCCATTATAAAGATGTCTTGAATCATTCCTTAACAATAGGTCTCAAGTAGTTAAACTGGGGTCTGTAAATACTAAGCCTAGTCCAGTCACTTCGGGAGTAGTTCAAGGTAGCGTCCTAGGCCCCCTCCTATTCATTTTATATGTCAACGATATATGCAGCTGTTTCTCACTTGGTAAACCGTTCATCTTTGCAGATGATCTTAAAGTAGCTTACACATTCCACTGTGATGACTTGGGGTACTTTCAGAAAGCTGTTCAGGAAGAACAAGATAGAGTAACTCCATGGCCCTCCACATGGAAATTATAATTCAACCTTAAAATATGTGGTTGGATCTGTTTCGGTGCATGTTCAATAAATATCAAACTGGTACTTGAATCTCTTGACTTGCCTAAATTCCAAAGCGTTGTTGACCTAGGACTCAGGTACTCTAGTGACATGACATTTTCTGAGCAAGTGGCGACACAGACGCGTAAATCGAGGATGCTCCTAGGATGCATACTCAGGAATTTCCACAACTACGAGGCGAAACTATTACTATATAAAACTTGTGTCAGACCACTACTTGAATATTGTCCACTTATTCTCAGCAGCACTCGAATAAGTGACAAACTTAAAATAGAAAGTGCCCAACGATACTTCACGTCTAAACTTCTAGAATTTGACTGCGAAAAGGACTACACATCAAGGTGTATAACTCTAGGTATCGACCCACCCTGGATGAGACGACTGAGCATTAACCTAACATTCTTCTTTAAAATCTTGCATAAAATATCATTCTCAGACAGCAAAGAGATACAGTACTCACCGGAAGGCTCTTACAACCTTCGTAACCAAACGTGCACAGTATCCAGGAAAAACTGTTAAACAGCACTCCGTGCAAACTTCTTCATAGTCATGTACTCTAAGATCTGGGATAGTTTACTCCTAGAAATAAGGACCTGTCACTCTATTATAAGCTTCGAACGCTTGCTATATAAACTGTTTCATCCCAATGGCTATGCCAATCACACCGCCCACTTATTTCTAAAACGCATCAGCTATTAGAACACTATAACGCCTAGACTCATTACTAAATATTATGACACTAAATAAACTCTAAGACTTCGCAAAAATCCATGAAAACACAACTAGAATATAGGAAATGTTTACTATACGGTTATATCTATTTATAAACATTTGTATATACATAAAATATTAATCTTCTTTCCATATTTACATACTTTATCTCCCTCCCAATCTGCTGCTGAGCGTACTCCTCTATAAACCTCCTGGTCGAGGTCGAACAACCCAACATTTAAACTGAAATGACCATTTAAGTAAATTCAAACTCAAATTCCATGAACGATCCGATGCTACTATTTGAAAACGCTGGCCAACATTCTGTACAAGGAGTATTCTTGATCTGGAATAAAGAAGCAACTGGTTTTCAAACAGTTTTCAATGTATTACTCAACTTGCGTGTACAGTGTGTCATACTGACACAAATAGCGCCAATGGATAGTTCTGGAATCGACCTCGGCTCCATTCCATGCAGTAAAACAATCTAACATGACCTTATATAATTTTCGTGTCAACGATCACATTTCTTTCCTATTATGAAACTTCGATTAGACTGCTGAAAAAATGGAATAAATACATCACTGACCTCATAATAATACATCAATGAACTTTAACTCAAGGATGCTGTTCACAACAAAGTTATATAGGAGAATTGACTTCAAGCTTTATTTTTCCCAGATATTTGTATTACATTCATCTGATGTCTGGGTTTTTTGTTAATGCGAAGACAATATTTCTATATCTCTTTATGTGTTACACAGACCGACTATTTCGCAGACTGTTCCGACTGACTTTAATGTCAGAAGGACTAAACAAACTGTAAATTCACCATACATCGAAATATGTGTAATCTATATAATAACTTATCCATGCCTGTACAATTGGTATGTTCCTGCATAAACAGGAATAAATATATATGATTATTTAATTACATCTTCCTCAGCCACCGGAATATTCTGGTAGGTGCTAACCGACTTAATTTGAGTGAATGTACTGATGACCTCTCGAGAGCTCTGAGCATCTTCTACCATAACTCAAACACATGCTTAGATGCTGTCATTCCACTGCAAACACTTGAGCTGTCCCCACATAGGAAGTCATTCATAAAACCAAAGGATCGTATGAAACTGAAGAAACTCTCAACAAGTTACTTCAAACACCACGACTTTGGCACACTATGTTTAATACTTAACACCCTTAGTTCCATCTCACAAGCTCGAAATTCCCGTATGAGAAACGAAGAACGCATCGCAGTAGCCAGTCCTGCTAGAGTGTATGCACTCACGGAAATCTTAAAGAAGCGAATGAATCGCAAAAATCACAGCATTTCCCTCCTCATAGACAAAGGTAGGCTATGTACTAATTCCGCAGACATGTGTGAATTATTCAACTCAACTTTTGCAGGTAACTACCTTAAGCCCACAGTCCAGTTACTCAATATACACCCTGCTACTAATGTGGCACAAACTCCATCTCCACACACACCAAACTTAATTAGCACTATTGAATTTAATTACACTAACATTAAACAAACTATAAGAACCCTAAAATGCTCAAAAGGTTTCGGTACTGACGGCATATCATCCTATTTTTATAAATATGGTGGCCCTGACATTCCCTTACTCCTGCTTAAAATATTCACAATGTCCTTAGAAACCCAAACTTACCCTGATGTATGGAAAACAACGTTTATTATGCCTAAACACAAATCTGGCTCGAAAACAGACGTCAGTAACTACAGGCCAATTAATATCACACCTATAGCTTCTAGAATTATGGAGAGACTAGTTAAAGAAAACCTAATGAAGCATATGCTTAGTTGCAACATTATAAGTCCGAACCAACATGGATTCCTAAAATCCAGATCTTGTTTAACATGTCACTTAGACTTCTTTAACTTTGTGACCAGCAGTCGTGACAGACGACAACTAGTACTTGTCATCTACTTTGACATCTCAAAGGCATTTGACCGTGTCGACCATTTACTACTAGTGCACAAGCTGAAATCCTTAGGAATAAGTGACCCGCTATTAGGATGGCTTAAATCATTCCTTAACAATAGGTCCCAAATAGTTAAACTCGGATCTATAACTTCGAAACCTAGCTCAATCACCTCTGGTGTAGTACAAGGTAGTGTCATTGGACCCCTTCTATTTACCCTATATATTAACGACATATGCGCTTGCTTTACTCATGGTAAACCATTCATCTTTGCAGATGACCTCAAAGTAGCTTATACATTCCAACCTGATGACCTAGGGTACTTCCAGAATGTTGTACAAAAAGAACTAGATAAAGTGACTGCCTGGTCGTCTTTATGGAACCTCCAATGTAACCTTAAAAAATGTGGCTGGATCTGCTTCGGTGCACCCTCAATCGACATAAAGTTAACGCTTCAATCGGCTAACCTAACCAAACTCCAAAGTGTCGTTGACCTAGGTCTGAGGTACTCGAGTAACCTAACATTCTCTGAGCAAGTGGCATCACAGACTCAAAAGTCGAGGATGCTCTTAGGATGCATACTCAGGAACTTTCACGACAATGAAGCAAAGCTCATTCTGTACAAAACCTGTGTGAGGCCACTACTAGAATACTGTCCATTTATTATTAGCAGCACTCACACACGTGAAAAGCTAAGAATTGAAAGTATCCAACGATATTTTACCTCGAAACTACTAGGCTACGAATGTAAGAAAGACTACATTTCAAGGTGCATGATTCTACAACTTGACCCACTCTGGACAAGACGACTAATTATAAACCTAGTATTCTTCTATAAGGTCCTACACAAAATATCATTCTCAGACATTAAGGATATACAATTCGCGCAAGAAGGCTCTTACGATCTGCGTAACCAAAATTGCACAGTGACAATAAAAGCCTTTAAGTCAACACTCCGCGAAAACTTCTTCACAGTCATGTATTCTAAAATATGGAACAATCTGCCACTACATGTCAGGAACTGCAATACAGTTTTAAGTTTCAAACGCTCTCTGTACACACTATTTCACTCTACCGACTATATAAATAAACTATTTATTCCTAGAACGAATCAACTATTAGTCTACTACAGTACCTAAACGCACTTAAATACCCTTACTTCCCTAAAGACTATAAATAATCTAGTAGCATAAATGCATAAAAAGACATAGTAGAAACAAATTTTTGTTCATCAAATTACAATGTACAACGAATATAATCAAATCTTTTAGACTCCACCTGTTTTTTCTTTGTCCTCTGGTACATTTCTGTTGTATTTACTTTGTAGTACAAGTTGCATTGATCTACATTCCGACTGAAGCTGAGAAACAATTGAAGTCACTTACTCATATTATCCCTCAAGGTTTGGCTAGTAATGGCTCGGCATCCTTCATGAAATCCACTGTCACCATAACTAGACGCTGTACAGCATCTTATACAAGCACTGTCAACGATCTAAAATGGCTTTTATATAGCTTTCTACGCGTTTATCAACTTACTCGTACGGGGCAACCATGCTGTGACAAATGGCGGGCTATGGGTGACTTGAGTGCAGTAAAACAAATCTGCTTGACAATGACCAATATTAATCTGCACTCAGTTGAATTCACATCTGGTATTACTTGCAGAAAAATGATGTCAAAATCATAAAAATTAATCACTCATTTTAAATTAATACACAATTTGAACATAAAACAAGATACGATGCCGCACACAACAAAGTTATATGGAGGAATTGACTTCAAGCTTTATTTTTTTCCCAAATATTTGTAATTTATCCGACACGTACTTGGGTTTTTTTGTTAATGCGAAGACAATATTTCTATACTTCTTTATGTGCTCCATTGAACGACTAACTATCAGAATGTGCTCACTAACTGATGTCAGAGAGGACAGCAACCATGTAATTTCACTATAAATCAAATTCATGTAATTTAAATAATACTTATCCATGCCTGTACAACTGGTGTGTCCTACATTGATAGGCAATATATATTTTTTTATCAAAACTTATCTATGCCTGTATAATTGGTATGTTCCTGCATAAACAGGAATAAATATATATTATTGTTATTAATAACCAACGCGAAAACACAGAACACAGATAGGTGACTCGAGAATCCATCATTCTGGCTCCAATATGGAACCAAACATAAGGTTATTATACACAAAGTCTAAGAATAAATGTCATAGCAGTTATAATAATAAAGGCTTTGTATTTCCCAATGAATGAAAAACAAAACGATATTGTTTTTACTGATGTTTCGCTATTTAATGCTAATAGCTTTATCAAAGTATTATTAAACTGGAATTTACAAAACCTCAGCATATATAACAAACAATTAGGGGGTGAGAAAATAGACGTAGGTCAAGTTAAAGGGATATATTGAAAGTAAAAATAGCAATGAAGATAACTAAACCAAATAACAAAGGTAATAGTACGTCTTTTATGATATCAAAATAAAGTTTGCTGACTTGATCATAAACAGGAATGAATATGTATTATTATTATTAACATACTCTTTTAACCATGTCTTCCGAATATGTTTCTTTCATGTACCTGGCTTGTTTCCATCTTTTAATCGTAGGTATTCGTCCCGCCATCAAATCCTCTATGCCAGGGTTACCTCTCAATAACAATGATTTATTTGGAGTCAACACATCGAAATCCTTGAGGTTGTCAATGTCCAGGTCTGAATACCCTGGACTTTACGCTGTTCTTAGAAGACTTTCAGAAACTATTGTCAATAACCAACGCGAAAAACCAGAACAAAATTTGTTGGTTCAAGAATCCTATATTCTTGTACCAATACAGAACAAACACAAGGTTATTGTAGGCAAAGTCTAAGGAGAAATGTTATAACAAATAATCACAATAATACTTCTGATAGTTTTTCTGTGTCTTCTAACAAACAGTGGACGATAGAACGATGACTGCAGTATCGATGACTCCCGCCAAAATAAGGAGTTAGGTTTGAGCAAACCACCATGAATTGATCGTTCGTTCTTCAAATACTTTGACAGACGTCGTCCCCCACAGGTAATAGCACCCGGTCATTTAGGATTCGTCTAGCTTCACATAGAAATGTCTCCAACATTTCATCATTAAAACTTTGGTTTTTAATTATGGAGCTTAAAATACACTTAATAATTCCTATAAGTCTTTCCGGTAGCCCACCTCTGTGGCTGGCATGGGGGGCGAAGTACAAGAATAGAATCCCAGGATTATAAATGTTCCAATGTCCTTGTGAATGTTCCAGTGACCCTGAACGCATGCTAGTTATTGGTTTAGGAAACTTATAATAATAATTTATATTTTCATATGAACATAAATTTACATGAAAATGCATGCCATTTTTACAGGCACGATCAGGTATGATACAATGTAAAATAGTAGATTGTCTACAAGTTAATAATGTTTCAACAGCTAAATATTTGATACACATATAAATACACTCATTGTCTGAAGCAGGCCGTATCATTATTGAATTGTACAGTAGTCCTCCAGGTTGCGCGGGAAAATCGACTTCGTTTCGTATTCAACCCGTGGTGGTAGGCATACGATAACCAACCAATATTGAGGTAAGTATTACATTTACATGGGATTGAAAGCTGTTTTAGAAAAGTAAAAGTGCTAAGGTGAATCAGTAAAGTGTAATGAAATAAGTAAGTGCAATGTATCATTAATAGATGCATTCATAAAGGAAATACAATGGGAGACTATAATCCCTAGGCTGACAACGTTCATTTGCAATGTATAATGCTACCTATATAGGTCTTACTATCAGGATGTCCACTTTTGGTTTTAATGCAATTATCCTCAGGCCGGTTGTTTTTATTTCATACCTTTTTGTGTATTTGGTGCACAACCGTACCCTATAGAGAATAGGAATAAAATAAGTCGAATCAAATTCATAAAGAGCTATAAAATGTTAGGTTTAGTGGAATATAATGAGCAAGTGAAGACGTTATTAGAAAATGAATGAGATGAGACATTGTTGAGTGATATTCGAAGATACGACAAAGGAAAGCATGTCAATTTATAAGATGCCCCATAAATCTGTGCAGAGCCCACAGGGTCGCATCTCAGCAATAGGCTGACCGAATGGTATATGTTCAAAGGTAGAAGCATGATGTGTCCAGGCGATCATTATTATCTTATTCAAGATAACGATTCAAGCCCTCATAGAAATCTCGAGCCATCAAATTGCGTATTGCTGTTCCTGCAGAATGGGGCAATTCACCTTAGTGTCCACCACCATATCTACTGAACAGCATGCGCCACCCTCCCTCCTTTTATGATGTTAGGCTCTGATTGTTATGGCTACAGCAAATATATTGCTTGATTCCAGACACGTTGGTAACTCACATTCCATTTGCCCAGTTTTCTTAGTGAGTGCTCCCAATAGATCTCCACATACATATTTATGAACATATTATATATGTGTGCATGCGTCCTAATGAAGAGATTAGTTTATAAGATGTTAAACCCTTAAAGAGTAAAAAGAATAGGTTTTGTGAATAGTGGAGCAAGATTCATCAGAACACTATAGTTAGAGTTCAATGCAGGTAGTAGGAACTGAAGGTAAGGTCGGTTGGCAGGACTTATTGTACTAAATTATCATGACAGTCTTTTATATACTAAACATTTGACATTGCAAAGTAACCAGTATACACATACTATAAAACGATATCAACAGAGAACCAACAGAATTTTAACATTTGGTTAACAATACCGCAGTGTGTATATCCTGAAGAAGGGTAGTTAGTCTTACAGGGAGCCGGAAAGTAAATCAAACTATATATGATGAGAGTGTAATCAATATTACAATTCGCAACAGCTTTCATGACAAGTGCTTCCCATTAGGTCACATGGCACATGGCATGACATTGTTAACAGTATTATCATCATACTAGTGAACAAGTGGGTTACTACAAAAGACTAAGAAATTAGGTTTCCCTTAAGAGTTATGAAGTATAAAAGTAGCCAATATTAGAGCAATCAAGTTATATTCTATTTAGCAGAGTGATATGAGTAGTGGAACAATTAGTGATAAAATTATGTATAATGATCCTGAAGAAAACAGCCGGCTAACAGAGCTAGTTGTGCTAAATTTTCATGACAGATTTTCATAGGGTACGCATTAGACATTGCAAAGTAACCCTTCAACTTATATAATGTTAAAAATACTGCGAAATATTATAAAGATTATACGCTTTAGGAAGGTGTGTGAGAAAAGGTGGTTATTGGCTGAGTAAAGTCATTCAGACACAACAAATAGCATTGTATTATTAACTGTATATGTATATGTAAAATACTAAAAGGTGTGGTTGCTAATATAGTTGTTTCTAGAAGTACTTATATTAACATAACTTACTGAAGACTATATAGAAAAGAAAATCAGTAACTTAGTTAAACGTTCGCTGCGTAACTAGTAGAGTCGAGTTATATGTAACTGACTGAGCTGAAGACTGGACCGGCTTTTACTTACCATTTTACCAACACTTGTGGTCCTTTAGACAAGCTAGGGTGGACATGTTAATGTGTCTCTCTAGGCTCCGTTTGAACCCATTGGGGTTTTCACAACATCTAATTTCAGATGGTAGTTGGTTCCAAAGAGTGCAATATTTAAAGGTGAAAAAGTTTGCCCTAATGGATTTTCGGTGGGTAGCCACCTTGACAAGGTAGTTGTGGTTTCGCAGCTGATATGATTTAATATTTTCCCACGTTATGGATGAGTTACTATAACAGTGTTTTCTTATGACTTTGAATAGTAGAAATAAGTTGCACTTCACTCTCCTTAACCACAGAGGTTCTAAATTCAGACGCATACACCTGTCAACATATTCCACTGGTTGGTCGAACCCTATTATGCGTTTCGTCAGGAATCTCTGAACACTTTCGAATTTTTTTCGGTCTGCAGACCTTAGGTTACTATACAGAAGAGCACAATATTCAAGTTTGGGGCGGATACACGTTCTATATATAGCTAATCTTGCTTCTTGGGTGTAGAAGTTACGCAGTACAAAGCCAATAAGTCGTCTACAGTCGGATACGACCTTATTTGCATGATCCGAAAGGGTTAGATCTGAGTATGTTATCCCGGGATCTGTGACAGTGTTCAGTTTCGAGAGGAGCTTACCGTACATATGTAGACACATTCTCGGTTTCCAGCGTCCAAGGTGGGCTATACCGCACTTGTCTGGGTTGAAAGTCAGTTGCCACTTTTCGCTCCAATCGCCTAGATTGTTTAAGTCATGTTGGATTTTGCTTTCGACACTCTTATCATCGTACCCATAATCATATACTATCTTGAGATCATCTGCAAAGAGGTATGGCTTGCCATACTTGATCATAGAGACTATGTCATTTATAAATAAGAGAAATAGAACAGGGCCAGGAACGCTACCCTGTATTACACCACTAGTTATCGGCTTTGATGAAGACAGCTGGTGGTTGATTTTGACTAACTGCTCTCTTTCTGTGAGAAAAGAATTTATCCATTTAAGAAGTTTCCCGGTTATTCCGTAGGATTGGAGTTTTGTTATGAGTCTGATATGTGGGACTTTATCGAAGGCCTTGCTAACGTCGAGAAATAATGTTGTTACCGAATGCCCATTATCAATGCATTGTGTAATGTAGTCAACATAATCTAAGTGGCAAGTAATACACGACCTTCTACTTAAGAAACCGCATTGGGATGGGGATAGTAGGTCATTTGACAGCAAGTACTGAATGATTTGAGTCTTTACTATCTTTTCCATTACGCGTGAAACTACAGACGTGATGTTGATGGGGCGGTAGTTGTTGATATCAGCTGTAGGCCCGCATTTATGGATAGGAACAATACAAGACTTCTTCCAGCAGGTGGGGTATGTTCAATAGCTTATTCTACCGCGAAAATGAACGCTGTTCATCTACTGAGATGCAAATTTCACC